>CP126890.1:139350000-139735000 GCA_030440675.1 Furcifer pardalis
TCGATGATTATGCTAGCTTGAAAGATTTGTCACTACAGTTGTAAGTACACAGGGTAATCAAGTGCAAAGGATGATCTGAATTCTTTGTTAGTTTCTGACCACACTATGGAAATTGTTTGTCTAGAACTCATCCAAATTCTGGTATCTGACTGCAGACTCATGGATTGGGAATTTGATTTTTACCATGTACCCTTCATGAAGGCTGGACTTGATAACCCATAGGGGTCTTTCTCCTCTGCAGTTTGATGGTAGTGGTGGTGGCGGCAGCAGCAATGGCAGTGATCTTAACATTGTGACTTCTTAGCCACAGATTTACAAAATAAATTTTAATTGTTAAATAGGCAAAATTTTACAGTTTGGGTTTGCTTTTTAGTTTTCAAAGCATTTAGTATGCTTTGAGAAGGAAAACTTCTTCAAGTGGAATACTTTAACACATCCAAAGTAAAATGCACTGCAGAGTAAGAATCCTCATAATTTAAAGAATATAATATTTGAGTTTTGAATATGATATTCAAAAGTGATTTTCAGAATGAATATAATTTACCTGTAGAAAACAATGTAGGGATCTATTAAAAATAACCCAATGCTGTGTGCTTCTCTGAACATTCTCTTTTATACATTTATATTCCTTAGTCTCTCTCTAGTGAACCAGAAGCCATACTTTGTTTAGGAAGGGGGGGGGAATCATTGGAGTGAGGCAGGGAAACAGAGAATGAAGTAACCAGCAAATCAGTGCCGTTGTTTATAGCTGTTTGCAAAAAGCTGCATAGATTTACGGCGTCTTGCATCCAGCAATGTAAAAATGGCACAGAAGAGAATGCCTAGCAGGGGTTAAGTTCTTATGCCTGCACTGCAGCCTATTTCTGTCAAGACTGGACTTGGGAAACAAACATTTATTCTTTGTGAAATGAAAGTGTATTTTTGAAGACTAGCCGTCAGATATTTTTTGCCCTTCACACTTTCAAATGCTTAGCCTTTTTTGTAAGTTGACTGTAAAGTGCATCAGTTTGCCAGCCCCCTCTCCCCACCAGAAAAAAAAGCAAGAAAAAGTGGGGTGGGTGGGTGGGAGAGGAAGGAGAGGGAGTCTTGACAAGTGCCTATGGCATCATTGTCAAGTACATGAGCTTCTAGGAGAAGATGGCAGGAGGGTTGGCACAGAATATGCTTCCTTCAAGCCTATTACCTCTGGGTACCTGACTCTTGAGAAGCTTTTCAATCCTTCCAAATGACGTTATTCCCAACTGTCATCTGGTTTATTTGGAGCACACTGTCTTGCAGATAAACATGCTATTTAACTGCAGGTCAAGGTACAGAATCATTCTGCTAGCAAAATGCCTGGGATACATTAAATGGCACTGACATGTGGAGGGAGACAGAAAGAGATCAAAGTTGTCACCAGCATGAGTGGAATTGGTCTGTGTGGAAATATGCCACCATTGCACTGAAGTGTATTTTTAAAAGCCATAATATGGCTGAACATTTAAAACTGTGCCCTATCAGACACTGTGGATTAAGGTGCTATGTAATACAGAATGTGAGGTTCTGACGTATATCATCAAGGCTGCCTCTTTTACATTTTGTCGAACAGCTCAATGGGGAGGGTTAGAAATTATTAAGTACAGTAATACCCCGGATAACGATTGTACCTGATAGCGCTAAAACTGCATAATGTTGCAAGATTTTCGGAAAAATCTTGCATCGGATAACGCGATTTTTAGCTTTATCCGGTACAAGCGTGTGCGTGGGGGGGGGAGTTGGATTGGGTAGAACATCTACCCAATCCAACCCCCTCCCCAGCAACCGCCTGCCTTTCCCCCGACGCTACTGCAGGGTTCCCTCTGCTTACCTTCCTTTCCTTCTCCGACTCCCAGCTGATTGCAAAAGGCTTGGTTTTTTTAAACTGCAGGGAAGGGGGGAGGGAAGAGAAAGGAGTTTCTTTCCACGCCGTTCTTGCTTTACTTCCTGAATTGAAAAAAATACAGAGATGTGATTGGTTCTCTACATCAGCTGATCTAGAGAACCAATCACATCTCTGTATTTTTTTCAATTCAGGAAGTAAAGCAAGAACAGCTTTCCCCCCCTTCCCTGCAGTTTAAAACAACCAAGCCTTTTGCAATCAGCTGGGAGTCGGAGAAGGAAAGGAAGGTAAGCAGAGGGAACCCTGCAGTAGCGTTGGAATGGCACTTTCCCCGACCCTACTGCAGTCGCATGGTGGTGGCTTTAAAGGCAGGGAGGTCTCTTTCTTTCCCTGCCTGCCTTTAAAGCGGTTTGTCCCTGAAGTCAGGGCTTTATTTTTAGCGTTGTTGGATCAATGTATCGGACAACGCCAAAAATCGGATAACGTCATGACTTGTGGAACCAGGTCACAACGTTATCTGAGGTATTACTGTAGTTTAGATAGCAGAGCAGGGACTGTGGTGGCTCATGTGGTTAAGACACTGAACTCGACGACTGGAAGGTTGGAGTTCGATTCCCAAGTACTGCACGATGGAATGAGCTCCCATCTCTCTCCCAGCTCCTGCCAACCTATCAGTTCAAAAGCAAGAAATTGCAAGTAGATAGATAGGGACCACTTCAGTGGGAAGGTAAATAGCATTCCATGCACTCAGGTGTTGAGACATGCCTGCCACATGTCCATGGAAATGTCTGCAAACGCAAATAGTGCTGGCTTTTTAGCTATAAACAGAGATGAGCACTGAACCCTAGAGACAGATACGACTGGCTTTTGAGCTAGGACAACCTTTACCTTAGCAGAAGATATATTGTATATTTTGACTTATATGCCGCCCCACTCGCACAGCGACTCTGGGCGGCTCACAAAGGAAACAGTTACAATTACATAGCAATATATCTATAGACAGCTTGAGTATTTTATTTCAGCAAGGAGAAAAACAAATCACGTATCAAAAATTTGAAGATATACATATACCTTTGTATGGCAAATTGTACAGAGATCTATTATAATGGCTAATTTTCTTCAACAAACGATACCCTTTAAAATGGTCAGTTAAAGTGGTTGCTATCAATTACTGTGTCAGTCAGAATAAAAAAAGGAATCTTTTTGGGGGGTTTTTTTTGATTACCTTAAATATTTTAGCTAATGAGGTTCTATCTTTTTTGCAAACTTCAGATGAAATACTGTAACTTTGGTTTCAATATTTTTAACACACTATTATAAAGATATTGTTCTATAGGTAAAAGACAGTTAACCCTAAATTTCTCTTCATCAGTTTCACATAAGGTTTACGATGCACCCAAAATAACAAAAGAAAGCCTAATTGTATTCATGAAATTCAGGAAAAATACAGAGTTTCTGATAGAATCCCAAAATTATAACTTTTACACTTTATGTTGTGGAGAGAATGTGAGGAAGTAGTGGTGTACTGAGATATCCCAAAGGTGAGTTTTTCTTAAAAAAAAGAAAAGGTAGTTTGTGTCCCCCCCTCCTTTACTGATATGCGAGATAAATGCTTCGTTATCAAGAGCAACATTTTTCTTGGGGGGGGGGGAGGAGATGTCATGTGAAAATAAATAGCATGAAATTATTATCAAGAACTCACAAAAGCTGAATAATGTACACACTTGTAAAAACTGATGGAATGGTTTTGAAGTTTTATTTTCCTTTCTGTTGAAATTTTTGAAATAGTAGCTGTGTTAGTCAGTGTTTCAAGCATATCAGAGAGTAATCAAAACAAAAAAACAAAACAAAATGTGGCACTTTAAAGACTAACTGCTGTATTTTAATGTTAGGTTTCATTGATCAAGTCCACTTCGGCAGACAGTGTAGACTTGATCCATGAAAGCTCACATTAAAATTCTCTCTCTGCTTACTCTCTCAGTTGCTCTCTCTGTTTACTCTCTGATTTCCTTTTTGTGTTTCTTTAATTGTTGTAGCAAAGAACACTGTAATTTAAATGAAAAGAAACAACACAGAGAAGTTAGTACATAAATTTAAAAAACACAGGGAAATTGGGGGTTTTCCTAGGGGGAGAGGGTAGAAAGGAAAATGATTGAAATTAAAACTTCTTTTGTGATCAAACAGGATTGTATTGCCTTTTGCTTAATTAAATGCCTCAGAAGTATGTGAAACATTGTTATAGTTTTAAAAAAATGTTACTTTGTAAATCGTAGGGACAAAGGGGCTCTACTGCAACTTTAAAGTTTCCATGCACGTAAATGTCAATAGAGTGGCTTCTCCATCATCAGCACTAAATTCACATTGATGCCTCTTTTCTTCTCTGTATTGATCCTTCCATGAGAACGTAGATTTGTATCTGTTAATTAATGCGTCCTGAAACAGCGTTTGTATTAATCAGGCAGATAAGAAAAATTGGATGCCTGCACCCTCATGACAACCGTAAAAGTGCTGGCCCTGATAAAAATCATGGACGGACCTCAATAAAAAAGTTCCTCCTTCCACTCAATAAACTAATCATCCTGCTTTTAATTATTCGGCAGAAAGATGTGTGGAGATTGGAGAATGTGTAAATCTATTTACTAACAGCAGTGTCTGGGAGGGAAAATGGGCTGTCACAGGACAGCGCTTCAGGCAACATTCTCTGTCCATCTGGTGTAGCAGAAAAAGTGATTCTTGAGAGAGAGGGAGAGGCTGAAGCTAATTGAAAATATGCCTTCCTTTCCCAACCCTTTCAAATTATTATTTCTGTTTCATTTCCTCCCATTTCCAACAAGGAGTGCAGTGTTAGGCATTGTCGTCTCTCTCAGAAATGTTGTTGACTTGTGCAAAAATGTTGTTGATTTTGATCTGGAAGGATTAAAAACGACCTTTTTATCACATGGCACTAAACACAGTATTGAGGTGGGGGGAAAGGAATTAAAAATGGCAGGAAAGAAAGAGGCAGCATTTACTTAAGTATTTTGCTGTTGATGTAGGCCTCCCAATTTGAAATGATTCTCTGACATATATTATTTTTTATTTTTAAAAGTGCAATGATCTGAGTCTAAATTAGTGCCTATGGCTTTCTTTTTGCCTTTTGTTTTCTGTCATATGATATACACTTATTCTGTTACAAGGAAAGGCTTTTCAAAGGAAGAGGGCAATGTGTTTAAAGATAAATGAGCAACACAGACTGTTCTTTCTGCAGGATCCTTGTCAAAGCACATGTAAGCAGCTCCATAAACAACTAACTGAAAGCTTTAGACATGTCTTAAGACCCCTTAAGAAAAGCTTGACTAATCCCCTTTGATGATTTTATTAAGTACTTGGTAGTTGCTGGTGCCAACTGGCAAGCCACTGTGTTTTACCAACACGCCAGGAAATCGCTTCTTCACTGGCACCTTATGGGGAATATTATCAGTCGGAGATAATAAATTAACAGCTACTGTAAATAGGGAATCTGAAAAGGTATGACAATAAAGATGCTTGTCCTTAGAGATCCTATTAGAAAAGAGAGGAGTAGAAATGTGGAAAGAAATAACTGCAAAGTGTAAATTCATTAAGATATAGTATTACTTTTTTTAATTCTTCAAAATCTGATGGTGTGTGTAGATTTGGAATTCTGATATGAGATCATGTTATTTCAGTGCTGTAGTAGAAACAGGAAGCATTGCATAAGTAATTAGTGTCTTTTTTGAAGAGGGTAGGCCTTGATGAGGTAGAAGGTCAAAAAGCACCCGGGTTATTGTGATCACCACCTTAATTCTATTAAGGCATCGAACTTTCTCCCCTTAAATTTCCCCCTTCCCATGACTTCCTTTTAAATTAGCTTTGACGTGCACTCAATGCAGTTGTATACATTTGCTTAGAAATACAGTAATTTGATTCCTTGTTTCTTCCTTCCTGGTAAATGCATGTAGGATTACTATTTTTTGTATTCTTTATACGAGCCATAACCATTATTGTCAACATGTTTCCAGAAAACTGTTTCATCCAAATTATGCTAGCAATTTCCATAGTAGATGTTATCAAACATAATATGTATTTACCATGTATTTTAAAGATATACTGCCTAACACTGAGAAGATGAAATGCAGCAGATTCATGTTTCTAACAATGGTCCCCAGAAATTTAAAATAGCTTGACGACAACAACAAAATGCTAATTCAAGTTTACTTGAGAAAAACCTTTACTGAAATTGTTTTATGTTGATCTTAGAGATCAGGAAAGGTAGAATCCATAGATACAGATTTATCACTTACATAACAATAACAATCACAAAGGTATAGTTAGAATGCAGAATTATGATGGCTCAGGACCATTTTAATTATGTGTTGTGTACTTTTCTTCTGGTTTAGGATTTTCCACTTTATCGCTTGCTGACCAGATGAGCCTTCTACAGAGTGCTTGGATGGAGATTTTGATTCTGGGTGTTGTATACCGATCACTTTCCTTTGAGGATGAGCTTGTCTATGCTGAAGACTATATCATGGATGAAGATCAGTCTAAATTAGCTGGCCTTCTTGACCTCAACAATGCCATCCTGCAACTGGTAAAAAAATACAAGAGCATGAAGCTGGAGAAAGAAGAGTTTGTCACCCTCAAAGCTATCGCGCTTGCTAATTCAGGTTGGCAGACTGGCATGACGGCTCATGTCATTCCCTCCCCCCTCTCTAATACCTTCTGCATGACAATTTCTAAACATGACAGTAGGAATAAGTAATTCTAAAATCATACTACTGCAGGACAGTGTTGAATGGCTAGAAACAAGGAGTTCAAATTAAGGGGAGAGCTGTGAGCATAAGCATTTGTTACGTTTGTTATGCAGGGTTTCTAATTTGACTGAAAGAAGCCAGGAAATTTGAAAGGTATTAAAAGTAAAGATGATTTTCAATAAACATAAATGTTGTTCTTCTTAAATCCCCTTCATAATCCAGATAAGTCTAATCAGTTCACTGAAACCCAGTAGAATGAATCGGCCTATGACTAAATGTAATATAAGATCTCTTCAATCCAGCTACTAAACACAGTGAACTCAATAGGTAAGGTGAACTGAGGTTTTATAAGGAAAAGGAGTAGATCACTGTTTAAGCTTATAGGGATTTTTCCTCACCATACAAATTTGATTTTTATAATAGCTAGATAATTGACAGGTATGGCTTGTTCAGAAGGGTTTCAGAAATCAAGGGAGGATTTTTTTCTCTGCATTTGAACTTAAAAGTGTTGAAGCAGTGAAGAAACATCTGATAAGTAAAAAATCGTTTGTTCTTTGTTGTTTTTTCTTTTGTGCCTCCCTAATGCTTTATTGTGGTCTTAAGTCCCTTTTAGCATTTGCATAAAGTTCATGATAGATCCCTCTTTAATGACATGACGATCATTAGATACCTGTGTGTCAATAACATGCTCTGATGTTATGTACCATTGACAGTCACACCGTGCCCCTCCATCTGCTTTTGTTTTGACCCTATCTTTGAACTTTATCTTGGTTGCTGGCCAGTAGTTTTCCCTTTAATTACAAGAAGGAAACTGTCAATAAAATCTGTTAAATGGGATGCAATGAGTGGCTTGAATGGGCGGACGGCTATTTGTTCAAATTCTGCAGCATTCATGGTATTGACAGTTTGTTTTCTGGGGCCATATGTGACGATCAATCTCAGGCTGGGCTCAGCCGCGCTGAAAAATGAAAATCCAGATTGGTTTTGCTTACTTGTGGATGATGCCTTGTGATTTGGTGCGGTCCTAGTAAGATGAGACCTTCTGCCCAAATTGCCCCCCTGAGAGCCAGGGCACGTGACTGTTTTTAGAAATAATTTTTAATTGATTTTGTAATTAACAGTTCATCTACAATATCGATGCGCGGATCCTCAGATTGATAGGAAGAAAATTGTTTTCAACAATGAAGTTACACCATCCTGTGTGTCTTCATAAGGGGAGTTAGCAGTTTGCATTTTGAATTGCGGTTTTAATATTTTCTTTAAAAAATCTAAAATACAAAACTCTGATAGATAGCTAGATAGGTATAGATATGGGCATACATATATATATGTTTCTGTATAGTATATATCTATATTTTTCACTGTATATAGTGGATATAAATACCTTTTTCTATAAATACAGAAGACACAAGCTTTGCTATAATAGTCATTCTAGTATTAATGTACCTGTAAAATGCTCATTTTATTTGTACCTGGAAGAATTTTGCCTTCTTTACGTCATATCATTGTTGCAATCTGTTGCACTGATAGAAAGTCAGCTCAGTACAATAGAAGGCAGGTGTAGTTCATTCAAAAGGCAGGTATTGTTCATACAAAATTACTCAGTTTTGAGCCTTTGAAAAGGCTGCTAACCTCTGTATGTTTGGAGGTGACTGAAAGAGTATTTCGTTTGACCTGTAGAGATTTAATATGACATTCATTGAAATTATCAGCTTAGCATAAACATCTGGCTTGATTCAATAATAATTAATGCTCTTTTGTGCTCTAAGTCGGTGGACTGATTTAACAGTAGCATTGCCCCCTCCCTCTCTTCTATAAACATATAGGGCTTGTGTGCATTAAGATGAGCCAAATGTCACAAGTATTATTACACCAGTTTATAGAGTTGAAAACAGGAGGCTTTTCAAAAGAAGCTCAATGGGTATCTGAAAAACAGAAATGCAGTTGCATAAGGGAGAAGATGGCAGTCCAGATGTGTGCCAATTCTCTTTTCTGCCCTGATCATAACTTTTCATAAACACTTCCTGTTCTGAATTGAAACAAAAACTGGGTCATTTGAGAGACTCGGGATGAAATGGTCATGAGGCTAGAAAGATAAGGCGTGTTGGTATTCACTCTTCATGTCTTCTAGAATTCAGCCTATACCAAGGGTATTGCCTTCCTAACCACTGGATTCAGGTGGCGAGCAAAGGGGCAAGTTTTTTGTTTGTTTTTTTGCTGTGTGTATTGTCAAATGGCAAGTGTTCCATACATTCCTAGAATTCAGGGATGCAATGACTTCCATCTCTGTATTTTATTACATTTTTTCAGAAAATGAGATAGCTAGATGGGATTGTAGATGCAATGGGCACAGAGCTGAGTGGGTTAAGGAAGATGGTGGAGGACAGAGGTGCCTGATGGGCAATGGCCCATGGGGTCACAAAAGGTCGGAGTTGACTGTGCAACTCAACAACAACAACAAAAACCTTGCTTGCTTAAATGTTATTCATTCTGGTTAATGTAAAGAGATGCTTTCCATGATTAAAGACGCTTCGTTAGGAAAAAACAAACCATCAGAATTGAGTCAATTGTGTTTTGTAGGCTACTAAATAGGGATGTGAATCATACAACCTTTCCAGTCTCAGTGAGAAACGGAGACAAAAAAATATTTTCTTCCCCACAGAGAGAAATTATTTTTCCCCCTTCAAGATCTGTCATGAGATTTCTAAGAAGTTTTGTGGTACTTACACACACACACACACACACACACACACACACACACACACACACACACACACACACACACACACACACACACACACACACACACACACAAGAAACACCAATCTGTGTAGAATTGTTACAATTCTTTCTTTGCAATGGTATCTTTCCTGTGCATAATTACACAGTAAGGACTTTGAGTTGTACAGAATTTGTCACTTTCTTGCCCAAATAAGCAGGGGGAAATGGAAGAAAAAGGAAAAAAAGAGGGGAATTGAGAGCAGGATCTTGTTTTAGACAGAAGCTGAGAATCTCATTAGTGGAGAAAGAAATCTAAGTGATAAATTTGGCTTGTTAAGACTTGGAAAACTGATAAGAATGAGGTGTTTTGTATTCATATCTTTACCATTTAATGACAACAATGACCTGTGGATATATATTAAACCAAACATTTTTTGGGATACAACATTTGGATTTTATTTTTATTTTATTTTTTAATTTAAGAGGGCCTTGTCAATGGTTGCATTATACAAGCAAGGCAGGAGCAGTGTTTCCAGAAATATGGACTTTGTATGTACCAATTATCTCTAGCATGTAGCATGAACTCTTTGCAGCCTAATAAAAACTGTTCTCTCTGCCCCTTTCTGCTCTGTATTGATTGGGAAATGCCAATTGAAAGAATTTACATCCATAGATCCATCTTTATTTTGTCAAAAATCTGTAGCTTTGTACTTTAAAAAAAAGGCTTTCAGTCCTCAATCAGCTCATGTGGATTTTAAATTCATTTGACACATCCAATTTACAGAACCTTCTTTCATGGACTGAATTCTTTTAAAAATATGCTTCTATGAAGACAACATCTTGTAAAAGCTGACAACTTTCAAGTGGATTAACCTAGCAGACTTAAAGTGAAGTAACATGAAGAGCAGAACAATAACTTAAAGATTCCATCATTTTGCTAAAGTGGCAGTTTGGAGACAGCAAGAGGGAGTTATAGGACTGGTCAATAGGTTGGTAATCTTGATGCCTCTCCATGAACAAAGAAAGGCATGGCAGAGGTTGGCATGAAAGGGCTAAACCCTGCACTTGCTCAATTCATGAACCATCTCTTCATTTACTGTGGATTACCCATCTTCATTTAAGGATCCTATCCATGTTTTTCATCCAAATGCATACTTTCCCAATCAAATCTTCTTCTCCCCCTCCCCCAACCATATAAAGATTTTCATTTCTCTTATCTTTGGTATTTAAAAAAATGGTCAAACTGCTTCCTTAACCAGGGAGCAAATGTAAGTAAAGGATTTCTGGCAGGGCTATACATTCTGCCATACGATACCAAGTGTTTGCAAGGGATTCATGGGGATAAGAACTGACTGTTGGTGACATCAACATGCTGCAGTTTGAATGCAATTAAGCTGTTACACTCCTTTTCAAACACCAAAAAGAAGAAAGGATTCTTATTCTTTTTTTAACCATCTTGCTGAATTCAGAATCCCTGTGTATTGGATTGATCCATAATGCAGTCTTTGTATGCTGATCTTCCATGGATTCAGATGTCAAAGGACAGTTGTGCTTTCCGACTGCACTAGACCCCAGTGAGTAGTGAGGGATACAACAGTAGTAGCTACTGAAGGAATCTTTGACAGGATACACAGGCCTGTCTTAAATCTTTTGTCATTAAGAGTCTTCATTACCATCTGCTCTCCCGCATTAGAACATTATACCAACAAATTAAAAAGGCCTAGCCTAGAAACTGTCCAAAACAATTGAAACAAGTTGATGCCTAATAATCTAATTTCAAATACCATAATTATTGTGAAGTAACTGAAAGCATCAAGTTTCAGAATTTGCCTCTGCATTCTTAAGTAATTTTGAAATGGTAGTTTCCACACACCATCTTAAAGTGGATCATGCTCACCATATCTATCTCTCCATCTTCATTTAATGCAAGCTAAGAATCAATATGTACCAGATCTAATCAATAATGCAGTCTTTGTATGCTGATCTTCCACTTCATTATACTTTTTTAAGTTTGCATTGTTTCAGAATATCTTATTTTTATACTACTCTTAAACTTCAGGAGTTCTGCTAAATGCCTATCTTAAGTAAGAAAATTACTTAACTAGGATTTTGTGGAATTGCTGATAAATTTGCCTAAAGCATAATCTGAAACAAAACTTGTAGGGGGTTGCCAAGTTTGATTAAATAAATTAAAAGTTTGATTAAATAAATAAAATAAATAAATAAATTGAGAATATTTAAAATAATTTCAGTGGTACTTCTCACAGTGGAAGAATGGACTGAATGTTCACATAACTGTTTTAGAAACAATAGCCAAAATCCTGCTGTGCAACTATGCATGTACAACCAAAGGTTGTACCCACAGTAGTTGCCCTAGCACTGAGGTAGAAGTGCAATCCCAAAAGCACTTCTACCAGCTCATTATATACTTAATCGTACCATTCTAGAACCACAATTATTTCATTGGTATTATTTTGGTGGTAACATATCCATAACATTCACCAATTTTTCCTACACTTTAGAAATGTTCCAAATGTATTTAAACCTTGTACAAGGAGATTCACAAATTGGTTATTGCAGAAGGTGGGGAATCAGAGTTATATGGTAGTAAGAATGTTGGAATGAAGATGGATATACAGGTTCAAATCCCGCTCAACCATGAAGACCCAATGGTTACTTTCAATCAGCACCAAAAGGGTATATATGTGAATAAATAAAATAAAATAAAGTCTCTCAGTTATGAGTGATATTGTTTTTGTTTGTTTTGTTTTAAGTTTTTGTGAGGATGAAATGGAACTCAGAGGAAGAGAAAAATGTATACTTCATTTAGTTTCTTGTGATAAAGATGTATTATAAATGTAGTGACAAATAGATGTTGTCTCAAACTTGTGAAATGCTGTAGTGCTTTTCAGAATTCATATTTTCTAGGGGAAATCTAATTTCTATCAGTGTATGTGTCTTTGGTCTCCTGAGATCTCAAGATCTTCCCCAAGAGTGAAGTCATATACCTATGTGATATATTATTATATCCATAGAGAGTTTCAATGGATTGACTCTGCCTTTAACATAACCTTATTTATTATCATTGAGTATAGTACTCATGAAAATGAAATACAGATAGAAAACACTATGTATAATAACTGGACATCAAGTACTGCCTTTCATTTTCTGAGGCAACATGCTACCGAATTATGTCTGTCATGTAACTCAGTTAAAGTATCAAACAATGTATCTCAGAGGAGTGGGAGAGGAAAGAATAAAGGCAGACATGAATTATTGGCATTTGAACAGTAATCTGTACAGTGATTCCATACCCTAAGATCTAGGCTATTTCAGTATATTAGTGGAAGTTATAATCTATTCATTTTGGGTTTTTTTTAAAAAATTTTTATTAATTTTTAAAAGAAAATTAACAATACAATACAGTACAAACAAAAATTCAAAACTCATTACATGCCAGTACAATGACCAAACACAGTAATAACATACTATTCATTTTTAGCACACTAGATTGAAGAAGGATGTTTTAGAACTCGCCACAGATTTCAGTATCTTCTGTTCACACATACGTATCCCATGCAAGAGTGTCAATAACAAAACATAAAAAGAATCCTGATGTAATCATTTGTATTAGTCTAAGACAGGAGTGCTCAACCATTTTAAGCTGGGGGCTGGGTCATGCTCCCGCAGACAGCTTTGGGGGGCAGATGGCCATTTTGCCCTTCCTCCATGGCACTTCCTAGGGTGGTGGAGGCGATGTGGGGGTCACATGAAATGTCATCATGGGCTGCAGGTTGAGAATCCCTGGCCTAAGAAGACACACACACCCCTCCCCAGATAGAGCAAATCTATAAAAGTCTGTTTATTTACAAGTGAGTTCTGTTGTGTTGATTGGTACTTTCTCCCAAGTTAATGATAAAAAAATTTTTGTTTAAAGTGATTACATACCAGAAAAAGTGGTATTCCTTCAGGGCATTTTGCAAATATAAAAACAGAAACAACATTTATTTGAATAATGTAAGGGGAAAATATGTCTTCTTTCTTCTGAAACATAACATATGCCAGGCTTGGCAGGATAGGGCTAATGTTTATTAGTATAAAAATAAACTTTCTTTCTTTCTTTCTTTCTTTTTATCAGAGTGTTGCATGACTTAAAATTGTTGAAATATGGGTAAATTCAAAAATTATTTATTTATTTATTAGTTCAAATTTATATTGCCGCCCACTCGCCGTGGCGACTCAGGGTGGCTTACAAATAATACAGTACATTACAATACAATATGTTGCTGTAGGCATTATTTCTTTACTAGAATTAAAACAAAATGCTGCCTTATAATAGCTCTGCACATCATTTAATCTGTTCCATCGAGCCCAACTATTAGTAATCTACTCTTGAAGTAGTATAGAAATCTGGGGAGCTAGCCAGATCTAAGAAGATGGGAATTTAAAAATATGCAAAATTAAAGTAGCATTCTCTGATTTCTGTCTCTCAAACATAATTAAATTTAGAACTGCATAATGTCTGGGCTGCATGCTTTCTAGATTGATACCTTAGGCTACCATAGTGCTTTAGGCTTTCTGTATGTCTGAAGAATTCATTTTGAAGATTTTTCATGCAAGTTTCAATATTGGTTTCTCTTATTCTATATCAGCCAAAATAATAATAATAATAATAATAATAATAATAATAATAATAATAATAATAATAATAATAATAATAATAATAATAATAATAATAATAATAATAATAATAATAATAATAATGTGCCATCAAATCATATAGCAACCTTTTCCAAGGGCTTCTAGGTAGAGAATACTCAGAAATGATTTACCATTCCTGCCCTCTGGGGGCCCTCTGGGCCTGTGTAGCTTTCCCATGGCTACCCAAGTTGGCTCTTTTCCTAGGAAATGCAATGAGGAAATGAACCTCTGTCTCCACAGCCAGATATCAGAACCAGAGGGCTATCCCGCCTGCTCAGGAGTGAATTAAAGGTTTATAATTACACCAGGGATCTAAATATTTTCCAGAGTAATTATGTACTACTCCTAAGTGAGAGCAGAAAAATCCCACAAAAATGTAAACTGTTTTCATGCCATTGCTTCTTGGGGTGAAAATTTCCATGCAGAAAAAGTTGTCCATGTAACCCTGCTTTCTCTGCTAAACAGTGAAAAGAGCTGTTCTTTCTTTTGTTTTGCAGACTCAATGCACATAGAAGATGTTGAAGCAGTTCAAAAACTTCAGGATGTCTTACATGAAGCACTGCAGGATTACGAGGCTGGGCAGCACATGGAAGACCCACGCAGAGCGGGCAAGATGTTGATGACGCTTCCGCTGCTGAGGCAAACCTCCACAAAGGCTGTGCAACATTTCTACAATATCAAACTGGAAGGCAAAGTCCCCATGCACAAACTTTTTTTGGAAATGCTGGAGGCAAAGGTGTGACCAAAGAAGCCTGGGCCTTCCAGTTGTGCACGCTGAAATTTTAACAAAAGGGAAACTCCAACAGGAAAACCATGACAAAGAAACTTTAGCATTTAAATTAAGGAAACTAACATGACTGCACGGATCCTGAGCAGCGAGACTGAGAAGCAGAGCCTCTTTATATTTTGTGTCTTTCCCGAAGCAGTTTTCCTTCTTCATTTCTCTTGTCTTTTACTATTTCTTATTTCTCTTGTCTTTGTAATTTCCCCCCTTTGCTGCTGAATATTTTACAAAGAGGTCTCTAGTAGAGCAGAGATGGAAGCCAGGCCTGCCAAAGGATGGAAATCCATAATATGGATGCCAGTGAACTTATTACGAACCACAATACCCCAATGACAAAGGAATCGAAAGAGAACCATCGTAACTAACAGTACAGTACAACACGATGAACTGACTGAATGCAGTATTAGATTTCACAAGAACAGCCTCTAATTAGACAACTTCGATGACGATGCATTGGCTGTTTCTTATCATTGCATTTCCATCTAGATCAGTTACAGCCATTTGATTCCTTAATTGTTTTTTCAAGTCTTCCAGATATTTCTTAGGTTAGCTACAATATAACTTTTTCAGGGAATAGTTTGAGCTTTATTCATTCATGCAATACTAAAGAGGAAAGATAAATAAATAAATACTGCATTTTTGTGCTGTCTTGAACAGTGATGAACAATTAATGAAGGACAAATGAATCCTGAAGCAAGATTTTTTTAAAGAAATGTTTCCGTTCTTCTTACTAACAGAAGATTTTTTTCTACCAGCTTTACCACTCTTTAGCCATTTATTAACATGGGAATTTATCTTACTCAAGCAATAGTTGAAGGAAAGGTGCATATTATCACGGATGCAATTTATGTTGTGTGCCAGTCTGGTCCAAGACATCCCATTTCTTTGCATGATCTCCAGTTTATACTGAAGTGTTCACTGAAACAAAGGATTAGATTACACCTGCTATGTATTTGAGTAGTCTGATATATTAAGATGCCATGTCGAATAGAAGTTTAAAAAGGAGTTAGTTAAGTATTTCCGTTTGGCCAAAGTATGATTGTTATATGATGTTAACTAAAGATACAGTTGGACCTGTACAAAAACATAGACTTTGAAATAGTTTCACTTCACCCCTACTAGCAATAAAATAAACTGAGATATCAGAATAGTCAGTCTCTGACCAAATCAGAAATATAATTAATGCCTGTACACATTATTTATGAATTTGTTAAACATTTATTTGAGGTAGATTCCCACTTACAAGCAAACAGCCTAACCAAGATAGTAGCTTTTTCAACCAGTGTTGTCAGGGTGTGAAAGTTGATCAGTTTCAAGACTCTGTAAGAGGTGTAATCTAATGTATAAAACAATCAGATGCCCCCCAGAAAACTACAGTCTCTAAATAACCAGTAAACAATAACCTCCATCAAATGCTATACCAATGTACCAGTGTTAGTAGCTGCTCCCTGTACTATGTGAACAACCTTATTCTATGTACACAAATGTAATTAAAATTGTAATCCTAACAAACAAAAGAAATGTAGTTCAGCTTTTCAATGTTTCATGTTTGCTGTGCTTTTTGGAAATTTTTATGTTGCATTCAAAAGACTATTGTCTTGTTCTTCTTGTGGTGTTTGGATTCTTGTGGTGTGTGCTTATAGACACAGGGTAGAATTAGAGACAATATTGGATGTAAAATTCCTCAGGAGACTTACAGTAGTATATTCTAATCCTTCTGGTAATAAGGTTCTTCCTACTAATAATCAAGAAATTGAAAAAGCAAAATCCAACCAAGTACTCGCTATGAACAGGTACACCCTAAAATCATAATATTTTCAAAACAAAGAATAATTTCTGTAACAGTTTATTATAGAATACCTATGTATAGCTTAGAAATCAAACTTTGAATATTTCAAGATTATAGATAAGTCTAATTTTTAAATGCTGTAAATATAGCTTTCATCCAGTCATCTCTCAGATGTTCACTTGCTCTGTGTTGTTGAAAAACATTTTTTAATGCAAACACGTTTTGAAAATTATCGCTACTTGTGTGCTTTAAATGAAATACGGCAGGTTGATGTTAACATCAACCCTGTGCTAGAAATACTGTGTATCTCTCATTAGCTATATGGGAATATCTTGTAGATTGTGGTTTTCTCAGTAGAGAAGTGACTGTCATGTGATCCTAGATAAATCATCATTAGCAATTCATTCAGTTGGCCAAGAACTTGAAATGAACAGTGTGATAGGAGTTTGGAAATTGGCAAAGCCCTTTTTAAAAAATGACATCTTACAACTCCTGGGGGAGGGGGGTAAGTGGTGCTGATTCTGTAAAATTATTTATATATTTAAGAGTGCAAAATAATTATTTTCCAGAAAATTTGTGCAGGGTTTAAGTTGCTAGTGTTAACTACACTATATATGTATATATAAATATCTAATATAAATATTGTTTTTGCTGTATCACATTGAAAAACTTGGGTTTTCAGGGTCAATAACCAATCAACGTGTTCAGAAAGGGGGAAAACATACAAAGAAAGGTGGGATGTGTTTAAGGAACACAGTGCAATTTCTAATTTGAGTTTTCAGTAATTTTTCAGAGCTGCAATGAACAAAATATTTTGTGACTGTACAAATATAAACTGAAACACGGATACACTGCACAGGCATTAGAATACCATTCATCTTGCAGAGAAAAATTTCCACAAGCACTTACTTAATGTGAAGTACTGGGGAAGATTTCAAGTATGTTTAGTGTAACAAATTTCATTTGGAGGAATAAAATCCACATGCAATTTCTTCTACACAAACCGTTAAAATGAAAGGGCATAGTATAAGACACTCTCTGTTCTTGTTCAGCTCTCTGTTTGGTTTAATGTGTAGGAGACATTTTGGATGGATTGTACCCTGAACTATTTTTTTCTGCTTGTTTTTTTTTCCTTATTTAAAGCAATATGATTGTGTGACTCCTAGAAGTTGCACATTTGTTTCAATCAAACCAGATTGTTGTATTTATTCCACTATTTTGCATTTAAATGCTAACATAAAAAGATATAAAAAATTAAAACTGCTATTTTTCTTATGGAAGAGAAAATGGGTGTTGGTAATTGTATTTTAATTATTTAAGCGTCTCTGTTTACCTGCCTAGGAAAACACTTTATAGCAGTCTTATTGTGTAAAGATCACAAAAAGGGGGGGAAACTGAATTAAGCTGCTTGTTATAATCCAGGAGTTGCATAATAACCAGTAGTAAAAACACAAATGAAAAAAAAAACATGTCTATAGCTGTAGATGGGCTTCACATCTGTAAAGCAATCAACTGTATATTTTTGTGATGTGTATCATATTGTGTGCTCCAACCAATGTCCATTTGTGTAAATGTATTTATTTTATATTGTATATATTGTTAAATGCAAAAAGGAGATATGGTTCTGTAACTCCAATCAGTTCAGATGTGTAACTCAAACTATGCCTTTCAGGATGATGGTAGAGCAATATTAAACAAGCTTCCACTTTTAATTGCTTTTAAATATTTTTGTGTTGTGGATTTTGTTTTATTTTGCATTTTCCCCCTTTTCCGTATCACAGAATCAAATCAATAAGCACCACCTTGAGTAGAGTGGTACAGATTTATACCCTTAAGCTAATGTAGCCACACAGCTACATGCTATATAAAGACTTGTCAAAATGAATTTCAGTGTGGTGTAGTCATTCTGTGCACTCTTAAATATGCAGACTGTCTCTTAGCACATTAGAATTCATTCTGACAAGCACTTCTTTAATCCTAAAACATCTCTACATCAAGCCACATTACTGAAAATCATTGCCTCTCTAACAGTATCATGAAAGAAAAGTTCCCCACTATTTTAACATTGTATGATTACCATCCGCAACTGGCTACTTGCTTTCTTCATCAATAGCTGAATCTGCTCCACCTGTTAAAACATGAATGGGTTCTTTTTTGCTAATATAGTTCTTCCACTCCTAAAAATAACACATTTTCCCCTTCTCATCTGCAATATAATTTATGAATTGAAAACTCAATAGCTAGATTGGTGATAGTGATTATCATTAGTAGTGCTACAGGGTCTCGGCTGAAATTTGATTTAAATATATCAGGAAGTAACACTTTAGGCTTTAGTACATATACCAAACTTTGTTATAAAATCTAATCATAGTTAAAGAAAGATATCCATAATAAGTGTTATGTTTACATTTTAGGTTTGAGTCAGAAATGTGGGGTCATTGCAATGGAAAACAGAAATGTCATTATGAAAAATCTATTTAAAGAAAGGAAGGAGATTTTCTATACATAGATATCATGTTTTCCTCTACCTTCCGTATAATCTTTATCTCAATAAAATGTATTTTCAATAGCTTAATATTTTCTCTGGTAATGGTGATACTTTTACTATACAAATGTGACGGATCTGTGATTACACAATAAATATTGATTGATTTAATATAAAAAACCACTAATTATGAGCATTCCTGTAGAATCTTTCACATTAGAATCTCAGAATAGTTAATACATATATTTCCCACATAGAGATTAGTCTGGATTTTATACCATTGATATTTTTAATAAATACATCACCATTGTGGAATGTATAAATCAATAAATTAGTTACAATAATTTGTGCAATAAAATGTAAAAATATAAAACTAAAAATCAATGAATAAAACAAAGTAAAAAATTGATGTGGACAGAAGAGCTTCCTTATCCTGAGTCTGGCTGTTAAACCCTGTGTTCTTGACACTGAACATTTAACTCTGGAGGCAACAGGTTTTTCCCCGAGATTAATCTGAAGACAGCAATACTGAGCCAGAATATCTCTGCTTCTAAAGTCTGTACGCAGTGATGGAATGTCAAATAAATGTCTACCCCACCTTGATGTCATTACTTTGGGGGTGGAGCTAACATCATGATGTCATCGGCAGAGCCAACATCATGACGTCATGACATTGTGGGCAGGGCCAAAAAAATAAAATAAATAAAATTTAAATAAAAAAAAACCACACACACCTCAACCCACCCACCCACCCACCCAACCAACCAACCAAACAACCACAACACAAACCCATAAATAAATAAAATAAATAAATAAAATAAAAATCCACCCACCACCCCATACACAAATAAACCCAGCCACCCACCCCAAACACAAAACCCTCACCCTTGGAAGCAGTGGCGCAGCAGGGCGGTGGCTGGGGCCGACGAGCCCAGGGGCCTTGACTCTCAGAGGCCTGCCCACCACTGCCGCCGAGCTCTCCCGGGGCTGCTGAGCCCCCACAGGCACTTCGATGCCCACCCGGGCCTCCTGCCGCCGCCAAGGCCCCCCGGGGACTTGGGGCTGACGATCCCCCATGGCCTGGGGCACTGCTGCCGCCTACAGCCTCTTCCGCCGGGTGCCCAGCGAGGGCTGCAGCCCCTGAAGGTTGCGGCCACCAAGGCCTGGGCCGCATGGCAAGGCACGCTGCCCCTGACTGCAGCCTCTTTCTCCTCCGAGGCCTGGTGCCACCTGCCGAAGGTTGCAGTATGGCCACTACATTGAGGCCCGGGGGCACCGCCAGAGCTGCTCCGAAAAGGTCCAGCTCCAGCTAAAACTAGGCAGCGAATGGCTGCCTCTTAGTAAAAATAATAATAAAATTGGAGCCAAAATGGCTCCAATTTAGTGTGCATGCACAGAAATCTATTTGATGCATGCAGGCTGCAATTGCAAATAGTGCATGTGTCAGATTGAATTTGAATTTGGCTCCAATTTTTTAAAAAAATTCTGCCGGTGAGGCATCCAAACCGGACGCCTCAAAAAAAGCACAGAACAATCTCGGGTGGGTTCTACCCTCCCGGAGAACCCTCTGGGATTGTTCCTACCGGTTCTGAGGAGCTGGTTGGAACCGGCAACATCCCATCACTGTCTGTACTCCACCAATGAGGGCTGCAATGGCTTAGTAGTTAAGATGCTAAGCATAATGACTGGAAGGTCTGCAGGTCAGAAGTTTGAGACCTAGTGCTGTGTGACAGAGTGAGCTCCCGTCGTCTGCCCCAGATCCTGCCAACCTAGCAGTTTTAAAGCAAGAATTTGCAAGTAGATAAATAGGTACCACTTCCATGGGGAAGTTAAGAGCATTCCTTGCACTCCGGTGTCTGGTCATGCCTGCCACATGATAGATGCAGACAGCACTGGCTCTTTGGCTGTAAATAGAGATTAGCACCCCATGCTAGAATTGGACATGAATGGCTGGCAAAGAAATATTAATAGATACCAAAGTCCAAACCTGCTCTGTTCTGGTCTTGATTTTCTACAGCTGATTAGTTTTAAGCCAAACAACCACACACTGGTGTCATTCATGTGCCATCCTATTATAATTTCTTAGCTCTCCCATTTCCATTCCTGCTTATAAGCTTTCATTCTGGGGTTTTATAAATTTGCTCCAGAGTTTGATAGTAATGGGTAAAATATCTGGAGAGGCACATTAGATGATAATTTGATAATAATAACAAACAACATCTTGTCTCTTGTCTGCTACTGAAATACTGCACTACCAGAAGGGATAAAAAGAGCAAAGCTTTAAAACTAGATAAAGAAGATATTTCTTAATTCAAAATATTGAACTACTAAAATAAGAATAGCAATCTCTGTGTTTGTTCTCTGTGGTTACTGTCTCCGTCCTATTCCCCATCTTATACCCCTTCTTTTTTCAATAAGCACATTTGTGAAACTTGTATATTGTTGTCTTTTGTTTGCATAGTCCTGAACATAAGCTATGTAAGCTATAAAAATCCCCATGATAGAAAGTAAAAAAGAATCAACTTGGTTTGATTAATGCTTTCAACCAACACTCCATAGGAATTACAAAATGAATAACTGAACGCCAGTTCTGTGACAGTACCTCTTGAGAGACACCAAGTGCCTAGGACTAAGTTCAACCTAACATGGTCACTGAAAGTATTAAATACTGTTAGGTGAGTTCTCAATGGAGCAGTCAGGAACCAGACATTTAACAGAAAGGTCATTTGGCTGTCCAGATATTGATAACTTCCCTTGCAGTTTCCTGTATGAAACATGAGAAAATAAGAGGAATGAAACCAAGTTCTCATTTTCATGGGAGCTGGGAAATCTCTCTGCTGCAGGAGAAGCATATCTCAGCATGGTGAAATTCCAAAAATTACTGCAAAGACTTATTGTCAATACTTATCCATAGACTGGACTGGAGCATACTTTTTCCACACTTTTCTCCTTAGTGATATAGGAAATGAAATACCTAAATTGATGATACAACAGAATTTCCCCAACCAATAGAGTTGACCCAACCAAATGATAAGGAACACTGTTCATAGTGACACTTTTAAAATGGGGACAGAGTGGGCTATTCAAAGATACTCAACAACTTAGGTAGGAAAATGAAGGCCTTATTTAGTTTTGCCTTCTTCCAATAGCTGGTGACTTAAGCTGCTTTCTCTTATTTAGTAGTGTATAAAAATATTTACTTGTTGCATTTATCTTCTGTTGGTTCAGACATTCTGTGAAAAAGCATACAAAGAATTTGCCTTTATTACTTCCTCTTAATAAATTTTAGATATATTTTGCACCTGGGGCTAAATCACTCCGTTAAGCGAATACCTGGCTGCATAGCCAGAGGCTAGAAGTTTAATTCTTCACTATGTCTGCTAGGAAAAGAACCAGCCTACGTAGCCTTGGGTAAGTTGCATGATGAGCCACAGTGGCATAGTGGTTAAGATGCTGAGCTTGACAACCAGAAGGTGGCCAGTTCAAGACCCGAATGCAGATGACTGAGTGAGTTCCTGTCATCTGTCCCAGCTCCTGCTAACCTAGTAGTTCGAAGCAAGAAATTGCAAGCAGATAAATATGTACTATTTATCTACTTGCAATTTATCTACTACTTATCTACTTGCAATGTGTGCAGCAGAATAGATACCTTTGAACTGTGGTGCTGGAGAAGACTCTTGGAAGCCCCCTGGAATGGAAAGAGATCAAATCAGTCAATCCTAAAGGAAATCAACCCTGACTGCACCTAGGAATGACAAATACTGAAGTTCAAATACTTTAGCCACCAGATGAGAAGAGAGGACTCGCTGGAGAAGGCCCTGATGCTGGGAAAGATCAAAGGCAAAAGGAGAAAGGGGTGGCAGAGGATGAGATGGCTAGATGGCATCTTTGATGCAGTGGGCATAGTTCCGGGCAGACTATGGAGAATGGCAGGTAACAGAGGAGCCTGGCATGCAGTGGTCCATGGGGTCACAAAGGTTGACTGTCCAACTGAACAACAACAATAAGGTACTGTTTGGGGGGAGAAGCTAACAGTGTGCCGTGTCCTCTGGCTTCTAGTCATGCCTGCCATAATGCCATGGAAATGTCTGCAGATGGAGACAGTGCTGGCTCTTCAGCCTAAACAGAGATGAGCACCACTCCCTAAAGTTGGACGCAACTGGCTTCTGAGCAAGGGAGATCTTTACTTTTACTAAGTTGCATGATCCCAGAGTGCCTCTGGAAGAAGGGACTTGTAAACAACTTCTGAATAGTCTATACTTAGAAAATCCTGGAAAGGGTTGTCACGTTAACATTATTTTGTCATTTAGCTGGCCATTAGCTCCCTTGAAAGGATAACTATCTAGCCTTGAAAATCTAAATCACATAAGCCCTATTCAGACACCTGAACCTACAATTAGGGCAGTTATCATGATGGTAAATCCTATCTCCATCTTCCCACCCCACCTGGAGGAAAGTCAGACTCTAATAGATCAATATTTCTGATCAGAAAAGCTTGGAATACCCTCAGCTCAATGCATAGGCTTGTCTGCAGCCCCTCATGTCGCACATACAGCAGCTTGACCCATCCACATGGTCACCATTATAACAGGCCTATCGTGGTTGGTCTTCCTACTCTTTTCTAGCAGTAGACTAGAGACCTGGAAACTTTAGTGCTCAATATGCTTTGATGAAAGCCCCCACTATTTTTTATCTTCTCTTATGTTGTCTGAGGCAGTGAGTTTTAAGAATTCAATTGCAAAACGTGGAGAGGGCCAGCTGTCCCTCTCTCCTGTGTAGGCTCTCTAGCTGGTTTCTCACAAGATACAGTATTTTGTCTCAAGCACTACATTAGATGGTGTACATGAAGCAGAATGGTGCTTCAGTAAACTCAGTGCTTGGCTGGTGCAATCTGATATACTTTTCACAAAGCCCATACTGTTCTTAAATAGTCTTAATAAAAGTACAGTGACTACCAGGATTGACAATGTGTGGCACAGTAGTGGTTATGTAATCCTCTTGCTAGCTGGTGTCTCTTGGCCTAGTGCTAAGTGAATAATGAGCAAGTTGCCTTCTGTGCAAGCCTTGAAAGTGTTCTTTTGACTTCAAAATGTATAGGGATCCCTGGATATGCTGGCTATATATCAGCAGCATTTGTTAAACGTGCTACTTTGTTGAAGGTGTTAACTGCAGAAATCAACCCCAGCAACACATTCCTATTGATGTCCATTTAGAAGTAAATCCCCACTGAATTTACTTAAGCAAAGTACAGTCAAACCTCGCATAAAGAGCGCCTCGCTTAAAGAGAAACTCGCTTAAAGAGCAGAATTTTTCCTGAATGTTTGCTTCGCCTAACAAATAAAACCAACCAAAAACTCGCTTAACAAATAAATCGGGGTTTGCAATCCCCCCCACAATTGGTCACTTACAATGGTGTTTTGCTTAAAGAGCAAACTCGCTTAAAGAGCAATCCCGTGGAACACATTATGCTCTTTAAACGAGATACAACTGTAATTGAATATAAGGGCCTCTGTAAGGGTACCAACTGCTAGAGAGGCTCATCCAGTGGTGGGTAGCAAAAAAAATTGCTATCACACCATGGGCGGAGCCTACATCGTGGACGATCTAGTCATGCCTGCCATATGGCCATGTATACATCTGCAAACAGGCAGCACTGGCTCTTTGGCTGTAAATGGAGATGAGCACTGCAACCTAGAGTCAGATATGACTGGCTTTTGAGCAAGGGAGAGCTTGAACCACTTGCAGGGACAAAATCTGATGGGGCAGGGCAGGGAGGCTGGTGTGGCCACCAATTTTGCTACCCCCCTGCACAAAGGCCACCCTATTTTGCCACCCCCCTGCCCAGAGGCCACCCAATTTTGCTACACCCCCTTCCAGGGGTGCGATCCTGTTGCTGCCCACCACTGGGCTCACTTCTCTAGCACTAGACAGAGGCCGTTTTCGGTGGCTGCTCCAGCCCTTTGGAACCTCCTACCGACTGACCTCATCTTACAATCAGATCTGCCACCATTCAGGAAAGGCCTGAAGACTTGGCTTGCCCAGCAGGTGTGGGGTGCTACAATGGGAGCTGGCTATATGACTACTCTAATAACCCATCATCTGGGGTCTGCCCAGTGATGGGATGTAACAGGTTCACACCAGTTCACCAGAACCGGTAGTAACTTTCCCCAGTGTCCGGTAGCAGCTTTTGGGGGGAACCACCTTCAGGGCTTACCTTTTCACTGGTTTCCTCACTGCGCATGCACACCAAGCACTTGGTGTGCATGCACGCCTACAGTGCTTGGCGTGTATGCACGGCCTCCTTGCTGTCCTCCCAAGCAGGGAGGAGGAAGAGAAGCTGCTAGCCTGAAGCTCCCTTTAGCCTGCTCCCCAGGGCAAGTGACTCACCTTTGGATGTGGTGCATCTGTGTGTATTTTAATGTGTATTTAATACCTTTGCCTATCTTGACATACTACCACAGTTCCTAAAAAGGCCTGGCGGCTGGCAGGCCTGGCGGCTGGCAGGCCTGGCGGCTGGCAGGCCTGGTGGCCTGGCTTGGGGTTTTTAAGGAAAGTCTTGGAGTTACCTCATCAATAAGCTATACCTGTACTGTTCCAATTGCTGTTCCAATTGGAGAACCCTTAAGGAGGTACAGCTGTTTTACATTTATATTAAGGCATATTATCCTAGAGAACTGGTATGATGACCTTATCCATCTTGCAACATGGTGCTGCCCAGGCACTTATACTAACAGGTATGTGACGGGTTTGTGTTTGGGGTGGGTGGGTTGATTTGTATTTGGTATTGGTGGGTGTTTGAGTGGGTGGGTGTATTTAAATGTATGTATGTATGTATGTATGTATGTATGTATGTATGTATGTATGTATGTATGTATGTATGTATGTATGTATTTATTTATTTATTTATTTATTTATTTATTTTACAGGTTTGTGTTGTGGGTGGGTTGAGGTGTGTGTGTGTGTGCTTTTTTTCCCCTTTGGCCCCACCTTTGACATCATGACATTAGCTCCGCCCACACTGTGATGACGTTACGGTGGGGTAGTAAAATTTTTGGCAACCCACCACTGGGTCTGCCTAAAGATGTTTTTAAATTAAGCTGTATTTTATGTCAACTGTAAGCTGACCTGAGTCACTGTGGCAAGCGGACGATGATATAAGTCAAATAAATTAAATAAATAAATAAATAAATAAATAAGATTGCAACTTTAGTTTCTTACAATTAATGAGTTGAACAGGAGAACAATGTATTCCAGTGGTCACTGATCTATGTCACCTATGTTAGCTTATGTGTGTAAGATGAGCAAAAAGTTGGCTTACTTATTTGATTTATAGTCTACTTTTTTGATCCACAGCATCATGCTAAGTGAGTATCCATGACTTGAATAAAATAAAAATATCTTAAATGAAAAAACAAAAGTAAACTACCTTGCATTTACATGGCCAATTTGTCTATCCAGTGAAACTGGAAGAACTTTAGAAGGAAAGCAGTCAGAAGGAGAACACATTGGAAGTATTTATTGTGGTAGTGGCACTAGATCTCTCCCACATTGCTATGGGTTGGTGCCTTTTAATTCCTGGAATGGCCCAGAATAATGATACTTTATCAGAGTGTTGTTGCAAAGTGGAAATCATGACCTTAAGAGGTAATAATAATAATAATTTCATGTCAAAAATCATTCTTGGTTGAAAGGATTTTTCTTAGAAGAAACTCCACTCAGGGGATGCCCAAATGAGGCTCCTTTCATGTCCCCAAGAGCTAGGACAGAGACGGGCACTCAATCCATCATGCAGTACCTGGGTCTTGAACTGCTGACTTGCCAGTCTTCCAGCTAACAAGGTGAGCTTCTTAACCACTGAGCCACCACTACTATTGAAAAATTTGAGAATGACAACAACACATACACTTATATTGTGCAATATTTGCACTGGAACATGCCCCAAACAATTTAGTCAAAAAATTCAGGAGATTTTCAGGTTTATAGTCTGGCAATGTAGCTATGTGATAAATCCAAATTCAAATATTACAGTAAAAATCCAGCTTTTGAGCATTCTATCAAGAACAAGGACTGTGCAGAAGTATCTAGTTTTGTTAAGAAAAAATATGGCAAAGAGTGTTGAAGAGAGCAAACACCTCTCCTTTCTTTTCAACAATCCAAATAAAACTACACCATCCATGAAGTTCACTGTTTAACTTTCAACAGAAGTCTGGTTACAAAAAAATCGACACCATACTACTGTTTGCATACTTCCTTTTATTTGTGTTTGCTTTGCCACATGCTGTGGACTGATACATGACCATTGCTAATCTTCTGGAAGATTTGGGACTGCATTTTCCCTTAGGTTCAAATGCCCACATTTAGTTTTCTTAGTCTGTGTTAATATATAGAAAGCAAGCAACCACCAGTTGATTACACGTGGAATCTTATTTTAAAAAGCTGGGCTTCTTGTTGGGTGGGGACAGGGGAGAGAAAGGAATTTTAAAGTATAATCCTTCCATCCCTGGAGAATTTGTCTTGTTCTCTGTTAAGTTAAAGGTCTGAAATAATGTGCCTATCAGCAGCTCAATGTTGCATGTCTATGCCAGTTGGTCCAAAGTCTTGTTATGATGGTAATGACCCTGCCGCAACGTGAGCAGTGATGGCAACAATGCAATTGCTACTAGCTTACCTGCTGGGAGAAATACTTTATTATTGTCAAATACCCTCCACAGAGATTTGTTTTGCATGTTTTTGCTTACATTAAATCCGGGAAAGAATGGCATTGTTATATCTCAGGAGTATTTGGGAAATAAACAGCTAGTTTCCAAATGTAAGATTCCTGGCCAGTTTTTAAATATTATTTTATTAGCATAGAAATTACTGGAGTTGACACCGATGTGGGAGATATTGGATGGTACTGGTGAGGCCTAGATGGATGAGGGCTCCCCATTACAACCATTTTTTTTTTTTTGCAGTAGGGGTTAATTAATATTTCAATGGAACACAACAATGGGCCTGCTTCAAAGCATGTAGACAGAATCAAGTTCTGTTGTCACTTTCTGAGGAAACTAGGTCATAAAGCCAACACACTACCATTTTTGCAATGGAAAAGAAGGACACACTTGAAACAACAGCAAAATGTTGTAGTGTGGATCCTTCCTGTTCAGCAGACACTGTTACTCTTCTCTTCCAGTACCCTTCTACAACAATCAGTCAATATTCTGTGAACATAGACCAGAATCTCAATCCCCAATGGTCTTTTTGAAGTTTCTCTTTTTCAGCCTGCAGAAAATACCACTAGGAGCTCTTCATCTGGAAATATCCAAGGTTTCATTGTTGTTCCTATGTGGTGTCGGCTTGCCCCAACTTACTGTGATCTTACGAATGAGAGTTCTCTAAAGTGTCCGCCTCAGCAGCCCTGTTCAGCTCTTGATTCCTTTAGGAAGTCACTCCATCTCAAATTTGGCTTTCCTCTTTTCCTGCTGCCTTCAACTTTCACTAGCATTACTGTATTTTGTTTTCCAAACAATCTTGCCTTCTCCTGATGTCTCCAAAGCATGACAGCCTCAATTTTATCATTTTTACCTACAAAGATAGTTCAGGTTTGATTTACTCTACAATCTATCTGGCAGTCAAGAGTATCCAACAAAGCTCTCCTACAGCATCATATTTCGAACAAATATTTTTTTTCTGTGTCAGCCCTCTTTACTGTCCAGTTTCCACATCCTCACATGGTAGTAAAAAATACAAGATTGTGGATAGTCTGGTCTTGGTTCCCAGTGACACATCTTTACACTTGATAACCTTTTCTAATTACGTCATTGCTGTCCCTCAGAGTTTCAGTCTTCTTCCGATTTCTTGGCTGTACTCTCCATTCGACTTGATGACTGAACCAAGGCATACACAATCTTTCAGTATTTTATTTCTCTCTCCCCCCCTCTCAATTCTCAATGTTAAAACTGTATAGTCCTGTAGCCATGATTTTTGTCTTCTTCATGTTCAACTGCAGGCATGCTCTGGCTCGTCTTTCATTTATTTATTTATTCTTATTTGCTATCCCGCCCGAATCAGGTAAACCCGACTCTGGGCGGCTTACAATATTGACTAAAAAATCACTAGGATACACATATGTCAAGTCATTGCTGTTTTCTGCCAGTAAAAAGGCATCATCTGCATATCTTAAATCATGGACATTCACCAATTTCCACTCCCCCTTCACCTGAATCTAGTCTAGCTTTCTGTATGATATGTGTGTTAAAGGAAGTCCTCATTGTTTGTTTACTTGCAGTACCCACCCACTCACCCACAAGATAACAGTCTATCATTTTGAGTGGGATAGAAAGCCTCCTGCAATACTGTTGGTAACATTATGACAGCACAGGTCCCACCCTTGATTGATTATTTCATTGTATAGCAACCTAATTTAAGGTGAAAGTTGTTCAAGAGATGTTATTTTGCAGCCAAACCCATACAGAAGATGAATGGAAGAAAGCCCAGTACATGGTGGGATGCACCTAAAGCAGGGGTGGCCAACTTGGTGCTCCAGCTGTTCTTGGACTTCTTTTCCAGAAGCTCAAGTCAGTACACCTGCTGATCATGGCTTCTGGGAATTGAACTCCAAGTGTATCCCTTCCATGCTACTTTTCTTGTTGGCTCTTAAATTTGGATGAAATTACAAAAGATCTGCTACTTTTGTTTCTAACATCTCTTGTTCTTTGTACACATGCAGGTGAGAAACAAGAATTACATTTGCAAACAACTTTCCTTGCTGCTCTGATGCATGAATTCCATCACAACTGTTCTGAAACCTGTCTTCAGCTAACAAAGGAGACTAAGGAGAACTAATCTGCACAGATTAATTTTGTTCTCCAGACCCAGTTTATAGGACAGCAATCTTGCCATGCTTATTGATTATCAGACAAGACTACTAATCCCCTTAAGGTCATTTAGTGTACTTAATTAAAGAGCAGTTAGCAAGCTTCTCTTTACCAAAGTAATAGTGACTGTTAAAAGTGATTTGTGAATTACCAATATGGTAGCTATTAATCTAAAGATCTACTTGACATTTATATTTTCCCCAAACACATAACACGCTCGCACAAACACTTGGTAGGCAAAATTGGAGCTAAAGAAAATGTGGCATTTAGTTGTTACATTGACTATAAAAGGCTATTATGAAGAATTAAAATGTCTTTAATGCATTAAACTGCCAATTCTTTTTTTTTTAAGGATTGGACTTGATTTGTCCATCAGTAGGTGTACTCAGCAGGCAACTCATGCTCCAAGCCAGGGCAAATGGGTGATTAAAAATAGAAGCTGTCCTGCTCCCCACATTGCAAATTTATGAAGGAGAGTCTCTTTAGAAAAGGGGTGCCCAAAACTTTTGGTCTGTGGGCTGGTCACGTGGTTCAGCAGGCCAGTCATGTGATTCCTCCCACTGGAAGCGGAAGTAAAATGCACCTGTGCATGCACATAACACAGCTGTAAATGCACCAAAGACTGTTGTAAATGTGCTTAAACAAGCTTATGACAGCCTCGGGTAATTTACAGGAGCATTTTGAGCTTGTGTGGGTGCATTTTACTTCCACTTCTGGGAGCAGTAAGGATGGAATGGCACCACAGGCCAGATCCGCCCACGGGCCATGGTTTGGGCACTCCTGCTTTAGAGTATGCCCTTTATAGTTTCTCTTCCCTAAACATAGGATACAGCTTCCTCTCCCCATCCTGGGAGAAGAGTCCTTTGTTCCAGCCAGGGGAATGAAGAATCTGTTAGAGCTAATACACCTTGTTTGGATATTAGCTTTCATGGACTGTAACCTGTTTCATCAGAGGCAAGGGTCACTATGACGCTGGCTATTTCTTTTCCACTTACTCTTGCTCATGTGTTCTCTACCAGATAATGTGTGGGTATGTTGAAAAGTAGAGACATCAAATTACAAACAAAGATTCGTCTATTCAAAGCAATGGTATTCCTGGTGGCAATGTATGGTTGTGAGAGCTGGACCATTAGGAAAGCTGAGCGCAGAAGAATGGACACCTTTGAGATCTGGTGTTGGAGGAGAGTTTTGAGAGTCCCCTGGACAGCGAGGAGAACAAATAGGTCAATCTTAGAAGAAATAAAACCTGACTGCTCCTTAGAAGGTGAAATAATAAAGATGAAGCTAAGGTACTTTGGACATCAAATGAGAAGAGAGGATTCACTTGAGAAAGCCTTGATGCTTGGAAGGGTTGAGGGCAAAAGAAGAAGGGGGCGGCCCAAGATGAGATGGCTAGATGGTATTGTAGAGACAATGGGTGCAGAGCTGAGCGAGTTGAGGGGGATGGTGGAAGACAGGAGTGCCTGGCGGACAGTGGTCCATGGGGTCGCAGAGGTCGGAATCGACTGTGCGACTGAACAACAACAAAAAATGTTGTGCTATCAAAGTGGGACTCACCTACAATAACTCTAATAATACAGTACTTTAAAAGTAAGATATTTAAAGAGCAGTTAATAAGTGCCAGCTCCCTCACTGGCAGTTTCCATGCCTAAATCCATCAGATATATTGTTCAGAGTCCATTGCTCTAACTATTATACAATGCTGGATCTTTAAAATGCCACCTTTCTATCCCAAAGGTAAAGATAATGGTCACCCTTGCTCAAAGATCAGTCATATCTGACCTTAGGGTTTGGTGCTCATCTCCGTTTACAGCCAATGAGCCAATGCTGTCTGCATCTACAGAAGTTTCTGTGGACATGTGGCAGGCATGACTAGACACCGGAATGCTGTTTACCTTCCCTCCAAAGTGGTACCTATTTATCTGCTTGCAATTTCTTGCTTTTGAACTACCAGGTTGGCAGGAGCTGGGACAGAGAAAAGAGCTCACTGCATCATGCAATACTCAGGTCTCAAACTGCTGACCTGCCAACCTTCCAGTTGTCAAGTTCAGCATCTTAACCACTAAGCCACCACAATCCCTTTTCTATCCCATAAATATATCCCATTGTTGCTCCAGTGAGCTCAAGGTAAGGTATACAGCTCTTCTCCACCTTAACTTACTTACAGCCCTATGACTTTTGGCAGGCTATGAGAGACAGTGTCATGGCCCAAGCTTATCCACATAGTTTCACAGCTCACCAGAGATATCACCTTGGCTCTTCCAAGTCCCAGTCAAGCATTCACATAGGTGATATAATGCCCTATATGATATATGGTCTCTCTTTTCTTTTTATAGTTTTTGTTGTTCAGTCGCACAGTCGATTCCGACCCTCTGCGACCCCATGGACCACTGCCCGCCAGGCACTCCTGTCCTCCACCATCCCCCTCAACTCGCTCAGCTCTGTGCCCATTGTCTCTACAATACCATCTAGCCATCTCATCTTGGGCCGTCCTCTTTTGAAGTATCTTGGGTGATTTTTTTTTTTAAATCCTGTAGGAAATCTTGGTGTTTCATCATCAAGCAAGAAACACCCTATTGTGCAAAAGTTATTGCAATTCCTATGCAAATTGGCACTTTTGCTACAGAGAATTCCCTGTGAAAACTGTGATGCAATGCAGAATCTGGCAGTTTCTTGTGCAAAAGAGCAAAATTAGCCTGGAGGGGTCTTTTGCCATGGGAAGCTAGGAAAACTGGCTGGTGCAGTGGCAAATCTCAACAGGAAGCCTTGGCATGAGGATTCTAAAATTGCCAAGAATGGGAAATGTTTCAAGTACTCTTCACGTCTTATGTGAATTTATGTGATGAGTTCAGATTACCTTTCACATTTTGGTGTTTCTTTAATGAAAACAGGAGCTTTCAGTCTAGGATTTGTAGGATCTTACTCCTAGAATTTTATTGACTAGATATTCTGAGTTTATATAGTTATTTCTACTACCTTATGATGACAACTTCCAGAAATGATTTTCAATATATATTTATTCTTCAGAAATCCCAAACCAGCCCGACCAGTGGCAATATGAGGAGCTATAGTTTTAAAAAGTAACTTTTCTGAGGTCTACTTTTAACCCTAACTTCTTTCTCATTTATACCTGTAGACCTGGCCTCAACTATTCATACATTTTATGGAAGTATGTGAGAGAAACTTATTTCTTAATGGCTTCATGATTGTTCTTGGTGTAATACCTTATGATGTTCTCTTTTGCTCTAACTGTTCTTAGAGCAGAGGTTCCCAAACTTTTCGCACCATGCCCCATGGACCTTACCATGCCCCATGGACAGCTGAGTGGGCTGGTCATGTGGTTCCCCCTGCTGTAAGGATTGCCTTAAGGATTATTCCTTTGCTGTATCTTTCACTCCTTTTGATTCCAGGAATCAGTATTTGCCATATGTACACTGCTAGTTAGTTTCATTGTCTGTAGTCAGGATGGATTTAAATGGATGGGTAATGTCAAAGGTCTCAGCAAGTTAGCACCAAAAGGAAATTCCCTTGAAGCTCCTCCAATACTGATTGGTCAAAGACATTCCTCTCCTCAGACGTGTCCCATTTCTGATTGGCTCCTGGCATCAAGTCAAACATGTTCATTGGAGAAGCTCTCAACCACATCACTGCCATTAATTGCTGTATTGACATGTATCCCCCACCTCTTCCCCTCTATCACTTTCTGGATGTTTGTAATTTCTTCCTAATGTCACTATTTGCATAAGAACTTATCATTGTAACTTGAAGTTGATGTGAAAACATGCTGTTGTAACTAAAATTGATTCATTTGCCTATGAAATAAAACCCCACTGCTGGACTATTGTTTTATTGTAAAGACTTTATTGTAATAATAGATGATAGGATTAGAGGTTAAGATTAGTGAAAATGTATTAAAAGTCCTTTGTGTTTTCGGGAGCAGCTCTCTCTGAACAATTTTTAAGGGAAGCTCATGCGTAGATTTTTCTAGCAGGCAGAATGGTTGAGATAGGTCTTTATCCAGCAGTGGGTCCTCTGTTGTTTAAATGCTTTGTCAATAAACCATTTTTGTTTTGCCTGAAATTTAAATCTATGTGGATCTTGGGGGGCTATGCCAGTAGATGAATTTTTTAATTTCAAAATGCATCTCCACTGTTAAAAATGGGATAGCGAATTTTAGGTAACACTGCCATACATATTACATCATTCTATGGATAATTTGCTCTCTACTGCCATGATCTCAGAGGCAAGGGAGCAATGAATTGTGGGAATGACTGGCAGGAACTTCTTTATGGTGTTTCTTGTGGGACTGGCTCTCTAAGATGAGTACAGCTCCCTGTACATAACTCAGTAGGAGTTCTCCCTGTGATGTTAACATAAGCAGCTTGAGACCTACTTATTATTAACACTGGTCAGTGTCATGCACACACCCATATTAATTTTTAAATATTTATATATCATTAAAATTTATGACCTACCCCCACCCCTCTAACATTTAATATGGATATTTTCAAGCAGCTTACCAGATAAAAACCTTTTAATGTTCTATTTATTTATTTTAATAGTGTTGCTTGGGATGCCTGTATAATCAGATAAGGGTCATTAAATCACTTGTGATTAAATAGGATAATAATATTTGCTCACCCTATTAATATTAGAGCTTATGCAGGCTGTCTTTTTTATATATTTCTAATGAAGTTGTTATATATAGTTTTTTTCAATTATATGAAAGGCCATATTATCTTGTTGTGTGGATTATATCCCTTACTCCATCTACCATAATGTCTGCACATATTGGCCTTTCAGATTTCCTCATGTTCTTAGCTGCTGACCTGAGGCATTTCTTTAGTCTCCCATCTGTCATCTGTTATTTATCCTCCATATAGTTTAAGAATGTTTCAATGCTCACCCCCATCCAACATTCCTTCAGACACATTAAGATGCAGTGGTTCATGCTCTTCCTAGCTATGTAGAAATAGATCTAGTTATTTATGTGCCAAAACACTCATCAGCTGATTTTTTTAAAAAAGAAAGAGTCTTGTCCTCCAAACATCCTCTCAGGAGTTCCAATCTCTCTCTGATTCCATGCCCCCAATTTCGCTGGAGAGGTTCATCAAGAATTTAGTTTTCCAGCAATTTCTCTGTTCTTAGGTCCATGCCAAGGCATTTCTGGCCTGAGAAGAAAGAGTGAAATGCCCCTGCCTCTGGGTCTACAGATTGGATCTTACTGGATTGGCAGCTGGATCTCCCATTGGATGTGTTTCTCCAGGTATGTATGAATATGTGTGTTTTGGGAAGCTGAAATGAAGTGCGGCCATTAACATGTTGTCAAATATAAGGCCAACAAGAAGGACGACAAAATAGGAGAATAATTTGCATATTATAATTTTATGCACAAATGTAAAATTAGAGATGATTGCATCCAGTGATGGGATGTAATAGGTTCTCACCAGTTCGCCAGAACCGGTAATAACTTTTCCCAGTGTCCCGGAGAACCGGTAGCATTATTTTTTTGGGGGGGAACCACCTTTGGGGCTTACCTTTCACTGGTTCCCCCACTGTGCATTCGTGCCAAGCACTTGGTGTGCATGCATGCCTACAGTGCTTGGCGCATATGCACAGCCTCCTTGCTGTTCTCCTTGCTGTCCTCCTTGCTGTCCTTGTGTTGTGGGTGGGTTGAGGTGTGTATGTGTGTGTGCGCTTATTTTTATTTTATTTTATTATTATTTATTTGGCTCCGCCCACAATGTCATGACAGCATGGTGTTAGCTTCGCCCACACTGTCATGACATCATGGTGGGATAGTAAAATGTTTGACATCCCACCACTGATTGCATCACACTTCCATGAGAAAAGCAGGTCAGTGATGGTTAACCTTGGCACTCCAGCTCTTCTGGACTTTCAATACCAGGAAGCCCTGATCAGCAGGAATGCTGACTTGGGCTTCTGGTAATTGAAGTCCAAAAACAGCTGGAGTGCCAAGGTTAGCCACCAGGGCCTTAGGCGATTGGTGCTTCATATATATCGTCTGGCCAGGGGATAACTGTGGATGGGCAACTTTCAGTTCCTTAGATAAATGTTATGGTTCTTGATCTTGAATCAGATCTGGATTGAACAGTCCTACAAATGGAGGACACCTTCAAAATGAGAATGATACTCTCTAAAAGATCACATGTGGCCACCTAGACTAGTTTGTCTTTGCATGCTTATCTGACTAACTCATATACAGCTATTTCTTGGTGACATAAAGTTATTTCTTGGCGTGGAAAATTCTAACACCCCAGAATCACAAATAATTTAAACTTTTTAAATCTTTTTAAACTTTTTAACCTTTTTAAATTTTTTAGATCTTTGTAAATTCATGGTTTAATTCTTTTTTAATTGATTTTTTAAAGTAATTTCGAACCTCAAGGTTTTAATTTATGAATTTTCTGTAAGCCGCCTAGAGTCAGGTTCGCCTGATTGGGGCGGGATAATAAATCTAAATAAATAAATAAATAAATAAATAATTTTATGCAATATGAGCAAATGTTGCTACAGACATCCAAGAGGGAGTCATTTAGTTCATCAGTAAGGAAAAGAGTCCAGTAAAAACTAGACATATGGGATAGATAACCAGATAAATGAAATACAGTTCAAACAGCTAGATTTTGTAGAAAGAAAGTGGGGACATCTGATTTGAAACATTTAGTTACTCTCAAAGTATTAGGGTGTGTGTGTTTGGTATGGGAAGGAGATGAGAGAGGAGTAAAGGGGGATCAAGTGAGGGGTTCAGAAATTTAAGGTTGAATGAGCAGAATAACTAATATTTTTACTAAATCACAGTGGTTAGAATCGCAACATTTAGAATTAATTCCTAATGCTCTTCTGTGTCAGCAAGCAGCTACACATGTGGGTGAAACAGAAAGAAAGAGATCCAGCACACACCAGAGAGAGGCTGGTTGGGTAATATGGAGACCAAGCAAGAGGGCAAGAGTAGGCATGTGCATGAGAGTGTTTTATAGACATGGTGTAGGCAGGCCCTACACTGGTAAAACCCGGGCAGACCTGGTGACCTGTAATACTTGTACCATGCTACAGCCACCTTTGATTTCTCACATGAAAAGCCAGGATGAAAGTGGTTGCTAAGGATAAATTCTACAAATCACCTTTGGGATATGTGGGCTCAACAAAACCTATGAAAACATATTCCCTATTAGTCCTTAAAATGAAAGTTAGCCAGGAGCAGTTTAGCAGCATATTAGGAGGAGCCATAAGCAAGACTTCATCACGCTGGACAGTCAAATGATATGGTGTTCAGAATGTGGAAACTTAGTGCAGGACAACCTCAAGTAATTATTCCAGCCAACCAAGCACCTAAGTCCTCATGTTCATGGATATAATAAAGAAAATGCCAGGTAGATGGAGTTTTTGAAAAGATATTTTGTTATATACTGTACCTGCAATCCATACATTAAATTAATACTTACAAGGAATTCCTCTTTATAGAATACCAACCAATTTTTTGGTTTGATGGGCTATAAATTTATTTATTTATTTATTTATTTATTTTATTTCCTTAGATTTGTATCCCGCTCTCCTTGGTAACAACCAACTCAGAGCGGCTCACAAAGTCCCCTAATATCACTATTAAAGTGCAAATAAAAATAGCATACAATATAACAAAACGGTATAGTACAGTAAATATCACATAGTAGGTCAGTATACATTACACATCAATAGACATTACAGTACAATCAAAATACAAGAGAGCGAGAAGGTTCAATAGATATTATACAGTAGAACAACACACAGCAGAGTAGAAAACATTACAATGCAAAAATGTCCACCTGTGACTAAAGTCTAGTCACAAGGTTCCACATTTATCATGATACAAAAACATTTCAACATACCGTACTGTATCATCATCATCATCATCATCATCATCATCATCATCATCATCATCATCATCATCATCATCATCATCATCATCATCACAAATCACAGTATCAAAAAGTATCAGTATGATACAGCAACAAAGCATTAAAAACACAACCCCTCATTTGCCACCACCACCCCCCCCGGATTCCTAGGACTCCCACAGAAAGTGTGTGTGTGTCCCCCCCTTCTGGGGGTGGAGGAGGTGGCGGCGGCAGGGGGGAGGAAGTTTTATCTCTCCCCCCCCCCCATTTCCAGTCTTATCCAATCTTCAGCTGGACATGGTATAGTAGTTATCTATCTGTCTGTATTGAATATTGCAAAAGCAAATTGATTTTCTTCCCTATATGTAGTTATATAACAAAAAACAATAGTGATATAACAAAACTGGATGCTACAACTTGTACACCCCATGTTCTTTTTGCTAGCACCAGTGCGGAATACCTTGAAGAATTGAAATATTCAAATGTCCCTTTCGAAACTGAATGAGAACAAAGTCCAAGTATTTATCAACTGAAGTAGGGCATCTACAAAACAGAGGAATTGGCTCCATATGTAGTCTCTAAAACCCTAAACCAAGATGATAAGGGTCTTATTATCTTCAGTGGAACAACAGCATCTTCCTTTCTAAATATCTAGCTCTTTCTAACCCAGTTCTTGAATCACAGCCCCTTCATTGCATTTTCCTACCCTTTGGCTGAACCAAATAATCCATAGGGGTTACAGAAGATCTGGGATGAAATATTTGTAATGTCTTCATTCCAGTATTTTCAGTGTGCAAGAAACACAATTGACCACTTGAGGGAACTTGTGAGCATTTTAATGTATTTTCAAAAGCCTGCTCTAATAACCATTATGGCAAGGGGTTAATAAAAAGGAACAAAATAAGCTATTTTTAAAGATGGGGTAACTGTAATAGTAACGGGATGGGTTCCTTTAAAAAAAGTAACAGTCTGAGCACTGTAAAAAGCAGAATGTTTGGATAAAATAAGGAACCACATTTTGGGGCTAAACTGCCAGCAGTCCAGATGAATTATTTCCAAAACAGAAGCAACATTTAGTTTGAAGCAAAATGTTGTAGTTCAGTATATTCAAACCATGGAAACTGAAATCACAGATTCCCCCGCCCCCACTCAAAGCATGAGCATATTGATCATTTCTGGTACAGTATCTTAATTTCCACTCAGTTAACAAACAAGGTGAGCCCCATTTTGTGCCCCCCCCCCTGAAAAGAAGATGACTCTGCTTAAGGACAACTAGGCTCATTAAATATAACAAGGTTTCTGCCTCTCTCCCCTCCAAGAAAAATGGAGTAAGAGGAAAACCATTTTCACCCTCTAATTCTACTATATATTGATCAAAAACCATAGGTGAAGTATACTAACCAGAAACTTCAACCTCTCAGAAGATGGCAAGACTGTGAGGCAGATACTCAGCATCTATAAATAACTGTCATTAAAAAAGCTTCAACAAACCAACCAACCAACCAATCATTTTTCCATTTTCTAAGAAGGAGATAATGCATGAGCTTCTAGACAGCTATGACAAGGAAATGAAAGTGGTGGCCTGGAAGCCACATGCAACCCCTCCAACACCCACCCACACAGACACACACACACACACACACTATATATATATATATATATTTCTGTCCTAGGATCACAGAGGGCATTTTGCCAAGTTCCACTCCTAACTGTTTTAAGCTTGAGGAGGGGTCAAAACTGGAAGTCATCCAGAACAGAAGAAATTGCTTCCTACTGCCACTAGAGGGCAGGAGGGAACTTTTTAATTAAAAAAAAAATACAGGTTAAGTATTTTTCAAGGGCCCTTGGAGCCCTCAAAAGATAAAAAGTGGATGCATTTGGCTCCTGGAGCTCTGGAAGTTGTCTACCCTCAAACTACAGCAATATGATGGCTAGAACTACCATATAATTGTTCAGTTGAATTATTTTAGCTTTCAGGTGGTAGATATGATGCAGATGAAATGCAGATTAGTATTATGTATTAGTATTATGATTGGTGCAGCTTTTGAATTTATAGTACAATCTAGTCAATGCGGAAATGAATCTCTTCAGTCCTCACTTGAACAAATACCCTCTGTTTGATGCTGTAAGCACACTCGCTGTGTGAAGTTCCATCAGGCAGATTAGGTTGAATCCAGCTTCTTTTTTGTCAACAGAAAAACACCCTTTGTGCATTTTTTTTTTTTTTGGAATAGTAGTCATATTAGTCTGTGTTTCACACATATTAGAGAATAAAACAACAACAACAACAACACTGCAGCACTTTAAGGACTAACTGTTATAGTTCAATGTGAGCTTGTGTAGATCAAGTAGATCATGGGAGTGAGACTTCATGGCATCAATTTATACGCATCAGGTACAGAGGTCAGGTACAGAGTCATTGGTTAGCATACAAATCAATGTGGCTTCATACAATTGGTAATGGCAGGTGATCTCTGGCTGTTATTCAGATTAGCTGTGAATATTCCCTTTTCAATTGCAAACTTTGGGGGATGCAAAACAAACACCTGGCATTGAAATATGCTAATGAGTTTAACCTTTGTGTAGCTGTGTAAGCACTTCCTTTGTTCTGTGAGACAGCCTTTGTGCAATTCAGCTCACTGGCATCGCGTGGGGGGGGGGGGTCAAGGGTCAGGCCGCCCTGGGCACCACTTTCCAGGGGGCGGTGTCACCAGGAAGCCGCCGCATCCCTGGGGAAGGTGGAGGAGGAGGCTGGCATGACAGGTGCTTGCCTAGCTTCACGGGGACCCTATACCTCTACCCAGCCTGTGGGGCTTTCTTCCCCCACTCCCTCCCCCTGCCTGCCTGCCTCTCAGCTCGCCCTTCACAGCCTTTAGAGCTGGAATGGACCATGCACGAGTGGGGAACCTGTGGGCTTGAGGGGAGCATGGGCTTCTTGGAATTGAAGTCCAAGTGCACCTGGAAGCCCAAGGTTGAGAAATCCTAGCCTAGAGGAAACAGGCTAGCCCTCTAGGCATTCTGGAACTTCAATTCCCAGAAGCCCAGGATCCTTTCAAGCCTGCAAGTTCCCCACTGGCCGGATCTTCAAATCGGAATAAAGTAAGACTTCCCAGCTAGGTAGTTGGATGGCTGGGGACATGGATCAAGCCTTTGTTGCTTACTTTCCATTAGATCTTTCCATCCTAACAGGGTTGGGAATTAAAACAGATCTAGACTTCCCAATAAACCCCCTTTCCTGCACTTTCCCTCTTCATCTATCTTTCCTCCCCCAAACCATCAGATGTGGGTCTCTGTGTGTTTGTGTCCCATTGGCTAAGATGCTGGCTGGAAGCTGGGAGGTTAGCAGTTCGATTCTCGAGTACTGCAGGATGAAATGAGCTCCCGTCTTTGTCCCGACTCCTGCCAACCTAGCAGTTTGAAATCAAGAAATTGCAAGTAGATAAATAGGGACCACTTCGATGGGCAGGTAAACAGCGCTCCATGCGCTTTGGTGTCTCGTCATGCCTGCCACATGACCATGGAAACATCTGGAGAAGCAGACAGTGCTGTCTCTTCGGCTTTGAAACAGAAATGAGCACTGAACCCTAGAGTTGGATACAACTGGCTTTTGAGTAAGGGAAACCTTTACCTTCCCAAGTGATAACAAGGCGGCCTTCCTGCCAGCTCCCCCATCCCATTTCTTTGAGCTGGCCTCCTCCTCTTTCTCTCTCCCCCCCCCTTCCGTTTCTACTCCTCCAGTCCATTCTGTCAGGCAATAGGCTGTAAAATAGTTATCCAACCTAGCAGACAGGCAAACACAGTTTGAGAGTAATTTTTTTCCCCAGTCTTGTGCCCAGGCCAAAGCAAGCATACTCTCTAACTGATCAACCTGGATATTTCATTATTCATTAATTTACTGTTTAACCAAATCCCACTCATTATCAAAGGCCACGCTTGGCAGAGCCTGGCAAACAGTAGCAGTTGGAGCAGTAGCATAGCATATGGGCCCCTCCGTGGGGGCCTGCCTGCCCCAGGGGACACTTTTTGGGCATATGGGTATTCTTGGACTACAATTCCCAGAAGCCCTAGTGGGAGTGGGTGCCGGTGTCCTAGGCCCCGCCCAGGGGGCAGCAAATTTGGCTTTCACCCTGAGTGGCTGAATCCCACACTACGCTACTGATTCAGCATGAAATGATCCAATCAGGGAGAAAGGAGAAGAGTACTATTTATTGGTGGTCAATGTCCTAGCCATTTGCAGCCTCTAGTACCACCTTCCACCCACTTTCAGAAAGTTCTTCAAATCTCTGATAGGGTGAGGGGCACATTGGGAGAGGGAGAAATCAGCATAGACCTCCAACTCCCATGTTCCACTAATGGGATTCCTCAATTGGAATATAAGACCTCCACACAGAGAAGGAGCACCTCTCTCTGTAGGACCAGATTCTAGATTCAAGCCTTTATAATTCCATAACAGTACAGATATTTTGGAAACATCTACTTTAGGTTCCTGAAGTGATTGCACTAACATTGTGATTTACTGTCTTATTTTGTTTCTTCCCTTTGAATAACCATTGCCTTCAAGCAATTTCTTTCTTTCCAAAAGTATTTTGACACATAGAATGGAGACTTGTCAGTTCTATAGTCTTTTGAATCATGGCCCTGAAATTTCACATCCCAACAAGTATGCAGTTTAACTTTTAAAATGTCAGTTTTGGGTTCTTTCTTGGTCATTGAGCTGGGTTAGACAACATCCTCATAGATATGCTCTCCATGAGAATGGACAGGTTTTGGTATCTCGTTTCTCCTGCACATCTCCTCTGAGCATTTTCTTCAATAGGCTTCTAAATAAAAAGTGCCTACTAGTATTCTAAGATATATTAATCTCTTTTAATCAGAACAAATGATCCTTTGTGCTGCCCTGTAAAGATCCTGAGAGGACGCTCCTGACACATCAGTCAAGCTTGCATTTGGATGACACCTACAGCCTCAGATAACAAGGTAGCAGAAAACAACACAAAGGAATGTATTCTCAAGAATATATTTGTTTTGCATATTGTGTAGCTTAACTACGTATGGGTACTGAAACACACAGACACACAGACACAGACACACACACACACACACACACACACACACAGAGGAGACAGTATTACTAGCTAAAATAAGACACAGCAGCGTTTGAAGAAAGAGACCTTTACACAGAACTTTGATTTAGAACAATAGGCCTTAAAATTGATGGCATGCGAGGAAAAACTAAAGTTAACCCAATTTGTATGAAAATGGAAAAGGGAGGAGCTTGACCTGTTGTTTCTATCATATTTTCTATCCTACAAAAACACCCCAATACAAATTAAAGATCAATGAATTATTACATTGAATTCATAGTAATTATGGTACCAGTTATGGTACCGAGACTGCATTGGTTGTGCTGTTGGATGATCTCTGGCATGAGAGGTTTGGAGGTAATCCACCCGCCCTTGCTCTTCTTGACCTTTCAGTGGCTTTCAATAGCGTCAACCACAGTATCTTTCTGGGACGGCTCCAAGGATTGGGGAACCAGGGCACTGTGTGGTCCTGGTTTTCCTCATTTCTGAGGACAGACCCAGTACATAATCTGGGGGTCCTTCTGGACTCACAATTCCTGCTCGATGAGCAGGTGGCAGTCATGGCCAGGAGGGCTTTCACATAACTTCACGTTATCCACCAATTACCTGCTCCTAGACCAGGACTTCTTGCTCATGGTCATGCATGCTCTGGTCACCTCCAGACTAGATTACTATAACATGCTCTACACGGGACTGCCCTTCATGACCATTCGGAGATTGCAATTGGTCCAAAATGCGGCTGCCCACATGGTGATGGGGTGTGGGCATTATGCCCATGCCTCACCCCTGCTGTGGGAGCTGCATTGGTTGCCAGTGTGCCTCTAGGTGCAATTCAAGGTGCTGGTGATGACCTTCAAAGCCCTACATGGTAGTTGTCCAGGGTACTTAAGAGACATCTGGCCATCATACCAGATCAGACCGGAGGGATTCCTTAAAGGTGCCATCGGCTAGAGAGGCTCGCCTCTCTAGCACTAGAAGGAGGGCCTTTTCGGCATCTGCTCCAGCCCTGTGGAACCTCCTGCCGACCAAGCTGCATCTCCAGAAAGAGTTCTTGCCCTTCAAGAATGATCTAAAAACCTGGCTGGCAAAGCAGGTGTGGGGCATTGGTGATTCGGTAGCCCCCCTCGCTGGCTTATATAATGAAGGTTGTTTGTGCTTTTAGTTATAATTTTAATTAGAGTGAGGTATTTTTAGTGGTTTTAAATGGTTTTTAAAGTTTTAAGGTTCTTGTAACTTTATGTTTAGGTGATGTTTTATGTTGTGTCTGCCCAGAGTCATTTTGGCAAGCGGGCGGCAATATAAATTTAAATAAATAAATAAATAAATGTAATTAAACACAGAATAATTTAAAATCAACTTTGAGGACCATATTCTTTATGTTTGCTCAGTAGCAACTGGCTGCTTAAAAAAAACAATAGTCTTACAAGCACAGTTTAAATACCTAATAAATAGGGGATAACTAGTGGAAAACAGTCATGTAATTACAAATAATTAAAGGTTTCCTCTTTCAATACACATTGAAATTCCCCTTGCAGTCAACACTTGACGCTCAATAAACACTAATTGAAATAAGCTCTTGTTTTCCTTGTTTCTCACCAATACGGGGCAGTAAATGGGAATACTTTTTTCTAAAAATGACTGTGAAACACTGGGGGGCAGTTGGAAGTATACAAAGCCTTTGTGGACCCCCTGTAGTATACAGGCTACATATTCTTCACCCTTTCACTAGAAAAAAGCACCCCTTTAAGTGTTGCAATACTGTAGTGGTTGGTTCAACAAAACAGCATTGGCTTCAAAGGCATTCTGTTGTAGTGTACTATACCAAAACATCAAACTACAGGTAACATCCTGCCAAGGGCAAGCAAGAAGAGCACCCTGAAATTTTGTGGTGTCATGCTCTCACTTGTCTGGGTCCATGAATTTGTAGTAGCCATCATTTAATGTGACTGCTCAAATACTATAATTTATTAGTGAATTCAACAGAGAAATAACGTGATAGGATTGACTACTGAATGAAAGAATATTATTATATTCCTTGTAAGAGCAATTCTGTATAGCAGGGGTTCCCAGCCTAAGACCCACAGGCCAGATCTGGCCTGCAGCACCATTTCATATGCCCCCCCACTCATCCAAGGGCATTTGAGAAACTAAATGACTGCTCCTTAGGAGCTATTGGGACAAAATGGCCACCCCCATCATGCAGGTTGGGAACCCCTGATGTAGAATATAGAAATTAGGTGTATGCATGCTGTTTTGGACTCATTTTTGATGATACGACACATTTGGAACATTATTCCCATGCATAATTTATTTTAACCATGGTTTGTTGAAGGAGCCAGGATCCCATCTAGAGGTGATCAACCAAATTGCTAATTATTTCATCATTATTCCCCTTCCTTTGTGTGCATTTGCAATTCTGAATCATATTGTGGCAAGTGAGAACTGAATATACTGTCACACCACCCTGGACACACCCAGTTCAGTCTGATGTTGGAAGCTGTTCTCATCCTTGTTACTATATGGATAGCAACCCATCAGGGAATACCAGAAATCTCCAGCTAGGATTAAGGAAGAATTCCACATGAAACCAAGGAGAAATGTTACCAGTCAAGGTTGACAGCACTGGGCTTGATGGAACAATGATCTAAACCAGGGTTTCTCAACCTTTGGTCCCAGATGTTCTTGGACTTCAGGTCCCAGAAGCCCTGATCAGCAGCTGTGCTGATTTCAGCTTCTGGTAATTGAAGTCCAAGAACACCTGGAGTGCTAAGGTTGAGAAACTCTGAGAAAATCTATGCCATTATAAGGTAGTTTCCTAAAAACTTCACCACCATTCAGTTGTCATTTGCCACCTACCGAATGGGAAAAGAGAATACATTTCTTCTTCTTCAGTGCAGCTGCTGTTGGCAAGCCCTCAAGCAAAACATAGAGATTTCATTTGTTAGAAACTTCTGAAGTGGTAGCTGTGTTAGTCTGTGCTAGTCTGTGCAAGCATATCAGAGATTAAACAAAACAAAACAAAAGACAAAAATGTTGTGGCACCTTAAAGACTAACTACTATATTTTAATGTTAGCTTTCGTGGATCAAGTCCACTTCGTCAGACATAAGAACCCCCCCCCCCCAAATAACTTTCTACTCTGGTGACTCTTTCAGTGAAGAGTCAAGTATTTGCTCCTCCCGCCCAACGTGTCACAATATGATTGGTGAGCAAGCAGAATAACACAGGTTAGCAACAATATTTTCGTTAAAACAGAAAAAGGGATGGATGAAGCATGATGTGACAAGGATTTTATAGAAATTATGTAGGTGCCTTTAGTATAGACTGTGCCTTCCCATCTAATGAACATTTGATATAACATTTGATTTCTCATTAATAGTAGGTAATAAAGTAAAAGAACCTGTGGCTACCTTGATTTCTTGGCTGCTTAATTCAGTGGCTACAGAGCTGGATTTCCAGACTAGAGAAGGTGTGTTTGTCCAGTGGTCCAACTGCCTTGAAGAGGAATGGAACATGCTAGCAATCATTTGTGTCATAAGAGTGGTTTCTTTGGGGTACACAGAAAGAACCTCCTCAAAGATTGTGGTATTTTTGAATCACAATTGGGCGTATCCCAGGCAATGGTCACCATGTGCTGGCTAATCTTTTTCACGTTAGGTTGGGCAAAAGGAACTGCAGAATGCACTCACCAAAATGTGACTTCATTTTTGGCAGGTTTTACGTCTGGCGTAGACATGGAAGAAGAAAAAGTGGTTTCATTTTTAACCTCTTTTCTTCAGAACTCATAATTTATATTTCTGAGTGTGGTGGCTATAGGATTCTAGATATTATACAACTGTACCCACCCTAAATCAAGCTATCTTCTTACTTTTGTTCTTCATTCGCTAACCTAGATAGACTACAGTTCTATAGGAAAGCAACAGACTAGGATTAAGCATGTTAAATTGAAGGTAAGAATAAACTACAGTTAACAGTTATTTTATGTTGTTATTTTGTTTGTTGTATGGCATTTTTGTTTGTTCATTTAATTATTTGTACGCTGCCCAGAGCGGGAAACTTACCAGATGAACAGAACAAACAAACAAACAAAATAAAAACATCATGGTTTTAGTTCCTGGTTTGTGGTTTATGGGACAAAATTAATTGACTAGGCTTGAACATACAAAAGAAACATTGACCAATTAAACAAAGTATGGGTTAGCACTGTGATCAAACCTTAGTCTTTATAAGGAAAAGTCAATCTGCTCGTCAGCCAGTCTGCTTTAATATTCATTCACTGGTCAACTTCCTACAGTTTGGTCTAGATAGAAGTGCTGTTGTTTGTTTGTGGGACGATCCACCCCTCTTCCAAAAAACTTGCTGTTTCAAAGAAAGTTTCAGTCCTGTCTGCTTGGTAACAAAGAAAATACTGGTGCTAAAAGATGTTGTGTGATGGACGGCATTTTTAAAGCTGTTAAAAGGCTCTTAACAGGTCTATAAAATATTTGCCGCCTCCTCTTGCTCCTTCAGACATTTTTTACTTTAGTATTTATCTCCTTTTTATACCGAATTTCCTCCCCTTTAAAATACAAGTTATTAATTATTTCTGAGGTGTCAGTATCCACCTCCCCCTACAACTACTAAAAACTGTACATGCTTGGTAGCTTTATTGTTTAGCACTGAAGAACTGGTGCAAAAAGACTTCTGCAAACCAGTTGAATGGACATGAACAGAGCTTTTTTCCATGTCACGTCATAACCCTTTTCCATGTTCATTTTTATGCATCCATTGGAGTTACAAAGAAAGGTAGATGCAAAGATTTTGTTTCAGGGATCCTCCAGAATTTTGCTCAACATGACGGAGTAAAATTCATACTACTCATATTCTTCGGGGTAATTTCTTCAAACCATTCTATCCATGAGAAGAAATAATGTATAAGACTTATGTAAGTAGCAAGGACAGCATAAATGTTGAAGGTCAGCTCTTTAGCATTTACAACAATCTATTCATATATGTAAAACATATTGCAATAAACCCTGAATACTAAATACACTGTTAGAATTTTGCAAAGAGCTAAAAATTTGGTGAACGGAATACAAAGTAAAATTGATGGATGGAGAGATCAATTATGAATTAAAGTGTTCAACTTTAATTATTCTAATATTTAAAAAGGAAGGCTGCCAGAGTTCAAATGTACACCACAAATTTGGTGGGGAAATTAAAGCCACCACCTAACTCTTTCCCTAGAATTACCAACAGAAGCCTGTACAACAGGAGAGCAAATTTACTGGGAACAGCAGGACAGAAGAATGCAGAAAGATCCTGTCATCCAATTCCTCTCTTGCCCTTTTATTTTGTAATCTGGTGTAAATAATTTAATCTATGCAGATTCATCTCAGGCCAGTGGGTCTAGGTCAGGAGTGCCCAATCTATGGCCCATGGGCTGGATACAGCCCCCAACGCCAATTCATCCAGCACATGAAACCCTTGTCGCTCCCAGAAGCAGAAGTAAAATGTGCCTATACAGGTGCATTTTGCTTCCACTTCCAGGAGTGATGAAGGCTTGGTGGCCCAGATGAATTGGCATCAGGGGACAGATCCGGCCTGTGGGCCATAGTGACCGGCCCCATGAACCATGTGACCAGCCCACGACTCAAAAAGTTTGGGCACCCCGGTCTAGGTAAAAGTAAGAAAGGAACTCAATGGGCTGGAACAGGACAGAGTCTTAATAAAATCTAATAATTTTGTGCCAGAAATTATTCTGGGTTGAAAGGATTTTTGCTAGAGAAACTGCTTAGGGGACATCTGAATGAGTCTCCTTTCCTGTTCCCAAGATCTTTTCCCACCAAAGTAGTCCCCATTTATCTACTTGCAATTCCTTGCTTTCAATCTGCTAGGTTGGCAGGAGGTGGGACAGAGATGAGCCCTCAATTTGTCATGCAGTACCCGGGTCTCAAATTGCCAACTTGCTGAACTTCCAGCTAACAAGGTGAGTTTCTTAACCACTGAGCCACCACAGACCATATAAAATCTGATGCCAAAATAGTGTGATGTGATGAAAAAAACATCAGAACAATATTTTAGAGCTCAAACCCTCAAAATATTACTCTTTCGTTAACCCTTTCTTGCCTCAAACTCTGCTAGAACATAACATAATTGCCTGGAGGAGCAACTTCCAAGTAGGCTAGATGAGGCAACCAAAATCAAGACAACTATGTGAGTAGATGAGGCAGATGGAGCAAGCCACAAATTGTCCTCTGGAACAACATTCCAGCTCCTGTTCCAGGCAGAAAATTGATATACAAAAAACAACAACAACAACTCAGAATTGTGACTTCCAAAAAGGGCAGCCCAAAGGAATTCATTTGTCCCATCCAACTGGTGAGAACTGTATTTTAATGTGTATTTAATACCTTTACCTATATTGACGTACTACCACAGTTCCTAAAAAGGCCTGGCAGCCTGGCTTGGGGTTTTAAAACAAAGTCTTGGAGTTACCTCATCAATAAGCTACACCTGTGCTGTTCCAATTGCTGTTCCAATTGGAGAACCCTTAAGGAGATACAGCTGTTTTACATTTACATTAAGGCATATTATCCTAGAGAACTGGTTAGGCAAAGACTTAGTACCTAACTTCTTTAACTGTTGAAAAGTTGAAAAGTGCCAAAATGAAGCCATCTTGTGGTGAGTTCATTCTGTAGTTCCTTCCATCTGACCTAGTGTGAGAAAGATTAGCCAGAATAAGCTTTAAGCTCTGATTTAAAAGCTCTGGTTGATTTGTGTTTGGGGTGGGTGGGTGTATTTTAATGTATTTTTTAATTTATTTAATTTATTTACGGGTTTGTGTTGTGGGTGAGTGGGTGGGTTGAGGTGTGTGTGTGTGTGTGCTTATTTTTATTTTATTTTATAATTATTATTTATTTTTTCTGTGGCTCCGCCCACGACATCATGACATCATGACATTAGCTCCGCCCACACTGTGATGACATCACTGTGGGGGTAGTAAAAGTTTTGACATCCCACCACTGAGTATTCGGGTATCGAACTGCTGACCTGCCACCTTCCAATCAGTGTCTTAGCCACTTGAGCCACTGTAGTCATAGGACTTGATTTTTGGACTTCTTTCCACTTTGCGTTGGCTTTTTCTGGGCATTCTTCAATTGGCATGTTCTTTTTACAAGTGAATTGTGCCATTCTTTCTCATTAACTACAATTGGCATATCTTAACATTTGTACCAGGGTCTTTATTTATTGATCATACAGTCAAACCTCACATAAAGAGTGTTTCGCTTAAAGAGTAATTCACTTAAAGAGCAGGATTTTCTCTGAACGTTCGCTTCGCTTAACAAATAAAACCAACCAAAAACTCACTTAACAAATAAATCGGGGTTTGCAATCCCCCCCACAGTTGGTCACTTACAATGGTGTTTCACTTAAAGAGCAAACTCGCTTAAAGAGCAATCCTGTGGAACGCATTATGCTCTTTAAGCGAGGTACAACTGTATTTGTATGCCTCCCTATTCGCAAAGCAACTCAGGGTGGCTAACACAGCAATAAAAACACAACAATCCAATAAAATTTGTTGATAAAATCCAGACACATAGATAAAATGTAAAACATTAAAAAATTAGAAACGTTAAAAGATTAAAAACTAATTAGATGAGCCAGCAGGTTGGGGTGCCAGTATGGCCATTACCCCATACCTGCCCCACCAGCCATGTCTTTACACCCTTCCTGAAGGGCAGCAGCTCTGTCTGGAGGCACAACTCAGCTTATAGGATTCTACAGTCACCCAGTTCCAAGTATAAGAACTACCTCCACTATCAAAGGTACTTCGACTAGTGGAAGGAATGCCATGGCAAAGAACCCCCATTGTGGAACATTTCCAGATGTCATAGCCGAGTGGGAGGCATACCAGTCCAATCAATCAATCAATCAATCAATCAATCAATCAAATCAATACCTTCATAATATCAAGGATTGCTTCTGAGACCCATCCCTAGACAGAGGAAGGGATAGAAGTCTCTGTTAGGCAAGCAAGCTGGTCTTCCTTGAACTTGTGAAGCAAGAGAGCATCATTTACTAGATTCTGCTTTTCCCTCCCTCCTGAAAATAACCATGGTTATTGCCTAAGCATCTCTGCTCTTGTGGGAAGAAAGTTTTGTCTGTCATTTTGACACATAATAAAGATTCGATGCTGAAGCCGCAGAAGAAGCACAAGGCAACACAAAACCCCTGAAGACAAAAGAAGGGAGCAAGAACCTATTTGTTGCCAATGGCTGTACTAAATATTTTATGCTTTGGACTTGAACAACAAAGGCAGAGTTTGCTGACGCCTTGGTTTCTCCCTTCTTTCTCTCACATACAAAAGTTGCTGGGTGGGGGAGATAGGGATATAGAAACATCCACTCTTCTTCAAACTCAGTTGGTGAGGAGATACACAGGGCTGCCCCTTTAATATTAGATATTCCTGGTTGTGCATTGAATGTCCCGAAACACTTCTCCCCGCCCCACAAGAGCCCTGCCTGCAAGCCTGAGAACAGCAGATGGTCCCTCACTATCCCACTTAAAGTGCTTATTATTTGAGGGACTTTACTGAGCCCCTGAGTGTTCCTTCTGCTCTGCCTCTACCAAGGCCTATTTACTAAGAATTACTGGTGATTGGGGGGGGGAGGTCCACTGTTGCCAGGCAACAAGGAGGAGCGTGCCTGCCATTTGAGCCACTTGTCAAGCCAAAGGCATGAGTGGCCGGGTCTTTGAGATGCAGTAAATAACGACAACTCAACTTCTCTCTCAATTGGGCTTGCATAGTATTAGTCTTACCTATATACATATAAGCCATATGATCTATCTGCGACATCAGAAGTAGCACAGACGTTTGCTAAAAAAAGGGTCATGTGGGACAGATGGTGATATGTTTTAATCAGCTTTTGCTGAGAGCTAAAAGGAGCTGCATGAAATGGACAATCAGGGTAAGATGCAAAGTGCTTTACAAACTTAAAGTTGTGTGTGTGTGACCTCCGAGTGGTTTTTTTTTTTTTTTGAAGTGTGCCAAGTGTATATTACTAAAAGTTCAATTTCAATTACTTTAGCATGTTAGGTGTTTTTTTTCTTTTTGTAACGTAAAGCAAAGATTGGCACTGCACAGAGTTCTGTCTTTGTACACGTCCACTACTGAACTGTTTTAAGCTGTTCAGTATACTATAACCATGAAATACCATGGCTTATATTTAAGGGGTATGTATTGTAAATTGGGGAAAAAAATCAAACATGTGAAGCTTATTCATGTTTCCTCTGCAAATTTTTGTATCAGAATCTAACTTGCGATTTCAATCCTCCCTTGTAGAAGAGTTGTATTTCCTTGGGAATTATTGCCTTGCAAGTAAAAGTTGAGAAAAGAGTACAGTATCTTGCATTTCTATATGGCATTGTAGTAAATAACGCAACCTGTTCACATAGGTTGAATGCAATGGTATCTGCCAAAAACCCTAAGAGGTTGTCTGGCTTTAATGTGATTTTAGCTGTAGGTATTATTGTGTAGAAAGCATCAATTTCCTTTACACCTTTTCCCCCCTTATTTTCAGGTGTTCCACTTCCCATGTGCATGTCACTGATCATGATGATTTTTAATTAAGAAGAAGCATGACATCCTCTTGAAAGTAGGCTACCCAAGGGCACTGCCAGTGTTGCTGGCATTATTATTTATTTAGGAATGTCTTATCAAGAGATCTTCCTATAAACATGATTTGCTTTGCCCTCCCGTTGCACTGCAGTTTCCTGTTTCATGCCATGGAAACATTAATCATGGCTTATTCTCCATCCTTACCTGTTGCCAGTTCACAAGGGCATTTCCCAAGACTTGAAAATGTGGCTGCTTTCAAAAAAATATCCATTGCACCATCGCAAGCAACCTGTGGATTGCCAGAGCGGACTGTTTTTTGTCAAGGTTCGCTCACTGCTGAAAGTATTCGCTCTTGTACCCAACAATTTTGTGCTCATGAATGCCCATACAGAGCCTCACCTGCTTCCTATATCGCCCTTCTTTCCGAAGGCCTGGGTACTTGTATCACACGAGACAAGAATGATTTACATCCTGGATCTTCTAGTGATTCCTCAAGCTTTATTTTTCATAACCTACATAGCTGCTATTCCACCCCTCGTGCTCGGAAGCTAGCAACTTCATTTACTTTCACTGTGTGGTTGAAACCTGAGAAAGAAGGCGTAATGTAAGTACCTGGCAGGTGTTTACTTAATCGGTCACATTGGCCAAGGTTAGTTCAGGTGCAGATAAAATTAAATGGCACCTTAAGCCTATTCACAGTTCATTTCCTAAAAGCTCAACAATAGTACAGTGGAACCTCATACACCAATTGTCCCATATAACAATGAAATCACATAACAATTAGGTTGTGTTTTTTTATGGGGTGGGGTAATTATGTCCCGTATAACAATTTTCCCTATGAAAAAAATCATACAACAATTTTTCAATGGGAAAAACCACTTAGCAAAAAAAATCATTGTACGATGCTTCCCATAGGGAAAATCGCTATATGGTACATGCATCATACAGCAATGATTTTGTACAACAATGAGCCCCCGTGGAGTGGATTAAAATCATTGTATGAGGTACCACTGTATCTGGTATAACCCCTCCTTGACTGTATCATGTTGGTTTTCATTTGGGGATGGCACATATGACTGCTTCCTTGTAACAAACATCTTCTATACAAGGAATGTTAACATGTAGAGCGTGGTGTTTTTCCTTTAGTCCTTATTCTCTATGCAAAGTGCTTTGTCATTTTATTTAATATGGAGGGAATTCGTATGTGTTTTTAAACTTGCATTTATTTAGACAAAGAAGTGATATTTCCATTTATATAGCCTAGGCTTCATTTTCATCTAGATGTTTGTCTTTGAAAACTCAAAGCTGGTCACTTTCTCGGTGCATCAAAGTAATAACAGGTTTGGCTCATTTGCCTGCCCATGGCAATCCCAAGATAAAAATTAATTGCTGAACATTAGGCTTCCAAGGTTCCAAGCTATCTGTTGGTCAAAATAAATGGAATCTAAGTGATTGAACTATCCAGTATTACTTCTCTCCCATGCCTACATTTTATCACAAAGTGCATTTCTTTGCAAGAGGTGTCCTCTTTAATATTATTTCTCTGCTCCAAACATGGTTGATGTCAAGGAGAGAACACTTGTCATCCACACAGCTGTGGTGGGACACAGTCTCTTGTCTATGGTATACTTTATACATCAGGACAATGAAATATGATGTCACACTCACTGCTTTCAGAACAAGATATAACTTTTTTGTGTGATGGATGCACTGAAAGCCTTTGCTGTAATATATTTGCCGTGCTCTTTCTCTTTGCCTATGGTCAAAGTTATCATAGAGTCCTTATTCACAATAAATGTTAACTATAGAAAGCATCCTAGATGTCCCATTAGATCAGGGGTGCCCAAACTTTTTGCATCATGGGGCAGTCATGTGGTTGAGAAGGCTGGTCACATGATTCCTCCCACCGGAAGTGGAAGCTGAACGTGCCCATGCATGTGCAAAATGCTGCCGTAAATGCACCCATGGCTGTTGTAAACAGCATTTTGCACATGCATGGGCAAATTTAAATTCCACTTCTGGGAATGGTGAGGGCAGTTCAGGCTGGATTATTTGGTGCTGCAGGCCAGATCCATCCCACAGGCCGTAGTTTGGCCACCCCTGAATTAGATCATTGGTTCCCAAACTTGAATCCTCAGATGCTCCTGGACTACAGGTCTCAGAGATCTTGGCCAGTATAGCCAATGGTGAAGGCTTCTGGGAGTTTAATTCTTTATTTAATTAGTTGAGAGCTGGGGGGCTTTCTTAGCACCACAAATTTTGATTTTCAGGAGGCTCCAAAATTTTCCCCAAGGCAGCGATCGGCTTCAGCACAGGTTGCTGAGGGGAAAGGAACAAGTGAGAGGCTGCTCAGAGCAGCCTGGAAGAAGTGCAGTCACTGCCTCCGTTGCCAAAATGCTGATGTCAAAACTGTGTGTCAGGGACGGGACTGGCCCATAGGAAAAAAAGTTTGGGCACCACTGTTCTAGAGCTGTGCCTTAAGTGCTGCTCACTCAGTCTCTCTGTAATCTAGCAGAAACTGATGGGATATTTTCAGTATACAGTCAGTTAGAAGGATTGTATATATCAGAGACTTCTTCTCTCAAATAAATAACAAATATTGTCTATTTCAACAGTTACACTTCACCCTCCAGTAGAACAAGGGTGGCAGGTTAACACTGATACAATTACTATGTATGTACGGATAGATAAAGATGTTATGAATATAGATTAAGTGGCTTAGTGGATAAGACGCTGAACTTGCTGACTGGAAGGTCGGCAGGTCAACAGTTCAAGACCCAAGTGCTGCATGACGGAGTGAGCACTCGTCTCTGACCCAGCTCCTGCCAACCTAGCAGTTCAAAAGCAAGAAATTGCAATTAAATAAATAGTTACCACTTCGGTGAGAAGGTAAACAGCATTCCCTGCACAACAGTGTCTAGTCATGGCTGCCACGGAAACATCTACAGATGCAGAGAGCATTGGCTCTTTTTCAGTAAGCAGAGATGAGCACTGCACCCTAGAGTCAGATATGACTGACTTTCGAGCAAAGGCAACCTTTCCCTTTACCTATAGTCCATACATTTATGGCTAATGAGAAGTTTCCATTTTGTGTATGTCCCCCACCTCACCCCAGAAAAGAATGGTGAAGACTGTACTCCTCCCCTTCATATATGCAACCATTTTATCTGGGATGTATAATGTGTCCTATCCAGCCCACAATCAAACAGTTACACACAGATCAATGTCCAGCCTGCCCTTGGCCCTTTTGGAGACTTCCCAAATCCAATCTTTGTCCAGGTTCCTGACAGTATTTGCGTGTTTCTGGCTCTCAGGGTGAAACCCCATTCTTATAAAGGGGAGAGAGTTTACTAGCAGAATTACCCGTCATGTCCAGCTCTGAGAACACAAGGAAAAGAGAACTGAAGAACATTTAATGAACATTTACAATGCTACCACTGCACTAACGAGAAAAGAGAAAACAATGTTGTGAGCTGAGAGAAGGTGCTCATCTCTGTTTGCAGCCAAAGAGCTAGCACTATCTGTGTCTGCAGACATTTCTGTGGTCATGTAGCAGGCATGACTAGACACTGGCACTCACAGAACACTATTACCTTTCCCATCAATGTGGTACCTATTTATCTACTTGCAATTTCTTGCTTTTGAGGTGCTAGGTTGGCAGAAGCTGGGACAGAAGATAGGCACTCATTCTATTGTGTAGCATCCGGGTCTTGAACTGCTGACCTGCCGACCTTCTGGTCATCAAGCATCTTAAGCACTAAGCCACCATGGTTCTGTGCCTTTTAGGGTCTTTGTATATACATTCAGTAAAAGCAATTAAGCTAGAATAATGAATGCATTTTCCCATTAAAGTTGAACAGGACATGGAGGGGGGGAGCATGTAAGAACACTTCTTATCTTAATGTGCCTATTAGGATTTCTAGCATAATGCATTTTGCTATCAAATCTTTCTCCATTATATATATATAAGTGTTATTTCAAAAAAAAAAATCCTATCCCAAAAAAGCTTAGGTTTACAAACACAAGCAATTTTCAAACGAATAGATATTCCTTCGCCAGGAAAAAAGACACTTCCTTTTAGGAAGAATTGATGCAGTTATGACATTTGGAAGCCAATAAGCCTTAGTCTCATTATTTAAAAGTTCTAAATCACACATTTGTAGAAACTTCCAATAATTTAAAGTGCTACATATCAAGGTCACTTACCTTGTTAAAGTCACAACACTTGTGGGGTTCCACATGCAGGCGTATTTGTTTCTAGATAAGCAAAATTAATAAACCCTGGATTATCCAATTATTGTTTATCCAGGAACTGGGTAAATCCAGTTCCTAAATATTTTCCTACTTGGCTGTGTCTTCTGACAAATATTTGTAAATGAAAAACTAACATGTTTACATGCAAACAGAATCAGCAAATTGTTAAGAAATGCATTTTTAGCAAACTTGCAGACTGCCTATTTTGCTTCTAAACTCTGTTGATAAATACTGATGGGATCAAAATCATTAATGAAAGAGAGTAAGGGTCTAACTCCATCTATCTTATCTGATTAAAAGTGATTAACTGCAAACCTGTCAATGGTTATCATCAGGATCATTTCCCAGTGAAAAACAATGAGATAGGGCCTTGCTGAAGTTTACCTACATTGTGCCCTATATCTTTGAACCAAAAAAGCCTCATTATAATTATAGAGGTCGCCAAAATGTATAACACATTTTCAGAAAGTAAAAAACATTTTAAGAAAGGGAAATAAATATTATATATAAATGAATACAAGTCATGTTTGACTTCTGTAATTACCAGAGGTAATCAGCATCCAGACACCTCAGAGAATGGAGAACTGCTTGAGCAACATTGACCAAAGTGTCCACTTGTATCACTGTGCATTTCCTTCCCAAAGTACTGCCAGTATAGTCAGTTTTCTACAGTACACCACTTCCTTTAAGATCCATCATAGATAGAAGTCAAAGGGTGTTAAGTCAGGATAACATGGAAGAAACTCAACAGCAGTTCTTCAAAATTATCTTGCACTCCTTGAACAACAACCTTCCCACCAAAGTGGTCTCTGTTTATCTACTTGCAATATCTTGCTTTCGAACTGCTAGGTTGGCAGAAGATGGCACAGAGATGGGAGCTCACTCCATCATGCAGCACTCAGGTCTCAAACTGCTGACCTGGCAACCTTCCAGTCATCAAGTTCAGCATCTTAACCACTGAGCCACCACAGTCTCTGTGACAGGTCACTGCTAATATATTGCTAACAGTATAGTTACCTCTGCATGAGGAATGGAGGGTGGGGGCAGTTTTATATCTCTCAATCCTGCTCTTCGACAAATCTGACATAAATTACTGTTCTTTGGGGCTTATAAAGTGAGGATTGTTCTGGTTTCAAACCTCGACAGACAGACAGACAGACAGACAGACACACACACACACACACACACAGAGTTTCATACTGAGGAAGGTTGTCTATACCAATTACATGCATTTACAGCTCAAATCAATTATGTTATCATTGACCAGTTTTAAAACATATAAGTCCTGAGCAGTGATGGGATGTAACAGGTTTGCACCAGTTTGCCAGAACTGGTAGTAACTTTTCCCAGTGTCCCGGAGAACCGGTAGTAGCATTTTTTTTTTGGGGGGGGGGAGAAACCACCTTCGGGGCTTACCTTTTCACTGGTTCCCCCACTGCGCATGTTCGCCAAGCACTTGGTGTGCATGCATGCCTACAGTGCTTGGCGCGTATGCACGGCCTCCTTGCTGTCCTCCCAAGAGGAAGAGAAGCTGCTAGCCTAAAGCTCCCTATAGCCTGCTCCCCAGGGTAAGTGACTCACCTTTGGATGTGGTGTGTCTGTGTGTATTTTAATGTGTATTTAATACCTTTACCTATATTGACATACTACCACAGTTCCTAAAAAGGCCTAGCGGCCGACAGGCCTGGCTTGGGTTTTTTAAGCAAAGTCTTGGAGTTACCTCATCAAAAAACTACGCCTTTGCTGTTCCAATTGGAGAACCCTTAAGGAGGTACAGCTGTTTTACATTCACATTAAGGCATATTATCCTAGAGAACTGGTTAGGCAAAGACTTAGTACCTAACTTCTTTAACTGTTGAAAAGTTAAAGTGCCAAAATGAAGCCATCTTGTGGTGAGTTCATTCTGTAGTTCCTTCCATGTGGCCTAGTGTGAGAAAGATTAGCCAGAATAAGCTTTAAGCTCTTGTTTAAAAGCTCTGGTTGATTTGTGTTTGGGGTGGGTAGGTGGGTGTTTGGGTGTATTTTTATGTATTTTTATTTATTTTTTTATTTTTTTATTTATTTATTTAATTTATTAAATTATTTACGGATTTGTGTTGTGGGTGGGTGGGTGGGTGGGTTGAAGGGTGTGTGTGTTTATTTTTATTTTATTTTTTCTTTGACCCACAAACAACATCATGACATCATGATGTTGGCTCCACCCATGATGTCATGATATCATGACATTAGCTCCGCCCACACTGTGATGACATCACGGTGGGGTAGTAAAAATTTTGACATCCCTCCACTGGTCCTGAGCACACTCACTTAACACAAGTTCAGTTAAACCTGATGGCAAAACCAGAAGCTAAGCTTAGGTAAAAGGAGGCATCTAAAAACAGAAGGTCCCAGGAATGAGATTGGTTTCTTGAAAGACATGAACTTTCTATGCCCATCCACCATTGCTCTCTGGGGTGATGGAGGATGCAATTTCATTAACAGTGTTCAAGTAAAATTCTTCTACCAATCAGACTGACTTTGTGCATGGGATCAGAGAGAGACAGTAGGCATTGGGGGTTTTCTTATAGTCAGCACAGCTGCTTTTGCTTCTTTAGGACACAAAATGTTTATATGAAAGGGGAACCATATTGGTATGATGATTAATGGTGCAGTAGAATCTAGAACCCCTCTTGGCAGTGATGTTAGCTTAACATGTACTATCCAGAGGAAGTATATAGGTCTTCTCAAATGGCTTTATCTTAAACCTCAGTTCAACTTTCTAATGCCTTCAGTATGCTATATTTCTCCTGTCCTGATTTCTGTTTAATACAACTCCACTACTTTTCTGGAGCCTGAATTTGATTTTTATTTTATTTTTCCTCCCCAAAGGTGTGTGGTGGAGAAAGCTGTTGACAGGCAGACTGTGTTCAAGCTTACAGTCTCTGAAAAAGAGACCACATTTTATTATTCCACTGTAAATGGGCCGCAGCAACCAATAAAAGTAATGACATGGGGAAGAATACTTGTGAAGGAATGGAATCATCTTAGTGTTCAGGTGAGTTAAGTATACAAACAACATTTAGCATGGTTAAAGACCTGAAATAAGACCGTCATAGCATAACAGACTTAAGGGGCAAAAAGAGACATGAGAGAGAGAACAGCAGTATCATAGTTGGTGTCTGGTACAAACTTAGTAGCCAGACTGAAAATTTGGGTGATACCCTACTACATTACATCACTGAATATTCAGAAAAGCAGAGAGATAGCAGTAATGAGCAACTGAAAATAAATACCCAGGTATGCAAAGTTAAGAAAATGCCTAACTTGCCATGCTGCTATCTTTTAGAAGATGAAAGAAGCAGTAAGGGGATCAACTGTTCTGGAACTGATTCTTATCAACAGGCATTGTTTGATAAGACACAACAAAGAACTTTAAGAAGTTCCCTTCATGTACTGACTTCTTTCTGAGTATTTCCAACAATGGGATCTCATGCAGTATTTCTTTAAGATTACTGGAATTAGCTTTCTTAAAGTCAAGAGGGCATGATTTTCCTTTCTTCTTTCCTTCTTCTTTTATCCCTTTTTGGTGTTGAGGGAAGGCACTTCTAGCAGCCTTCACCAATGTTATTTGGTGTTCTTGTAATATTTGATGTTATTTCTCTACCTTCCTCTGGGTCTGCCTCGTGGTCTTTGTCCTTCTCCTCTTTTCACATATGCCTTGTATGGTATGGAATCCTAAGAAAATCTCTCCAAATGGGCACTTTCCTTGTTGTCACTGTATGTAATTTAAGATTGGTTCTACTCCATTCTTTCCCTTATAATCTCGTGTCTGATTTTATCCCTTCTAGACACTCAAGCAGCATTCCTCAGGCATCTCATTTCTGTGGTGATCATCTTTTGTTTATGTTTTGTTGTAAATGTCTATGTTCGGCACGGGTAACATAAGGTGGGAATGAGCATCCTTTGTATGAGATGCTTCTTTGTGTTGGTTGGGTTTTCCTCTTTACTCAATATAACAAATCCCAAGAGGACATGTTCACTTCCCTTAGAGCCGTCACTATTTCTACTCCACTGACTGGTTAGCTGTACATCACTATGATTCTCTTTACCCATGTTTTATAGCAGCAAATGCAATATAGTGCCATATAGGTATAAAAATAGTTTGCACCCAGGTCAAAATGTAACCTTTTATTTCAGCTGTCATAGAAAAAAACCATAATTTTCATAATCACAATAAAGCAGAACCTAAAGATCAAAGTACTTAATAGTCATCTTCAAATAGAAATAGTTAAATGATATTGGGTTTTATTTATTTAAGCATTTATTTATTTATTTAGGCAAACTTTTATGCCGACCTCCTCAAAAAGACCCAGGGTGGCTGACACAACTCTTAACAACCTAAAACACAATAAAAACATAATATAAAATCAAGATTAAAAGATTAAAAATTTATAAAAACTAAAACAAGACAAACAGAGAGCGGGGGTTCAAATGATCCAACAGACTGGGCCACCTGTCTGGCTCATACCCCACACATGTTTTGCTTATAAACTGGAGTCAAGGACTGCCTTGTTGACTGATTTGGATGAAATAAATATAGATAAAATATGTAAGATTTGTTATCTATTTTTTAACGATGGTAAGACAACATATTGCAAAGAATTGGAAAAATAATTTAAAGTTAGAGGTGGATGATTGGTATAAAGAAATATGGGAAATAGTTTTAAATGATAAACTCACATGGGATTTGCATTTGAAAAAAGGGTTAATTAAAGAAAACAAATTATGGGATATCTGGATGGCTTTTTTGGAGTATACATTGGTTATGAGCAAGGGCGGCAGCCTGGTACCAGAACAAATGAGTTTTTTGAAATAATAATATATTGTATGGCAAATACAGCTTTTTCTAGGACATTGTAGATAATACTTGGGTGAAATTGTTTATTTTGTATTAATATGAGAGATTAAGAAGCAAGTTTAGTGGTACCTCACTTAAAGAGCATAATGCATTCCACGGGATTGCTCTATAAGCGAATTTGCTCTTTAACCGAAACACCACTGTAAGTAACCAATTGTGACTTCTGGCAGGGGGGATTGTGAACCCTGATTTAGTGTTAAGTGAGTTTTTGGTTGGTTTTAGTTGTTAAGCAAGGCGACCATTCAGAGAAAATTCTGCTCTTTAAGCGAGTTAGTCTCTAAGTGAGGCACTCTTTATGTGAGGTTTTACTATATTGGGTAAATGAATAATATGACTTTATATTTTTTGGAATACTAGCCGTGTTAGTTTGTGGTTCAGGCATATCAGAAAACAAAACAAAATAAACAAAATAAAAAAAAACACAGATGAAGTGGACTTGATCCACGAAAGCTAATAAAAATATAGCAGTTAGTCTTTAAAGTGCTACAGTGGTTTTTTATTTTATTTTATTTATTTTGTTTTGTTTTGTTTTGTTTTCTGATATGCATGACTTTATATGTGACTGAAGAAAAAGTTTAGAAATAATATATATTAATATAAATAATGGGAGTTTACACACACACACACACACACACACGTATGTATAAAAAGAAGTAATTAAATGAGTAGTAAGAATGTTGAAGTAATAATTACTTGTTGAAGGTGGGGAGTGTAACTTATCAATAAAAAAGTTCTAGATGAAACATACAAGTCATCTTCTTTTGTACATATGCCTTATCCTTCAGGATAATGCCTGATAAGAGAGTTACAAAAAGTAACTTTGTTCATATGAGTCTTAATACTCCCTTTCTTCCTAACAGTTCCTCAGATTTGCTGTGGAAGGTCCTCTAATCCTACAGAGTTGATCTGGGGTTAGACAGGTAGACATGGACAAATGTGGCTAGATGGCAAACCATAATCAATACCCATCATGTCAGTATCTCCTTTAGGGCTCAACATTATGTTCTGCTGTAATGGCACAATGGTATATAATATCAAACACTCTGTGCTAGGTTGTCACAATGCTTGAAATAGGGATGTGTCATTTGAATCTTTACTTGACAGACCCACATTTACAGATACAGTAAAACCCCATTGTATGGGAAAAGTCCATTCTGTAGCTTTTTCCTTAATTCATTTTTTTCTGTAAAATGAGGCATTCCCATAGGGAATTGGAAAAAATGTTCCGGAATTCCCCATAATAAAAATAAAAATAAAAAGACACTCTAACACCGCTTCCAGGCCACTCTACTGCAACCCACAGGGCCCAGAAAGGCTGCAGGTGGTCTTTTATAGCCCACCAGGTGCAATGCCCTCTGGGAAATTGTGTTCTGCAAAATGGGGGTTTTCTGTAAAACAGGACATGTTTTCAGCAAAAAAACCTTCTGTAAAATGGGGTTTCTATAAAATGAGGCTTCTGAAAAAAGGGGTTTTACACAGAAGCGTAGCAGGAGGGGGGCGGGGGGGGCGATGGCTTAGGGAGCCGGACTTCCCAGGCAGAAGGCGGCCCTTTTGCTGCACCGGCAGCAGGGCTGCCCGCTCTTTGCCACCCGCTGGCCGTGGTTTCCTTTGCTCTGCCTCCACGGCCGCCTTCCCCTGATGGGCGCCAACCAGGACTTTGCGGAAGCCGGTGCAGTGAGCCAGGCAATGGGAAGGAAGGTGGCTTCGCCCAAGCCTAGCCCGGGAACGCAGGCAGGCAGGCAGGTAGGCAGACACCGCTTGGGGGCCGCCACGTTGAAGGCCACCCTGGGCATGGCAGCAGAGCAGGAAGCGGAAGTCAGGTGAGTTTTACTTCCATTTCTGGGAGTGATGAGGGTGGTGTGGACCAGATGAATTGGTGTCATAGGCCAGTTCCGGCCCATAAGCCTTGTTAACAGCAGGGGTGCCTAAATTTTTCAGACCATGGCCCAGTCACATGGTTCACAGGTGCCCAAATTACTCCCTGTGGGCCAGATCTGGCCTCCAATGCCAATTCATCCCGCCCACGCCATGCTCGTTGATCCCAGAAGTGGAAGTTGGGTGAGTTTTACCCCCGCTTCTGGGAGCAATGAAGGTGGAGCGGGCTAGATTAATTGGTGTCAGGGCCAGATCTGGCCCATAGGGAGTAGTATTGGCACCCATGAACCACATGGCTGGCCAGTGACCTGAAACATTTGGGCACCCCTGCTGTTTACAGGACTTGTGGGCCGGATCTGGCCCATGACACCAATGGATTCCTGTGAACATGGCTCCAGATGGCGACCATGCATGTTGGTAAATGTTGGCATCCATTTTGGGCCCTGCTTCTATCCCTGTTAGCCAGGGGTGCCCAAACTATGGTCTATGGGCCGGATCCAGCCAATGACACAAGAAGCGGAAGTAAAACTCACCCAGCTTCTGGGAGTGGCGAGGGTGGAAGGGGCCAGATGAATTGGTGTCAGGGTCAGATCTAGCGCACCAGCTGTAGTTTGGGCACCCATGAACCACGTGACTGGCCCATGGCCTGAAAAATTTGGGTACCTTTGCTGTTAGCTTTTAAAACTGATTCCTGTGCACATGGCTCCATATGGAAACTCTGCATGATGGTAAATGTTGTCATCCATTTGGGGCTTGCTTCTTAGCTTTTAAAATGGAGTCAGGACATATTGAAAGAGTCCCCCCCTCCAATGTCTTGGTGATCTTGGAAGGTCAGTACACTACAGCACAGTAGACAAGCTAAATTTTGTTTTCTTCTGGTCACCTAGTTTTCCTGGTGTGCCATGGCATCATTGAAAAAAACATGTCAGCAAAAAGAGGGAACAGGTCTTTTAAAACAGCAAAGTTATATGTCTGGTTTTGCTCACCTAAACTAGTCAGACTGGTCTGGCAAGCTTTTGTAATGTGTGATTGTTATTGAGATCTTGCAACATTGAGATAAAGAGAGCAGGAAGCCCCCTCCCTTTCTCCCAAGACAAACTGGTGAGTCACAGCCATGCCTCAGGGAATTTGAGACAAACATTTGTATCAGAAATAGTTGTTATCAGATGCATCGGATAATGTTAACATAACGTTATCCGATGCAAATGTTTGCCTCAAATTCCCCAACGTTATCCGATGCAAACATTATCCGAGGTATCACTGTAGTAAATATAACTGATCAGCAGGCAGGACCAAGTACACTAGCTGTGAGAGGTATGCCATTTTATGGGTGATATATAATATCAGAAATATTTGTTATAGAATGAGACTTCAGTTAAGTTTTTCTAGAATACTTATTCACTTTTGCCATTATTTTCTCTTCTCATTGAATAAATGAAAGATTAAATTTTAGACCTTTGAGAAATCTATCCTTTCATGTTCACAGCTGCCAAAGATTGGGTGGGGTGATCTGTTGAATCTGCCAGCTAGGCATATTTATTGTAGATTCAGGGTCTGTAATTATTAAATAACATTTTCTGCTGGCCTTTATTTTGCTTGATCATATCTGTGTGGCTATGCCATGTTTTGGCAGATAGCAGCACATTAAAAGCTTTATAAAGAAAGTTGAATTTGAAATGCAAAGAGGTACCCAGTGCTGAATTACCCTCCTGGGAGCAAAGTGCTCTTAGCGTGCCTGTTGAAATCAGCATTATCATTTCAGTACATGTCAAATGTGAGTCATTTCCTAGTTTAGGCAAAAAATTCTTTATAAATCTTTAAATCTTCTGGTTCTTTCAAGAAAAGGTTAATGTACTTATGATTTAATGAATCTGCTTTACATCATAACTGTTTGACTATCAGGACAAAACTTGTCCTTTCCAATTTGTGAATTTGTGAACTCCTTCTGAAATATTTTTCTCAGATGTTTCAGGTACACTATATTTCTTGGTTAATGCCAAGAAAATGACAGTCTTACTTGGTCATTACAACTGTACAAGGTAAAAGTAAAGCAATAGGTGCACCTCCAAATCCATAGGTTACAACCAAGGCATCTATGTAATCCTACATTGCTTCAGTCCCCTTGACTTCATCATATTTTTATTTTTCAACCTGGAGATACTCATTTCATGGCTATAAATTTCACTGAACTCAATCCATCATGATTCAACTTTTTCACTGGTGGCTCAAGAGGTTACAGTGGCTAAGACTTACTTCCACTAATGGCTGGTTCACCAGTTATGGCCCTTCTTGCCTTTAAAAAAGCTTGGTCTCATGTAGTCTGGACTACTTCCCTAGACTATCCATAGGCTCCTGAATATGGGTAGGAGGCATCAGCTGGCAGAAATTCTCACTGCTGACTTGCAAAGCAGTATGCTGACCATGTTACATCTATTCTTCATGATTAACACTGTTTGCCTATTTGTTTATCAGACAATTTTAAGGTATTTATATTGATTACTTGCTCCACAGTACAGCTGCCATCAGTCCTCTTTTTTCACCTACTTTTTCACCTTTTCTCTCTCTATTCAAGGCAGGAATTTCACCTCTGTTATGAGAAATGTGTTCCGTTTTCTCTGATCTATACATAACAACTCAAAACATATAGGATTATCTTTCCTTTTTTTAAATGAGGAAGGATGTAGTATATACACAAACAGAAGTATTGGTGAGCCAAGTACACCACCCAGTACAGTAAAACCTCAGATAACGCTAAAACATGGTTCCACAAGTCTTAGTGTTATCCAATTTTTAATGTTATCCAATGCATGCATGCATCAGATAATGTTAAAACTCCATAGAGATACATTGTAACTATGCATCCCATAGGATTTAATGTTATGTGATGCAATTTTTTTCCAGATTGCTTAACTTTATGCAGTTTTAGCATTATCTGATGCAAATGTTATCCAAGATATTACTCTATATTGATTTGTCACTAACCTGGCAGTGATTTGTCACGGATGGATGGATGGATGGATGGATGGATGGATGGATGGATGGATGGATGGATGGATAGATGGATAGATAGATAGATAGATAGATAGATAGATAGATAGATCTTTTGCCCCATAATGGTAATGGGGCAAAAAAATTAATTTGTTCTGACCTTATGTCATCCAAGCCTGCATCCTTACTGTTCTTTATCTATTGGATAGCAGTTTTCAGTTCGTCATATATGAAAGATGTAGCAAGATGGTATTCATCCTCTTTATACCTTTGTGATTTTGTTTCTCTGGGTCTTCTTTTAGTTTTCTCATTTAATAACAGTTGATGTACAATTTGGTCAGGAGTGATTTTACTTGATTCCATGGGGCAGGGGCTCTTGGGTTATCCTGGTGATTCTTTATTAATTTACAAGCTTCCTTATTATTTTGTTTCATGTCCAAAGAGGTTGCACTATCTCTTTGTTCTTGATGTTGATATAGCTTGGAGAAGCTCTTCACCCATTTGTATTGTCTCCTCAGAGTTCATACTTATTGAGAAGTAAGATATTCATCATTTCCTTGGAATGTATCTACAAGATATGATATTTAGCAGATCAACAAAATCTCCATCATTTTCAAGTTGAGAAAATGGCTCAGTGGTTAAGAAGCTCACCTTGTTAGCTGGAAGGCTGGCGAGTTGGCAGTTTGAGACCCGGGTACTGCATGACGGATTGATCGCCTGTCTCTATCCAAGCTCTTGGGGACATGAAAGGAGCCTCATTTGGCTGTTCCCTGAGCAGAGTTTCTTCCGCAAAAATCCTTTCAACTCAGAATAATTTCTGACATTAAATTATTATAGGTTGAGAGTTGACTTTTGTCACTTCTTTATGCAGATTATCACATTGGGCTCTCTTAAAGTTGAATCTTCTTTTAAATGCAACTGTCTCTGCTTCTATGTTGTGTTCTTGGAAATGGATGCACAAATTATCAGCTTGGCAAGCTGTATGATCACTGACAAAAATATTGTTTGGGTTTTATTATTATTATTATTATTATTATTATTATTATTATTATTATTATTATTATTATTATTATTATTATTATTATTATTATTATTATTATTATTATTAGTTCGATTTATATGCCGCCCTACTTGGTGAAAACCAACACAGGGCGGCTTACAATATAAAATCGGATACAATACAATATGACAGAATTACAATACAAAATCACACCTACACTGACTACTGTTAAAGGATAGGGACAGCTTTGATTCATCTATTAATTTTAACCCTATACATTCATCCCAATCTTCAAGCTTTCCTCCATTTATGTCTGTCTCCCTATATCCCCAAAATGTACTACGGTAATTAAAATCACACAGGACTATTTTTGTTTTTTGAGAATGGAAGTTACAATTTTCTGAAAAATTGTATTCTTTGTTTGGTGGCTTATAAACATATGTGATTGTGCAAGAATTGTGATAGTCCAAATTTCATTATACTGATGTTCGTTTTAGTAAAAAATGCATTCCTGTATTGTTCATTTGGTCTTTCTAAAAACAAGTTTCATTTCATTTACCTTTGGTCATTGATCATTTGGTCCTCTGTGAGTTTCCTGAACAAGCAGTATATCGCAATTATGATACACAGAAATGTCAGATAATATGCTTCTTTTTCTGTGAGATACCTTCAATATTAATAGAGATCACCACTAGGGCTGGCATTGAAAAATGCCATTTTGAGAGAGTAATTATGCCACATATAATGGTAGCATCTTTTGTGTACCCTGCTAATCAAAATATCCTGGGGTACTTTGTCAAAAGCTTTGCTGAAGTCAAGATACAGTATTCCCACTATCTATGAGGAAGAATTATCTACTGCCCCCTCACCCACTAAACGATCCCTATTGGTTAAGTTCAAATCAAACATTGTTAATCTTCTAATTTCTTTGTCCACTTTTTGCATGACAAATTTATTAACAACAAAAATCAGGACTTTCTTGAAAGGGCCGTTTTTCAGTAGAATTTGCCTCTCATCAGGCATTAGTGTAAATGAAGTTTCCCATTATTACTACATCATGTAGTAATTCTTCCAATTTGTTTTTCAAATGTTTCACCTGGATCTTCTTCTTGATTAGGTGGTTGGTAATGTGGAAAACAAATAAATATCTAATCTGTCCTAAGGGACTGCAGTGGCTCAGTGGTTAAGATGCTGAACTGGATGACTGGAAGGTCAGCAGACCAACAGTTTGAGTCCTAAGTGCTGCATGAAGGAATGAGCTCCCATCTCTGTCCCAGCTCCTGCCAATCTAGCAGTTGAAAAGCAAGAAATGGCAAGTAGATAAATAGGTACCACTTTGGTGGGAAGGTAAACAGTGTTTTGCACACTCTGGTGTCTAGTCATGCCTGTCACATGTCCATGGAAATGCCTGCAGATTCAGACAGCGCTGGCTCTTTGGCTATAAATGGAGATGATCACCAATCCCTAGAGTTGGACTGGCTTTCAAGCAATGGGGACCACCAATCTGTGCTACTAATACTGCTCTTCTTTGTTTTATACGGTGTGGGTTCAATGACTCAGCTTGGTTGAGCTTCAGCCTCTCTTAAGTTGTACTCCAGGATCTGTTGTAGGTCTTGCTCTATAAGCTGCTCACCATTCTCCTCTTCAAGAATTTGAAAGTGGTTTTGCAGCTCCACTGGTGAAGAGCATCTCCTTCTTTTGCTCCTGTGACCCTTTCCCATGGTGCTTCTTCCACTTTGTTTATTCTCTCCTTCAACACTCTCCCCCTCTGCTTTGTACTGCTTTTCTTACACCTCCAATGCCTCCCTTGACTGTTGCGGCTTGAGAAATCTATCTATGTATTCTTTTTCTTCTTTTATTGCCTCAAGCACTTGCTGCGTTTACTTTTTTCTTCTAACAGTGCAACCAGTTTGCACTTGTAGCATGTATACACCATGCTGTTCTTAGAGACAAAAAAAAAATGAAATTGCACACATTTTGGTAAGGGTAAAGGTAAAGGTTTTCCTTGCTTGAAAGCCAGTCGTATCCAACTCTAGGGTTCAGTGCTCATCTCTGTTTCAAAGCCGAAGAGCCAGCACTATCTGCTTCTGCAGATGTTTCTGTGGTCATGTGACAGGCATGACTAGACACCGGAGCACACAGAATCCTATTTACCTTCCCACTGAAGTGGTCCCTATTTATCTACTTGCAATTTCTTGCTAGGATGGCAGGAGCACACATTTTACAGGTACAGAATTATGCAGGGTCCTCTTCCCTGCTTTCTTTTCATTTTGCTAAATCAGGGATTCTCAACCTGTGGTCCGTGGGCTGGATGCGTCACACAGCGCCATTTCATGTGGGGCCCCCACCGCATCCAAGAAGTGCCATATGGTGAAGGAAAGGTAAAATGGTAATCTGGCCCCCGAAGCTATCTGAGGGAGCGTGACCCGAATCCTGGCTTAAAAAGGCAGCGAACTCCTGGCTAAATAGACAGTCCTAACCCATTTCCAATGTTACAACATTTTCAGAGGTTTTCCTTGCGTATACTACACTATGTATCAAAAAAGGTCTAACCTGGAAGTCATGTACTTTATACAGATTTGGAACACAGCTTCTGAACATTTGGGATGTAAAGAATAACTTGGATATACCCAAAAGCCTTTGGCTAGAAGTAGTTCCACTTGAGTAGTGCCCTATGGGTTAATCTGTGTGTATTTCTCATTGCTAATCTCTCTTATCTTTTAAGGTAATTTCTTATTCTTTCGGCGATAAAGAACAAGAATTTTCTTCAATAGCTATGCCTCATTTGACATCTACATTTCACTGCTAATTTACATGATTACATACAGTTCAGAGGGTGAAGGGACAGAAACCCAAATCAAAACTGCATTTAAATAGGTGGAAGGGTATGGGTGAGGAGAATAGTGGCATTATTAGACAATTTCATCAAACAAAGTACAGGGCTACATGTTAAAATTAGTTTTGATAAATCTTTTTGATGTTTCTGTTTTAGTTTTAAAAGACAGCATGATAAAGCCTTAACTTGCCTCTTTTGATATTACAATAAAAATCCTTAGAGTTAGAATCCAGTTTCTTTTGGAATTAAGGAGAAAATACTGTCATGATGTGGCAAGGAAGCAATTGTCCATGATTGGTCTTCAAATGCAGTGATGAGGCTTTCTTGATTATGGGTTATTGTTAAAACTCTGGTATGGTTCATGCTTGTTTTAGAAGGGAATTTCAGCAGGTGCAGTTTTTCAGGAATAATAAAAGCTGCATCTGCTGAAATTCTGTACCACTTGTAAAAATACTGAAACACTCTTTTACGTTTGCATCAAAAGCAAAACAGAGAACACAATGAAACAAGACCTTTAAGACCAACATATTTATTCCAGTGTGAGTTTTTGTGGATACAATTGACTTCCTCAGTCTGGTCATTCTACACATTGTTGACATTTGTGGAACAAATACTCATGAGATTTGGAATTGGCACACTTTATATTGCTTGCTTGGTTTTAAATTTGCTTTTGTAATTACCGGTATTATTTTAACACATACTTCCTCAGTGGTGTTATGGAGGAAGAACACAGTTTTGGAACTTTTTTCAAGAATTGGAACATCATCTGCATGTCTGGGTAATTAACAGAACGTTCTTAGTTGGCCAAGTGAATGAGGTGATAATGAAGCATCCAAGTTTTCCTGTTTTGTTTTTTTGTGGCAGATTAGCATATATTAGCATAGAAAAGTCTCTGTATTTAATCATTTCTGTTTAAATCTTAAACACTTTCCTTTGTATTCCCAGGTGCTAATTTACAGTTTACTTTACTCTTTGCAATTGTCAGGCTATGCCCCTATCCTTTGAGCCTCTCTTTCTTTCTTTAGGGAATCCCCCTTCCTCTCTGGCTGAGCACAAGGTTCTCCTCCAGTTTGATCTCTTTGAAATCAACAGGCAAAAGGACTGCCCAGCATGTCTTATTCTTATTCTTTGGCCATATCCAAATCCGAATATAGGCGATCATCATGGCTATCAGCCATGAAGACCATCCTGAGAATACAATAAAACCTCGAGATACAAAATTAATCCATTCCATGAGGTTATTCGTATCTCAAAAAAACTGTTATCTCAGAATGAAGTTTCCATATTGAAAACCAAATAATTGGTTCCGGAGGTCTGAAAATGTAAATAATAAATAGATTTTTTTCTGTTCAAAAGTCTTCATAAAGTGTACTTTAAAGACATAGATATCATGCAGTATCTATGCCTTTAAAGTGCATTTTATAAAGACTTTTGAACAGAAAAAAGACATTTTTAAAAACCTTTACTGGTTTTCAATTCATATTTGGTACATTTCTGACATCTCCCTCTAGTGGCCAGCTGTGAAAATTGCAGGACTATTCTTCCAGCTGATCAGCTATTGAGGGGACTGGGGAATTTCCAGCACTTCCTAGTTGCAGCAAAAGCTTCTGCCAGTGCCAAAACACAATGAAAAATTCCAAAAATAGAGTAGAAATGCTCCAAACAGCCTTCTGCTGCTGTGGGAAGGATTGGAATGCCCAAAAGTTTTTTCATATCTAAAAAAAAATTAAATTAAAAATTCATATCTCAAACCTTATTTTTTCCAAAAATTCCATGTGTATCATGTGTTTTTCTTAAGTAGAACCATTTGTATGTCAAGGTTCCACTGTATAAAGCAGTGGCCTTTCATCTGCCTTCCACATAATTCCATGACACCCATACCTCTGATCTAGTTCTGTGAGTCAATTTCTGGTCTTGAGTTTTAAGACCAGTGGTAAATGCATTTTGATTGGAGACATGGAATTGCAAGAAAACTGCAAAACCATCCTTATTCATCTTCAAGTGCTGTATCCAATTCCGAAAAATTGCTATCATCACAGTAATCAGCCATGAAGATTTTCCTGGGAACAATATAATGTAGTGGTCTTCCATTTGCCTTCTGCATCACAGTATGACACCCATACCACTGATCCAGTTCCACAAATCACTTCTGGCCCTGAAACCTTTTGGCATGGAAAGGCCTCATCAGCCCCAGGCCAGTATTGATGAAGTTACTGCCCTCCATCAAGATGGGTTCAAGTGGGATTTAATCCACCTGTGGACCATCAAACCTTCCCTGTGGACTTTTCCATCCCAGGCCATCAATCCTCAGGGTTGTCAGGTTTGGTTAACCACTGCCTGACACTCAGCGTTGATTGGTGGCAGTATGGTCTACTCTATTACTGTAGCAGGATAACTTGGCCAGACTGGACTCCTAGGAGCAGTGGTGGGATATCAAAAATTTTACTACCCCACCATGATGTCATCACAGTGTGGGCAGAGCTAACGTCATGACATCATGATGTCGTGTGTGGGGCCGAAGAAAAAAAATGAAAATAATAATAATAATAAGCGCGCGCGCACACACACACACACACCTCAACTCACCCACCCACCCACAACACAAACCCATAAATAAATTAAATAAATTAAATAAAAATTATATTAAAATACACCCACCCACCCAAACACCCACCCACTTACCCCAAACATAAATCAACCCATTCACCCATCGACCCCAAACACAAGCCCATCACTTACCTGTTAGTATAAGTGCCTGGACAGCACCATGTTGCAAGATGGATATTGTCATCATACCAGTTCTCTAGGATAATATGCCTTAATGTAAATGTAAAACAGCTGTACCTCCTTAAGAGTTCTCCAATTAGAACAGCAATTGGAACAGCACAAGTGTAGCTTCTTTATGAGGTAACTCCAAGACTTTCCTTAAAAACCCCAAACCAGGCCTGCCAGCCGCCAGGCCTACTAGCCACCAGGCGTGCCAGCCGCCAGGCCTTTTTAGGAACTGTGGTAGAACGTCAATATAGGTAAAGGTATTAAATACACATTAAAATACACACAGACACACCACATCCAAAGGTGAGTCACTTTCCCTTGGGAGAAGGCTATAGGGAGCTTCAGACTAGCAGCTTATCTTCCTCCTCCCCACTTGGGAGGACAGCAAGGAGGCTATGCATATACACCAAGCACTGTAGATGTGCATGCACACCAAGCACTTGGTCCGCATCCACAGTGAGGGAACCAGTGAAAATGTAAGCCCTGAAGGTGGTTCCCCCCAAAAGCTGCTACCGGTTCTCCAGGACACTGGGGAAAGTTGCTACCAGTTCTGGTGAACTGCTGCGAACCTGTTACATCCCATCACTGCCTAGGAGCTACTTAAGCTCTTGGTAGTTATCAGGACACACCCCTTTCTTTTGAGCCTCTCTACTTTCCTCTAAGACAGTGGTTCCCAACAAGGGGTACACAGCCCACTAGTGGACTTCAATTCCCAGAAGCCTAAGTCAGTACATTGGCTGATCAGTGCTTTGGGGAAATGACTTAGACTTCTGGGAATTGAAGTCCAAAAACCAGCATTTGGGAAACACTGCTCTAAGACACTCCCTGTCAAGCTGAGCACATTGTTCTCCTCCAGCCCACTCTGTTAAAAGTCAGCAGGCAAAAGTAGTTCATTACTCTTCATATATTCATGTTACAATTCCACCACACATTTCCAAGTTTATATTTCTTATACACATTACCATATATTACTTTATTTATACAAAATTCAAACTGTGACAGTCTTATTTGTAGGTTTTCTCTATTGGTCCTTAGTTCAATTTTGCCATATTGACAAGTGTAATCTTTGTCTTGTCAAGCAGAAGACAAGCAGAAGGCAAGGGTTAGCAATAGCTCTACGCTGATGACAAGTAATTGCAAGTTTTCTTTATAGTCTTATAGCGAATAAGAATCCTGATTTGATTTCCCCTTACATCATTCTTGAAAAAAATGAGGGGAGGGAAAAATTTCCTTTAAGACAATTAGGTTTATCTTTGTTTGTTTTCCTTAGTACTGTATACTTCTTTTTCTTGGAGAAAATGCATGGATCTCACAGGCTGATTTCTATGCATTTAATGAAACACTCATTATTGGATCAGGCTGTAACTGTTGCCTTGTTGGAGTTATCCTATATAAACAAATCATAAAACTGACTTCCAAGAAAGTATCCCATTCTTGCTTTCAGTAATCAGGAAGTTTGTGCTTATACAATTTAAAGAAACAAACAAACAAACAGCTGCACACCCATTTAGGAAGTGGTGGGCATCAGCAGGTTCACACCAGTTCACCAGAACCGCTAGCAGAAATTCTGGCTGGTCCCACCCATCCAAGTTTTGAAATAAAGTACTGTAGTCCTAATTCGGGTCCAACGCAGGGCTTGTCCCCTGGCCACGCCCACCATACAACACCCACAGTGTGGTAGTAATTTTTTTTTGAGCCCACCACTGCATTTAGGCATATTGGGCCTAAGTCAGTACATTGGCTGATCAGTGCTTTGGGGAAATGACTTAGGCTTCTGGGAATTGAAGTCCAAAAACCAGCATTTGGGAAACACTGCTCTAAGACACTCCCTGTCAAGGTGAGCACATTGTTCTCCTCCAGCCCACTCTGTTAAAAGTCAGCAGGCAAAAGTAGTTCATTACTCTTCATTTATTCACAGCCAAAGATCTCTTGTAGGGTTGATCAATGTTTGTTAAGTTTTATCATGGCAAAATATCCAGATTTGAGAGAATTCACAGAACAAATAAGGTTTCTTCCATGTCTGTCTTGTTGTTGTTATATGCTATCAATTCCAATATTTCATCAGAAGAGGATTAATTAGAAAAAGGAAAGAGTTGACAAATACAGGATTTAAACAATGCTCAGAGTGTTTGGACCCCGTAGTAAGGTAAAGGTAAAGGTAAAGGTCACCCTTTCTTGAAAGCCGGTTGTATCCAACTCTAGGGTTCAGTGCTAATCTCTGTTTATAGCTGAAGAGCCAGCACTTTCTGCATTTGCAGACATTTCCGTGAATATGTGACAGACATGCCTAGACACTGAAGTGCACAGAACTTGCCTTACCTTCCCACTGAAGTGATACCTATTTATTTACTTGCAATTTCTCACTTTCGAACTGCTAGGTTGGCAAAAGCTGGGACAGAGACGGGTGCTCATTCCATCATGCAGCACTCGGCTTTTGAACTGCTGACCTTCTGCCTCCCAGTCAGCATCTTAACCACTTGAGCCACTGCAATCAGTGGTAAAGTGCCTGACATAGCCATCTCTTGCCCTTTGGTTCCCATCACTAGCTCGGTGGTCCTCTTGCCTTCTTCTCTTCCCTCTCTTCCCAGTGCTAGCAATCCCTTTATTGTTTTCTCTACCAGTGTTGCAGTTACTTGGCCAAAGGTTCCTTTGGCTTTTTAAAATCTCTCTCCAATAAGAAGGTTTGGTGATGCACTGAGGATTCTTATGTTTCTCCTTTTGGAACCCATTGTCGAATCACAACCCCTTGTTTTGTCTGTATAAATATAACTACATTTCCTGGGAGGTTCAGGATCTTTCTCGACAGCCCCCCGAGAATTCCTCTGAGGCATCTCCCCAAATCTCACTCTCTGAGTCCCTCTCTTTTCCCCTTTCTGACATAGAAATAGCCTATTTTATGTTCTTAGTTTGGCAATCTTCTCCTTGCAAGTCCTCTCTGGATGGGGGTCTGAGATACCTCTAGGCAATTCCATCTTTACATCTCCTATTTGCCAGTGTGAGCCAATGGTTTTATACCCTCTAGGGGTCACCTATCCTTCCCAGGGTTTCTGAAGTCATCCCCAGTAATAGAGTAATAGAGTAATAGTCTGAGAACTGGTATATTGGCCATGGGCCTCTTTTTCATTTGCTCCAAACACCAGGGCTCCCAGATCCTCAGTGTCCAGGGGGACTGTGATGGCCCACTGACAGGGATCCTCACAATTTGCTTCTTCACAGAATTCTATATGAATTTAGCTAAAGGTTGCTTTGAATGTATTAATATTAACCATGTTTCAACTTTTCTCACTCCACAAACATATATATCATATATTTCTTTCTGTGTATAACTTATCTCCATTCCTGTCCTTTTATAACATTATCACACAACCTTATAAGGATCTTAAATAGTAACTGCCATTGCTATGGCTTCTTTCTTTCTTTCTTTCTTTCTTTCTTTCTTTCTTTCTTTCTTTCTTTCTTTCTTTCTTTCTTTCTTTCTTTCTTACTTACAAAACTAGCTCGTGGATAGGTTAAGTCTGAAACTTTAGTTTTCAGTAGTAGAAATCAGCTACAGTGAAGCAATAGGACTGGATATTTGATTATAATCTTCTCTGAGTGTTAAAATTGTTCTCCTGTAAGCAATTAATGATGCATTTGATTTGTAACATTTGAGATATCCCTGCATGCTACAGGTGGGCATTAAGCATTTGCCAGATACTCATAAAGAACCCCTTTAGATTATCTGGAATAGCTGAGGCACCAATAGAGTGAGACCACAGTCTGATTTCTCCCTGATTTCACTCTGTGCAGTTAAATTTGTATTAATATAGAGCTGGTTCTTCAGCATAAGTTAATTGCTTCAGGTGCTCACCAGACTCCCATCATTGGCTTCTTCCTTTCTTTTAATTTACATGGTTCTTTGAGGGATTCAGGTTGAACCAGTGGCATAGTGCACAAAAGCAAAGACTTGGATTGAACGAAAACCATTTCCCGTTGAGAAGGGATTAACATTGTCGCAGATAGTGAGAGAGAAAAGTAAAGGAGGGCAAAGAGAAAAGCTAAAATATCTTTTAGACAAATGCTAGGAGCATATGTAATAAGACTGCTGAATTGGAGTGACATGTTTTCAAGGATAAGAAAGATATTATTGGAATAAGAGAGACAACCAAGAAAATGAAAGGGGATTTAAAATGCCAAGATAGTGAAAGAGTTTTAGTGAAGGGAGAGAACTAATATAAAGCTGGAGGAAAGGTAGTAATATTGGTGAAAGATGATACTGAATTTGCAGCAGACTTTTTAAAGTCAAGTCTGAAATATTCCTATAAACATTTTGACTGTTTCAACAGACAGAGTTTCTGTACATGTTGGGGGAAATACAAAGTAGCTGAGATGTTTTGAATGTTGCTATTTAGCCAAAGAAATAGTCGAGGACTTTGATCACTGGTCGGATAAAGAGAAGCTTTGAAGGAAGGGATTTTCTAGTGAATGGTTGACATACTGAGAGTTTTTAAAAGGGCATATTTCCAAACACCAGTATGGAGCTGCACCCTTTAAACAGTTTCTGAGACAAACTGTGAGCTCCATTTGGAAGTGTGATCTGAATATACTTGCATGAAGCATTTTATCAATCCAAATCTGTATGTGGCTGTGGAGGACAGATAGGATCAAGCAATCGTATAGGCATAAGATTTGAAACACATGTGAGAGTATGTAACAGACAGCCAAAATGGTCCCAAAGTTATTGATTTTAAAAAAAAAAACAGCAAAGCTAACTTTGAAAGAAAAAGCTAAAATGCCCGAGGGATTTTTTTGCTTGCAATCCTGTGATGAATGGGAAATCCACTCCACCCGAGTGCAAAATATACAGCCTAGGAAATGCAGTGAAAGGCTGCAATTAAAATTCATCCCAGTTAAGTCAAAAAAGGGAAAAGCCGATATGGGCCTGAGGCAAAAGAAAGAAAGGCAAAGAGATAAGTTGCTCCTTCCGACCCTTTCCTCCTGCCTTTCCCCCTCACTCTTCTTTACCAAACCTCCTTTATCCTCCCTGGATCCTCTGCTTTATGACAGTTCTGTCACTCTGATCCCCTGATGAGGTTTCTTTTTCTCTCTTCTGTCTGTGCCATTGCTTTTTCAGAGCTATGGGCAAATCCTTGGAGGGAAAGGTTAGGAGACACATCTTTATTCACACACACACACACACACACACACACACACTTTCCTCCCTACTTTTGCAGGTCATTTTTAGCTGCTCAGAATGGCTTCAGGAACTAGATGCTCCCAGAAAAATAGTGGCCAATTATTGGCATGCTGAGGTGATATTGAAGATGCAAATGATGAAGTAGGCAGCCCAATGATACACTGGGCACCTTTTCCTTTAGCTAAAAAACAGGATTAACATAGTTGCACCACCATACAATAAGAAGGCATGTTAGAACAAAATGTGATTTGGTATTGAGCAGACAAGGAATGGCAACTAGTCCTGAGATGTTGTAGTTTTGAGAAGATTTTTTTTCTTTTAAAGAGAAAGAATTAGGTTTGGTTGATTGAGATGTTGAAAAATGTCTGTGTATCTTTGCTTCTACAAAACCATTTCTATTTCAGTCCCATCTCCAGTAGTTAGAATCAAATAGTAAACACATTTGATGTAGTGAAGACAAGTTCCTTCACTACACCTATTCAGGCATGATAACCTGGGAGAGGGAAATATAATAGGCTGAGGACGAACACATACATAACCTTCTCCCCCCGCTCCCTCCAATAAGACAATCAAACATTTGCACATTTAGTGTGAAGGTCTGAATCAGGAGTGCCCAAACTATGGCCTGGGGGTTGGATTTGGCTCCCAACGCCAATTCATCTAGTCTGTGCTACCCTCATTGCTTCCAGAAGAAGTAAAACATGCCCATACAGGCACCTTGAACCATACGACCGGTCCATGGCCCAAAAAGCCATGCAAGTAGATAAATAGGTACTATTTTGGTGAGAAGGTAAACTCCATTCCATGCTACTCATGCCTGCCACATGACCACGGAAACGTCTGCAGACACAGACAGAACTGGCTCTTTGACTGTAAACAGAGATGAGCAATGAACCCTAGAATTGGATACAACTGGCTTTCAAGCAAGGGTGACCTTTACCTTACAAATTGTAAAACCCTGTACAAAGTAAAAGCAAAGAAGAAGAAGAAAATATCAGGTAGGAGCATGGTGACTTCAGGTGGCTTTTATCTGTCAGTCAATATTTTTATTCCTTCATGATGAGTTGTGATGATTTGTTAATGCTAGGAGTTTGTAGAAGGCCAAGTGTGATAGCAAGGTCTTATGGCCTCAATGCCCACTGGGTGACTGACCAACCAATTTCTGATGATGCTATGAAGGATCATAAAGTTTAGTTGTATGTGCATTGTGATGATAGTTGCATCTATATTTAAAGGTTTCTGTCACTGAAGCACTCTTGGTGTTGTCAGCTTGTCTACTAGCTGGATGAGCTGCAACTTCTGGCAATTGAATGTCAATAAGACCAAAGCAATTTTGGTTGATTCATAGCACCAGCTTAAGCATATTCACTTTCACAGATTACATTTGACAGATAGTTACCTTCAGCTGAACTCTGTGGTTAGAAGCCTTGGTATACACTTGACAGAGAGCTTATGAGTCAAAGCCTAATGTTTATTTCATGTTTCATTTTAATGTGTGTGGATGCCCACATTTTAATATACAGTACCTTTAACAGAAATTTTGGTAAATGTAGCTGATAACTTTAGGCAAGGTGTACTTTGCCAAATGTTTTTCAGTTTCACCTTTACTTTCCAATCCGATTGAAATTGACCAGCAAATTTAAGGGGTTTTAATTAAGTTAATTCATGCTGTGAGCCACTTTGGGCACTGCACTGGAAGAAAATGAAATAAATATCAATAAAAATAAAACACAACTAGGGATTTATTTTCTCTTTTTCCACAACATTGCAACCTAATGCATTATATATGGCAACAGCACAAGATGCAGAGCACTAAAATATATAAAGGGAACAAAATACAGTCAAACCTTGCATAAAGAGTATCTTGCTTAAAGAGTAACTCACTTAAAGAGCAGAATTTTCTCTGAATGTTTGCTTCACTTAACAAATAAAACCAACCAAAAACTCGTTTAACAAATAAATTGGGGTTCACAATTCCCCCCCCCCCCAGTCACAATTGGTCACTTACAATGGTCTTTCGCTTAAAGAGCAAACTCCCTTAAAGAGCAATCCTGTGGAACACATTGTGCTCTTTAAGCAAGGTACCACTGTATCTAACACATATAGGGTGTGCATATGTGTTTGTTTCTGTTCAGCTATGTAACACCATCTGCATTGAGGCTAGAAATAATGCTCCTTCCTGTTGTTGAAATGATGTCTTTCTTCTTCTTCAGGTGCCGTATCCATTCCAGATATTGGCTATCACCATGGTGATAGTCTTCTTGTTCTTAACTCCTCGGAACAGTTCTTCTGAGGACATTCCACACCAGTCTCTCAGGTTCTTCAGCCATGAAGTCCATCTACATCCAGGGCCTCTCTTCCTAGGGATCTTTCCTTGCAAAACAAGTTGGAGTATTCTATATTTTATGTTGTTTATATCGGAGCTTTTTTTGCTTAATGGTATTAAAGAGTTCTTGTTCTTTATCCATTCGACACAATAATTCTACGTTAGTCACATGGTCGAATGATGACTTTAGATAGCTAAATAGAGGGCTTTCATAAACCAGATGCTTGCCTTCAGCATAAAATGAATGCTGCTTTTTCCTGTCAAGGTTTTACAATTTGAACAAATTCCTCAGGGTTAAACTATGTGAAGCCAGTGCCTTTCTCCTTAAGAAACAAAGTACTCACCTAGCAGGGAAAAAAACTAGTTGATTGTTTTTCTCAGTGTATCAGACTCTTAAAACATTCATCAAATAATGCAGCAAATATTGTTTTGCTTGACTTCTGCAATCCACTGAGTCAACTGCACCAAAGGGTAACTTGCTATTCTTTGCCCTGCCATGCAATGATGAGACACACATCTTTTATAGCCCTGTTCTTCAGATACAGAAAACTTATGCCAACTTTCATCTACATATTTTGCAAGTTCCTTAAAATAAATTAAAGTGTTCTGCTCCATTACTGCTTTTGTGCTAGCAAATGGGTTAAACATTGTAACCACCCAGCCATTTAATACAGACTAGGAACAAAATGATAATTGATGTATGCATGTATGCATGTATGTATGTGATGGGCCATATAAGATGAGGTTCTTAATGTGGGATAGCTTGAACCTTTGTTGCTGTTTAATGTGAGTGTTGCCTTTAGTGCGTGTGTAAAGAAATAATAATTGAACATATAAGAATGATTCAGAAAACAATTGCTTTCTACTCAGATCATCTAGAGCAATGTTTCCCAACCTTTGGTTTTTGGACTTCAATTCCCAGAAGCCAAAGTCAATTCTCCAAAGCACTGATCAGCCAATATACTGACTTGGGCCTCTGGGAATTGAAGTCCTCCTGTGAGGCATGTGCCCCATGTTGAGAACCACTGATCTAGAGGTCTTCTAAGGTTTAGCACATTATATCGGATGAAGAGGTAAAAAGAAACCTGTTTTCATAAACATTCTTAAGTTGCAAGCCATGGCATTGTGCTTTATCCCACTTCAGGTTATCCAATGACTATATACAAGTTAAGATATGGACAAGAAATTTCTAGTACATTTTCATAATTGAAATTTCCATAGTTTTCATAAAGAACAGATTAATCAGTAAGTTTTATTACTAGCTTCACTGTTGCCATTGGTCTGTCAAATATTATGTAGATAGATTATATGAGCTAGCTTGTCCTCCTGGACGTCATCCTTTGATTTCTGCTCTGTTAACATGGCATTTGCATCTTTTTTTGTCTTATTGAGAACAAGGCCCTAGACAAATTTCTCATGACATATACAGAGAAGGGCTTTCATGTTAAAGTGACATATTCCTTGTTCTCATGTGTTTGCTATATAAATTCATTATCTCTTGACAAGCTTTAGATCTGCCAAGTTCTTTCTGTGTTCTCTCAATCTTAATTCCAAATCAAATATTAGAATGCAAACAGCAAATGATTAAAATATTTTCCTTCAAATAAGATATGCCTCACAAGAGGATAATGATATACAGCAAATGACACATATAGAGTATGATATAGACCTTGATATCTGAGTAAAACATATGGAGTATTATACAGTACAACCACTGTGGTAAGCATACTGCTTTCCAACAAAATCAAAGGGCAAATTAGGATATTTGGTACCAATGTGGCCAAACTAGCAATACTATACTAGCAGTAAAGACCATGGCAATCAGAAACATTTCTGAGCTGTGGGAGAAAGGGAGTATGCCAGGGACAGAATCACTGTGTCTGTTTGTCATTTTATAGGTCTTTTGGACAAAATAAATCCTGGCAGTACTGTACTGCATAGACTTTATCACTTCTCCATTTTACAAAACTTTTCTAGTGATTCAGCACAGAGGTTGCAAACTATGGGAAAGCTGAGGGAACCTCTGTTATATAATATATATGTGCATATAACAAGTCTATAAACTGATTAGTTAGGTGAAGATATGAGGTATGAAGAAATCTCAGCAGTGTCTCATTTATAAGTGAGACAAAATAAATTTCAAGGGATTTCTCTCTCATCATGGCATTACAATGTCAAATACATTTCCCCCCTTGGTTTGCACTATTCATGCAAAAGGTCTATAGATTTTTATCTTTCTAAAGCTAAACACATTTGTTCTCATATACACACATGCACATGGTAAGCAGAAAAATATGCTCTAATTGTTTACAAAGATGTTGTTCAGTTGCACAGTTGAGTACAACGCTTTGCATGGACCATCGCATATCAGGCCTCTGTCGTCTGACATTCTCCGTAGTCTGCCCAGATCTACACCCACCGTACCAATGATGCCATCTAGCCATTTCATAGATTTTCTTGCCACAAAGAGAAGCACTGTTGCATTTTCTTGTTAAACTCACTAAGACAAAGAGGTTATGGTGTAAATCCAACCAGAGAGGCTCTCTGGTCGTACCTTCAGCTAGAGAAGCTCATCTCTCTAGCACGAGAAGGAGGCCCTTTTTTGTGTCCACTCCGGCCCTATGGAATCTCCTGCCAACAGAGTTACGTCTCCAGATGGAGTTGCTGCCCTTTAGGAAAGGAGTGAAGACCTGGTTGGCAGGGCATGTGTGGGGAGTGGGCCAGACAGCCAACTCAGTCACCTGGCTCTTTTAAATATTCCACCTCTCTCCTCAGTGTTTTTTAACTGAATTTTAATTTTTATGTATGTGTTTTAATTGTTTTTAGTTGTTAAGCTGCACTGAGTCTTTGGAGGAGGGCAGGGTACAAATGAAATGAAATAAATAAATAAAAATAAATAAACTTGTGATCTTAGGCATTATTATTGATACTTTGTATTCACATTTAATCATTTCTTTTCTGTTTCTAATCTCTCTCAACAATCTACATTTGAATTTGCACCTGAGCAACTCAGAGGAGTAAGAGTGAAAACAAAAACAAAGTCAAAAACCAGAAATTCAAGTTTGAAAAAGAAGTGATTGATTTGTTAATCTTACCAGAAATATAATAAAGAAAGATAAAGTAAATGAAATAGTTTGAAAAGAATATGATAATACTTGAAGAATGAATACTTTTTGTTGTCTCCTAAAGCTCTCTCCATTCCATATAATAAACTTCCTAGCTATTTTCAAGTATTTTGCGATTATAGTTAAAAAAAACAAAAAACAATCCCATGCACTCTGTCACAGATTCTTTCTTCTCCACCAGAGTTGGAAGAAAAGAGCGGAATGAGTAATAAAAGAAATGGGAGGGGAAAGATGGGGAGATGACATAAAACAATAAGGAGGAGGAGGAGGTAGAGAAGCAGGATAGTTTACTGCAGTCACAAACCAAAAAAATTAATACAACAAAACCAATAAAAGTTAATATAACAATGCTAATACACAATAAGTGTACAAATAAAATCAGACAGAAATGAAAGGGGAGTTCCTAGTTCCAACTAAGAATAAAAATAATTTAGTGACCTTTTCACTTATATGAGTGAAGGCACTCTCTAAACAGAAAGACCAAGTTTTAAGTGTCATGTGCTTATTAAAGAAGTACCACGTTGGTGGATGATATCTGGCGAGAGCGGGACAGAGGTCATCCTTCTGTCCTGCCTCTTCTTGACCACTCAGCAGCTTTTGATACCATCGACCATGGTATCCTTCTGCAAAGGCTCCAAAGACTGGGGATCCAGGGCATTGTCCTAGCCTGGTTTTCCTCATTTCTGAAGGGCCGGACCCAGTCGGTGTGGTTGGAGAGTGAGAAGTCCAGCCCAAGGCCCCTTCAATATGGGATGCCTCAGGGCTCGGTACTCTCACTTCTCCTATTTAACATCTACATGAAACCACGGGGTGAGATCATTCATTCCCATGGGGTGAGGTATCATCAATATCCAGATGATACCCAGTTATATATCTCTGCCCGTGGTGACCCAAACGATGCAGGAGAAGTCCTATCCAGGTGCCTGGAGTCTCTCAGGGACTGGATGGGGGACAACGGGCTACAGCTGAATCCTGGCAAGACTGAGTGGTTGTGGGTCAGGGGTCCTGCGTTATCTCAGGAGTTACCATCTTTTGTTCTGGATGGGGTGGTTTTGCCCCATACAGACCCAGTGCATAATTTGGGGGTCCTCCTGGACTCGTGACTACTGCGGGCCAGTTATGCCTGCTCCTAGATTGGCAAGGGATTCCTTGGACATGATCACATACACTCTGGTCACCTCCAGACTTGATTATTGCAAGGTGCTCTACATGGGGCTGCCTTTGTCGACCATTTGGAGGCTACAACTGGTCCAGAATGCAGCTGCCCAGGTGGTGATGGGGTGTGGGCACTATGCACGTGCCTCACTGCTGCTTCAGGAGCTGCACTGGTTGCCAGTATGTCTCCAGGTGCAATTCAAGGTGCTAGTTATCACCTTTAAAGCTCTACATGGTAGTGGGCTAGGATACTTAAGAGACTGTCTCACCCCAAGAACATCTGCCCATCCCACCAGAGTGGACCGGAGAGGCTCTCTAGTTGTGCCATCGGCCAGAGAGGTGCACCTCTCTGGTACAAGAAAGAGGGCCTTCTCCATGTCCGCTCTAACCCTATGGAACCTCCTGCCAACAGAGCTGTGTCTCCAGACCGAATTGCTGTCTTTTAGGAAGAATTTAAAAACATGGCTGGCGGGGCAGGTATGGGGTACGGGTTGTATGATGACCCAAGCCCGTTGGTTGGTGCAAGCTCTCTCTCTCTTTTAACCTCTTTTAACCTCTCTTTTAACTTCTTTTAACCTGAAGAGTATGTTTTAACCTTTTAATTCTGTTATTAATATGTCTTTTTTAAACTTAAACTTAAAATGCTTTGTTCTATACTTTTATTGATGATTTTACATGATATGTTAAACCACCCTGAGTTGCCTTGGTAAGGAGAACAGAGTACAAATTTAAATAAATAAATAAATACTATTCTCTCTCTGGTCTCCATACACCAACTGCTAACATGATCAGTCAACAGATCCTGTTTCTCTGATTCTACAAGGGGACATTTAGAGCTAATCCAAATAACAACCAGAGATTGTCTGCTACTGTGAGCTGTAGGAAGCTGTATTGCTTTGCATGTTTATCTGTCATTCTGATTAATCACTCCATTTATGTGATTTATATAAGTCCATGCTTTGTAGTCTCATTCCTGTGTCTGATGAAGTGGACTTGATCCATGAAAGCTCACATTTAAAATATAGCAGTTAGTCTTTAAAGTACTGCAGTGTTTTTGTGTTTGTTTCTGATATACAAGGATATAGATATTCATAGCACAGAAACTTGTTAAATTGGCCAGTTAGTAAAAGAGAGAGAAACATACCAATTTTGGGGAAAATAAATAGTCTCTTGTGTTTGTGAATAGCTAATCTCCATGAGTATGATACTCTGGTGATTCTATTTGAGATATTACTTAAGGATAATGGAGAGCAAGACTTATCAGCTTTAATTCTCAGATGGTGTAAATCCAGATCTATTAACCTCTGGGTAACAGAGATGTGAGCTTTTCCTTGGGCTGTAATTACCAAAACCTTGGACCGTCTGAGAAGTGAATCAGAGAGCACCGAGTGTACGTAAATACAGATACCAATGAAGAAATGGAAACTCAACAACAATTTTCAATTCTGTTTACCAAACTTTATACTCACCATTTTATATACCTGCTTCCAGATATAAAATTATGTTCCATATCCAGGAGCTCGTGTCCCCAAGAGCTAGGATAGAGATGGGTACTCAATACATCATGCAGTACCTGGGTCTTGAATTGCTGACTTGCTGGCCTTCCAGCTAACAAGATGAGTTTCTTAACCACTGAGCCTCTGCAGCCCCTTATCTTGTTGTAAATATGAGGGTATCAATTCAAAACAAACCTTGATTTGATTTTTGTTAGCCAAGACAAAAGTCTTATGTAGATAGGGGAATTCAAACCAATTGTTCTTACTGATATAACACTATCTAATAGAGTTCCTACTGGGAATGTAATTTGCCACACACAGCCCCACCATTAAAAAGGTCTGTCTACGGACACTTATAGTTCCAGAAATTTCCTGTTTGCTCCTGGGCCCTATTGTGATCTTGGTTGATTTGTAGGATGTGGTGGTAAACCTGAAATGCCCTATTATTGTTCGTGTTCCTCAGTCTTCTGAATTACTTAGAATAAAACAAGTTTTAGATGCCTGCAATTTGGTTGAAGGAAGACTTGGTTCAAATCTCAGCAAACACAGGAATGAACTCTTCTCTTGACTCAGGAACTGAATAATGGTCATGCAGTATGTCAATTTATGTTTCATTGGTGTGTGTATGTATTATGTGCACATAGTATGTAAAACTATCAGACTGATGCAGAAAATCTTTAATCAGGCCTCATTCAAACACATCAGGTAGGCATATCTATCCAGGGTCAACAGCTGTGTGAAGGATTCTTGGCATGGCAATACACAAAGACAGTGCACAATCAGTTTTATTTCCAGAATTTCCAGATCTATAAGAAGTATTTAACCACACTTTTTTTGCTTATACTATTTATTCTTGCTCTTGCCAACTCTATGAATATGGACAATCCTTACATCACCTCTTCCTCAACCCTGTTCTGCTACAATCTTTCTCAGGGGCTATTCCAGTGAAAGACTAGGGCGGAAATTTCATCTTAATTAAATACTGTACATCCTACTTAAAACATTGACAAAGACGACAGTTTCTTTTCTTTCAACAGGAGAAAACCATTAATATTTATGACAGTGGAATGAGAGCTGATGACACCAACAAACTCATTTTAACCCGTACCCAGCACCTTATTAATCTCTGTATGGTCCACTAACCCATGGCCATTCAGTTCTTATCCTTCCTTATAATTAACCATTTAATGCACTTCTAAAGCAAGGCATCAAAGAAGTAAAGATCATAAAGTATAATAGTTGCCTTACTTGGACCTCTGTCCTTTCAGCAAATCAGCTAGATTGTATTTGGCTATTTAAAAACAGTTCTCTGCTTTTCCCATGACTCTATTGTTGATTAAGTGGCTGTATGTATGTTTGTGTTTCAGCAGTACAACAGAAAGAAGTCACTTCACCTATTTGTGCAAAATCCCTGGGCATCAAACAAAGTTATTTCTGTATTACTGATGGCAAGGTTGCCCCCATAGTATTTACCCTCAAAGAACGCCAATAAGGAAGCCATCAGTTGCTTTTATATTACAAATGGGGACCTATCATTCTTACTATAGCTGGAGATATAGAATTTATGTGTGCCACAGTTATTTCAGAAAGGGCCATAACTGGAGAAGGTAGTGTAGTGTCACTAAAATCCAGCTATTACAGGAGTGATAGAAGTACTGTATATTACATATCTGTTTGGGGTGAAGCGGAATGGTTTTCTTACTGTCTGTTGGAGAGTAAGTTGGGGTTAGTGACACTTTCATTGAAGGATGTGAAATAGTTTTTTTCTCCCTGACAGGTTGCTCACCAAATATAGCTTGGCCCTAATTCAAAACTTGAGTAGGAGCTAGAGCATCAGTTTCAAACAAAGGCTGAATGGGTCCCTTTTAGACTGGTACTGGTTATTCTCAAGGCGAAGCAGAATTGTTGCAGAACAAAAACTGGATCCTGCATGAAGCTGTATTAGTATTAAATGCTTCTAAAATACATACATTTTGTCTGCAGAAACAGTGCCTTCTATGTTTCATTTCCATGAACATGCTTATGGTGAGAAAATAAAGGTGTGTAACTGAAATATCTACCTTCCAATCTTATAGGAAATTTTACCAAGGCATTTTCAACTAGTGGACTTTGAGATGTGGATTGCTTCAGATAACTAACATTTACTTTACCTGTCCTTCCTATCTTTTTGATTTCATGCAGATCAAAAGCAAGCGAGAACTTTGGAATAGTGACCTTGTTGTTTGACAGTGGCGTGCTATGCTGTACCTTAGTACTGTAATTTACTGCATTTAGCTCTCTAAAAACTTTTCAGGTTTCTTCCTTAGAGACATTTTTGTGTAACATTTCCAGAAAAATTAGCCCATATTGAACTGTAATGGTGCACCCATTTTTATAGCCTCTAAATTGTAACTAGGTTGACAGGAGCTGGGACAGAAATGGGAGCTCACTAGGGTATCGAACTTGGGTCTCTGGTCAGCACCTGCCAACATTACAGTCATCAAGTTCAGCATCTTGACCACTAAGCACACCACACCATAGAGTCGGATATTACTGCCTTTCAAGCAAGGGCAACCTAAATTGTAAAGACTTTGTGTTTACAGAATTCTTTGTACTTAATGGTGTGAAACCTAGGGCCTTTAATTCCTCCAGAAAAGGCAAAAGTGCAAACTTCATCTTTCAGAAAGAACACATTTCTGTTAAGAAACTGATTCTAATCTTATGCTTCACAGCCACTGTAGTGAACATCCTTTTGAGAGTGCCTTCGAACAAAATGGTAAAGAAGCACTGGCTCAATTATCTAGCTATTGGAATGCTCCCCCCCTCCCCGGTTTATTAAGTTCTTGCTTGTGTGCTTTCTGAAATTAGTTTTTATTTACATAGAGTCTAAGTGGCAACGTTTATATTTTTAAAAATTTCACACATTTCTAAACATTTGTTTATCCCTTATTAGACAAGGATATCCTACATATCCTGAATTACGTTGATAGTTTCAACTAATAAAGCACAGCCAAACCTAGACTATTTAGAAATGTTGAAGGTGAGAATTGATTTTATCCTTGAGTTTTTTTATTATGCAATGGAGAGGCATTACTAATCTCTTCTCTCATCCTCTCCATATCCATTGTATTTTCTTGTATCTGTTGTCATCAGTAACCACTGTTGATTTGTTGTCTCTATTAAGCCATTCAAGGAAACCATAGACCTGTCAATTTGGTCATAACCTTAATCTGTTTTCTCACCTTGGAATTAATGTAGTGTCTACTCCTGTAGTATGAGTTTATTCAGAAGGAACCTGATGTGTGGCAGCATTGGGATTGTACAAAAGTGGGAACCATGGAAAATGTAAGAAACAAGTGCTTTTTTAAAATAATGTGCATTATGTAGAATGCATAACAAGCCATTTGAAGAAAACACATATTGTGAGAACTCAGTTACAAAACACAGTTTAGTTTACGTGGAGCTCTGAGGAATATTTTATTTATAATTCTGGTAAACTAAAGGTCAGAAAATTCACTACATAATAAAACAGAACTAGTTATTGTCTAATGGTCTGCCATGCATTTTGCCCATCCACCAATAAACAGAGATGTCTGTTCACGATTTACCTGGGAAGTCAAATTAGATGGTTTCAATTTGTTGAGCATTGTTGTGGTAAGTTCTTTGTGCTGAATAGCTCATTGTGTGGTTGGGAAATTCTCCATAGCCTTGTGTGTAGGTAAAACATGGATTAAATTTATTTAACATAATTAACATGTGATTTAACATGTGATATAAGCTGCCATGTAGGATGACATCTATATAGTTCTATATAGAAGGTGTACTTGTAATCCATTCTGAACAACGAGATTGGGAGCATATGCCCTCCAGATATTGTGAACTACTGTTCTCAACTCTATAGCCAGCATAGACAATAGTGACGGCTAATGCAATCTAATGTCCACCAACATTTTGAGGGACACATTTCCCCATCTTTGTTTTTTTAATGTAATAGAAAAAGGAAGCATTAATTATGTCCCACAATTTCTCTGTTGCGATTTTTGGGTATTATTTTCAGTAGTGGGTTGAATAGGGTTATTTGTGTAAACCTAAATCATGTGATTGGCCAATGTTTTGTTATTTTCTTTGCTACCAACATGTGTAATATGTTCTCATCCTCTAGAGCTGTGGTGACTCAGTGGTTAAGAAGCTCACCTTGTTAGCTGGAAGGCTGGCAAGTCGGCAGTTTGAGACCTGGGTACTGCACCCGTCACTGTGCCAGCTCCTGCCAAATTAGCAGATTGACAGCAAGAAATTGCAAGTAGATAATCAGGGACCACTTTGGTGGGAAAAGATCTTGGGGATAGGAAAGGAGCCTTATTCGGACGTCCCGTGAATGGAGTTTCTCCAGCAAAAATCCTTTCAACCCAGAATAATTTCTGACATGAAATTATCCTTCAGAGCCATTTCTCCTTTCTTGTGGGTATATCTTCTTCCTTGATTGGCCACATGGGTGATTCTGGATAAGTTGACAGTCCTAAAGGAGAGAATAGTTGGATGTTATTTAGAGTTCGTCCCTGTGATGATGTCACTGTAAATAATGGCAGGGCAGGCACTGCTTTCTCATTCAGCCATAGATAAAATCAGTGTCAATGTGGATATACATCGTAATCTCACCCATTTGCGAAGTTGCTTGTGATGACTTTACAGTGATATGTAGTACTGTAATTAGAAATGGTTGAATGATAGAAGGGTTTGTCTTTTGATGTTGGTATAAATGACAGCAGAGATTTCTGAATAAGTGAGCTGTTTGAAAGCATAGGGAACAGTTACCAAAATCTGCCTAAGATGCCAATATTAAATGGTTTCTCCCTTTAGTTCTACTATAGGGTTAACTGGGTTCCCTTTTTTAGTTCTGCCATAGTTTTAACCGATTATTTCCCTCTCAGAAGAGTCAGAGCAGGATGTGTTAAAAGTGATATCCCAGTATTATCAGTAATTGTAGATGCATCTTTATAGCAGGTCTCAATTCAGTGCTTACTGGCTCACAATATTCTCAGAATAGCAGATACATTTCTGTACTGCATCTCCCCTGATGGCTTAGTGGTTAAGACGCTGAGCTCGAGACTGGAAGGTCGGGTGTCAATAACCGAGAACTGCACTTGGGGACATGAAATGAGCCTCATTTGGGCGTCCCTTGAATGGAGTTTCTCCAGCAAAAATCCTTTCAACCCAGAGTAATTTCTGACACGAAATAACTACGATGATGACAACGATGATGACTATATCGCCGCCGCCGTTGTCGTTATTATTATTATTATTATTATTATTATTATTATTATTATTATTATTATTATTATTATTATTATTATTATTATTATTATTATTATTATTATTTCTGTAGTTTTGAATGCAATGCATCCCTGTGAAACTCCTTGATGTTATTACACTCTGAACTGGCAATGGAAATACAATATAGGATATAAAGTCTCCAAATCAGGGATGTACAGTCTTTGCAAAATTGTGTAAGAAACTTTTGTACTTCCCAAGTGCTATACTTTTCAGTTTTTAACATTTTTAGCAAAATATATATATTGAGATATAATACATTTAAATATGTATTGAAAAGTGATTTGACATTTAGACTATAAAAATATTTGCAGATTGTTGTAAAAAGGGAATGGTATAAGTCAGTGATGGTGAACCTTTTAGAGACCGAGTGCCCAAACTGCAACCCCAATCCCACTTATTTATTGCAAAATAGGTTGCTGGGCAGAGGGGTGGGGTGAACTCTGTGCTGGGGGAGGGAGGAAGCTCTCCCATTGGACTGCTGGAAAAAGGGGTAGGTAAACTCTCTGCTGGGAAGAGGGAGGAAGCATTCCCATTGAGCTGCTGGCCAGAGGGGTGGGGTAAATTATGTTTTGGGGTGACTGCATGGTTGCCCACAGAGATGGCTCCGAGTGCTACCCCTGGCATGCATGCCATAGGTTCGCCATCACTGGTATAGGTGAACCTTGGCAATTCCGTGTTCTTGGACTGCAATTACCAGAAGCCCAAGTCAGCATTATTGCTGATCAGGGCTTCTGGGAATTGAAGTTCCAGAACACCTGGAGTGCCAAGATTCACCATTACTGATATAGGTTGATTGATGAAAAGATATAAAAGTGATGTAGATTAGAAACAGAATGATTTGTAAACTCCTGTACAGGAATCCATGATTTTGATTATGAAGATCTATGTGAAGAAGAAAAAAGACCAAAAAAAGGCAAATCCTTTGGCAGAAATATTTTCATACCCAATGGGCACAATTCTAGAGCTCATAAATGGACAATTGTGTTTACTCTATGTTCTGTCTTGCTGCCTATCTGTCATGCAGTTAAATTGAGTCTTAAGAGTACAATCAATTGTGTGTCTGGTCATACCTGTGTGAATTTTCATTGTAAGATTCAGGCCAGAGTGTTTTGCTTCATCCACTTCTTCCTGCTTAATTCTTTTAAGATATATTCTTTTCCAACATGCCTTTTCAGACTGTAAACACTTGTATTTTACAATTCATTTAACCCATTATTCCAAATTGAATTTATATTAAAAACATTTTGTATTATTATTATTATTATTATTATTATTATTATTATTATTATTATTATTATTATTATTATTATTATTATTATTATTATTATTATTATTATTATTATTATTATTATTATTATTATGCTCATGTATTCCATTTTCATATTTTTTAAGTATATGTCTGCACTTCCTTATGACTATAAGATGATGTTAAGACATTTAGAACCATATGCCTGTGATATGTTTTCAACATCTTTGAAATATTTTGAAGAATCTTATATGTAGAAGTAATGTAGATGAATAAAGTTTATAGAATAGTCAAACTGCTATTGTCTTGTAGAATTACAACAGTGATACTCAGATGAATTAAATTGCTACTGAACTGTAAAGGTACAGAACACCTCGAAGTGCAATCTTCTTTGCACTTTGTCAGCTGGGAAATACCTTGGCTTCTGATTTTACCATAGAAGGTCTTCTATCTTAGTGTTGGACTCTATGAGTTACATGGAGAGTAGCTCATAAGACATCTGGTCTATGCACTGAAATAGGACAATTAAGACATTCCTGGCACTGATCCTTGAACTAATACTTGGGTGTTATGGCAAGAGCCAAACATTGTTGGAATGGAGCTACAAATATAACCCTGTGGCCCCTTTCAATACTTTTTGAATCATTACATAGGTTACATCAATAGCGCTTTACTCTAAGGCCAAACAATTTCAGCTTCTCCCTAATTTAATTACAGTTGTACCTCACTTAAAGAGCATAATGCGTTCCACAGGATTGTTCTTTAAGCGAGTTTGCTCTTTAAGCGAAACACCATTGTAAGTGACCAATTGTGACTTCTGGTGGGTGGGTGGGGGGAATTGCGAACCCTGATTTATTTGTTAAGTGAGTTTTTGGTTGGTTTTATTTGTTAAGCGAAGCGAACATTCGGAGAAAATTCTGCTCTTTAAGTGAGTTACTCTTTAAGCGAGGCGCTCTTTATGTGAGGTTTGACTGTATTGGAAACTCTGAATGTGTTTGTTTATTTATTTATTTATTTATTTATTTATTTATTTTCTTAGATTGTTATCCTGCTCTCCTTCATTAATATACCTTTCTAAATATGATAAACCATTATTGTTCTTGTTACTTTATGAAATGTAAAATAGGTGCTTGACTATTAAGACTATGGTTAGTAAAAAAAACATGCCATAAATAGCCACGTTAAAAATATAAAATTATATGATATTTTGGGTGAATTCTCCTAGTCATCTCCTTTTATTTCTCCATCAATAATAGGCTGTTTACAGTAGGGTGCTTTGAAATTTTTTAAAAAAGATATAGCAGGATATTAGAAAATCCCTCTCTTAAAATTGTAGGATAGCATTAATGATTTGTTTTTACTCAGAACATTTAATCACCTCTTTCTTAATTGTTTCAAGATGAATTGTTCCTTGAACATTGATATGTTCAAATTCCTTGACTATAACAAATTGGTGTGAGTGGCTACAACTTGATTTTAGTTAAGGTAAGGTCACCCTTGCTCAAAAGCCAGTTGTATCTGACTCTAGGGTTCAGTGCTCATCTCTGTTTATAGCCAAAGAGCTAGCATTGTCTGAGTCTGCAGATGTTTCTGTAGATATGTGGCAGGCATGCCTAAGTAGTATATTATACATGGGATGAAAAAAGAATGCAAAACTGAGTTTATTGATCATGGGAATATAGGCTCTAGTGATTGCATACAACCTTCCATTATTGCTTATATTATTATTTCTCATATATTATCCTGCCACTCCTGTGCATACAAATATAGATTTAAATAACGTAGAAATAAAAATGGAGGGATTTTTATATGGCATTTTGGGCCAGATTTGCCAGTCACCTCCTTTTACTGCCATGAACAAAAGCAACTGTTTAATGTAGATTTCAGCATACAACATACAGAAAAGTGCTGCTAGCCCTAGAAATGGAATAAGGCACTCCAGAACCTACAACTTAATATTTCCCCAAATTGTGAGTAAGAAACACATCTCTAACAGAGACAGAGCAGCTAATCTTTAACCCCAAGCAGAAATGATCCTCCCATATAAAGAGAATATAAGATGCCTTTCCTTCCTGGCTTCAAAATAAAGGTGGATTTAAACTTGTAAAAGACAACATTTTTATTTGAATGATATGACAGGACTGTCACTGGACTGTTACCTGCTATAAAGAAAGCCGAAGAATTATTACCTTTATTAGTCCAGTGACACTGAGCTTTAGCCATACATTTCTAACTTCTGTCCCTTACAGAGACAATTTTCTTTTCTTAAATAAACTGTCATGCTAGTGTTAATATATTGTTGGCTCTCTCATACTCCGAGAATACTGCTGATATAAAACATGTATATGTTAGATTGGTAATAGTATCTTTAGTGTAGCTGACTAGAACAAATGCTTTTCCCTCATGGCTGTGCTAATGTGATAAAGGAAAATTGGCTGTTCATCAGCTTTTAGCTGGGTAAAGACAGTGAAGATGGAACCACGGGTTTTTTATGCATTAATACCACCGAGAACTTTTCACTAGTTATATTTCATGTTTCCTGTGTGTTGTGTGTGGAGATGTTGTAAAACATGAGATAATGCTACAAATAACAAAATAGAAAAGCCTGTATCTTTTATAATGATAACAGTCAAACAGCAAAAGACAGTAACAGGCTGTAAAAAATGTGTGATGGAAAAAAGAGGAAACATTACAAGCAACACATTCACGTACCTAGAGTGTCTGCCTTAGTGTGTGTGTGATATCATAGGCTTATGGAAGGATTTCTATTTAAATAAAAACAAATCTTTGTTCAGTGTGCATTGTTGCATCAATGGACAAAGCTAATGCAGAAAGAGGCTAATGCTCTCTGAGTAGGAAAATTTCCATATGCAAGAACTTTCTTGAATCAAATCGCACTGCCTAGCCATTATGATAATACCCTTCAGATTTTTCTTCAGTGGAAGGGCAATGATTCCATGTTATCTCAAATTTGGAGAATATTGACTGCTTCTGGAAATAAATATAATAAACCCCTAATATCTGTTAAACATTTTTTTATTTGAGGAAGGTGAATTCCTCCATAAAAATCAATTTTATGTTCATTTCACATTTTTTCACTTAAAATACTAATATAGCCAGGGTGCCTGAAGCACTAATGATAACAATTCAGGCTTAGATTTGCAGATAACTCTGTTTATATTGGTCAAAAGTCTGTGGGGCTTTATTGACAGTGGAAAGGCATTTTGAATGCTCACGTTATGATTTTCCAAATGAATTTTTCTGAGCCATCTTCTTCTTTTGCACCAAATTATTCTTTCTTTTCATAAGCATTTTGTTTGTCTTCACACACTCATTGTTTCTAGGATGCAATTATTCCAGTCCCATTTGATTTGATTAGAGTGGATATCAAAGCAGGCTAAAGCACTCTAGCTTCTCTCAGCATCTATTTGGTGAGACAATGCAGCAGTCGTCCGTTTACATTTGTGAATACCTGTTTATGCAAAATGGAAATAGGACTCCACAAACTGGCAGCAAGAATGACAGCAAAAGCTTCTAAACCATGGATTCTCAGCCCGGCCTTTAAAACAGACTGGGCATCAATGAAAGCTAATAACTTGAGACCATAAATATTGTTCTAATTTCATGCAAATATGAGCAGGAATTCATTAGAGTGAAGGTAGATAATTGACCATATTTACGTTATTGTCCATTTCCTACTTAACCATGAGCTCTTAGAGTTTTAGGACAGCTGCCACATCCCTCATCAGGTTGGGGATCTTTATGAACATAAAAAGATTCCGACTTTTTCAAAGAAGTTTGGATAAAATCCATTGTGCAGATGGGGAAGCACATTTAAATGTGCAAACCCATTAGTTACAAGTGCAGAGAGCTGGTTTTACATGTGTGCACTCCCTGTAAGTCTGAGGCATATAATTAGAGGGACTTATGACACAAAGACCAAAATCTTGTTGCCTAGTGTAGTAAATTGCATAAGAGTAGACCCCTTGTATATATGGGGATTTGGTGAGTCAACTTTTTAAAAGTTCCATAGATGTAAAATAAGTTACAAGTAGAGTAGGCCCACTTGAATCCGTAGAACATATAGAGTCAACTCACTAAATCCACCTTGGTTTAGTGTGCTTATTCTAGTAAACTACTAAACTAAGCAACAAAAAAATTGACCAAAGGATGGTAAGATCAGCTGAACTGAAAGAATAGATGCCTGTTTTATGGAATAATGTCTGGAGATAACATTACATTGGGCCTAACTCTGTTGCAGATATGAGTCAAGCTTGAAACAGTGTTTCAAGGGAAAAGATGATTATGAAAATCAAAATTTGGAACTAGCCTAAAGAGGGATTTGAAGAAATATGAAATGGCAAGACAGCACCATAAGGATTTTCAAACTTTCTCAAGATATCTTTCTCTTTGGCATTAGGTTCCCCCACATAAAACACATTTGTTTCTGTGCAATCTAGTGTTTTTCCACCCAGTTTGTTAGTCACACATATATTTGGTATGGAAACCCCCCATTCTAATGGCACTTTCCCCTGATCTCTGCTTTTACCATGTGCCTATTAAGATAGAGAATTTCATACATAGAAGTCCCTTCTTCACACCAGATCTGGAATGTAAGCTACGTGGGCCTCATGGTTTTAGTGAAATGAAATTTATTGTGTGATAGATATGTCTTGCTGTAAGATCATGGGTCAGATTCCCTAAGGGGGAGGGCCAAAGGTGGATCATAGGGGAGGAGATATAATTCAGGCACGCACACACACACACACATTCTCTTGGATGACGTGCTTTGAAACTTCAAAATGTAGAAGCTTGAGAAAGGAGGGGGACCCATGGGCTCTTTCTTGAACAAGCAGCTTGCTTTATTTCTGTTTGAAATGTTTCCTGATCTTTTGATGGACTGTATCTTGAATCTTGCTATGCTTTCAATATACTTCTAAAATACCTGAAGAGATGGAGTGGTTATTTGGCTTGACGCTACCTTATCTACACATATCTGATGCCTGGTTTGTCCAGCCAGGGAGCTGCAACTCAAAAGAACAATGGGGCCTACTCGAGGGTAAGGCTGATATTGTTACATATATCAGACATAGTAAGACAGGATGATTCATGGCAAATAGTTAATACCATTCATTCAATGTACTGCTTCTAATAGTTGATGCAATAAAGTAATGGTCTTTGCTTTTTTTTTTCTGCTATAGACAGTAATGCACAGACACTAATTGTAAAATATATAACTTTCTTCTGAGCTGGAGGTTAAAGGATTGATTGCTCCATCGATCCATCAATCCATCGATACAACCAACCAACCAACCAACCAACCAACCAACCAATTTACACCCCACTATTGCTCCCCCCCCAAAAAACACCAAATTTAAAAAAGTTAAAGAAAGTTAAAATATGATAAATTGCAATACAAGTAATACCTGGGATAGCGTTTACCTTGGATTACACTACAATCGCATAACGTTAAGTAATCTGGGGAGGAGAATTGGATCGAATAACGTTAAGGTCCTATGGGATGGATCGGATAACAACCGCTAAAGCCTGTGTGGTTACAATGTATCTCTATGGAACTTTAACATTATCTGATCCATCCCATAGGATTTTAACATGGATCGGATAACACTAAAAATCGGATAACACCAAGACTTGTCGAACCAAGTCTTAGAGTTATCCGAGGTATTACTCTCCTGTACAGTATTAAAGCATATTGGCTGGCATCTTGTTCTGCAGCTTCATAAATGCACCTGTGATGATGCCATCAACCATGGCTGCTTTGGAGGACTCAAAACTTTCCAATCCCTCTAGGTTCTGGGGCTTAATAGAGATTGTCTTCATCCTGGGGAGCCTTTGGGAGTCTGAAAGTGGGAGACAGAACAGAGCATTAAATTGTTTTCTTCTACTGTTTCGCAGCTCACAAAAGTTTGCCCAAACAGAAATTTTCTTGCCCCTTCCAGAATGTCAGCTAAAAAGGGGACAGCTTGCCTTGCCTTAGTTACTACAAAGGCCCACTTTTGGATTTTTAACAGGTAAACCTGTGAGGGTGGTGGGGTTGAAAATTTATTTATTTATTTTGACTTGTTTAGCAGCCCGCTCGCCAAGGTGATTCCAGGCGGTTTACAATGTAAGAAACCACACTGACATAAAAACACTCCAACAAAACAATACACATAAATAAAACATCATAAAACTCTAAAATCTTAAAATCTCAAGTCTAAAAACCAGATGGTAGAACCAGAAGCTTCCTTGTTCAAATATCTTAAACCCTGGTGAAGCTCATATTGGGGGTGGGGGTGGGGGAGAGATTTTTCAGATAGCTCAGACTCAAGTCATTTAGGCCTGGATCTAAACTCTGCATTAATATGTATGTGATTTCAACTGTGTGGCTTCTGTTGTGGCAATGCTAAGCATACAGTGGAGCGTAGCCCCATGAGTTCCCAAGGAGATAATCAAATGACAAGTGCTCAGATGTATACCAGGATTCATTCATTCATTCATTCATTCATTCCCCACCCCTCTAGGAAAATTTCCAATTCTGGGTAGCTAGCAACATAAAATTCACTGATGCAATAATCAATCGCATTTTCACCCTATATGTGACCAGCACTGCAGTGGATTAGTGGTTAAGACACTGAGCTTGAAGACCGGAAGGTTGGGGTTCGATACCCGAGTGCTGCATGATGGATTTTGGGGACACGAAAGGAGCCTCATTTGGGCGTCCCCTGAATGGAGTTTCTCCAGCAAAAATCCTTTCAACTCAGAGTAATTTCTGAAATGAAATTTATTTTTACCCGATATATGAATACCACAACCATAGATTTGCTCTAATCGAAGTATAGTAATACCTCGGATTTGTACCCATAAAAATCAGTAGTATGTTCATTATAAGAAAACTTGTTCATGCATCCCATGTGACATGCTGATAGTTGTGGTGAAGCAGCCTCCTTGGTAGTTGCAACCTAATAAGCTATAACCAGCCATTTCAACCACTGAATTATTTCTGTTTCTTGCAAAATAATAAATTAAGTCAAGATTTATAGTCCTGTCTAACAACAGGGAAAATGGGGATCTGGGGAATGCTCAAACTCATGAATTAGTAAACCAAGAAAGATGAGTTGCTCATGAGGAGTACCAAGAAAATCTTGTACATCCCCCTCAGACTCCCAAAATCTCCCCATGATGAATCTCTATAGATGCCAAAAAGCTGGCAGCAGTGGGTTGGGGTGGGGCTTGATCTTTTGGCATTCCTATTATCTGTCTGAAGATAGCTGTTATTTATTAAATTTGACATGGTTTAATATCTTTATACCAGTAGTTCTCAAAAGGTGGTGTACATACCACCATTCAGACACAGAAGTAGCCTAGGTAAAATGTGGAATTTTTGTAAATATATTCCAATCCCGCCACCACATTTTCTACCTATTATCCTTAGACTTTACAGTTATTGTAGCAGTAAAAATTATATCCAACAATATAATTATAATTTTCAGCTCTTAATGGAATCATTATTTTTGTTTTCATTTATTACCAGAAATGTTACTGCAATTTTTGTTACCTTAGAACATATATGATAAATTATAAAAATTAATGTTTATAAATGTACAAATCTTTATCTTAGAAATGTGGTTTTTATTGCTCTCCTGGTGAGACCTCAAAAATATTGCTAGATATTGTCCAGTTCTCAAATTCCTTAAAAGGAGAAGTCTGTTCATAGTTTGATTGATTTACTGAATTGGAAAAAAATATTTATGTACGGAATAAGGATGAACAGATGAGTTACAGTCATTTCCTATTCCTTATGTTTATAGGGAAATCATTCACTGCAAATTGTATACCAAGAAATTTGGTTAGAAGATGTCATCCTTTTACTAAACTCTACAACGGCTTTAGAGGAGATTGCTATGCTATGCTGGATTAAACAGTTTATTCAGGGCTAATACAGCTTTTACCCCATGACTTCCCTCAGAAGTACTAGAGCGTCCTATGTACCCTCTTGGGTAAAACATGGCTAAAAGCCAATTACTTCAACTTAAATGTTTCATATGAATGCACCGTGGAGGGATTGTTGGCAATTCATTTCAATTCACCATGCCCTGCTTTCAAAGGTAGAAAATAGATTGGCAGCACTTTTGAATTCTGACGTAAGCAATAAAATGTTTCAGAGCTTAGAAAGTTATTTTTAAAAAGCATTTAGTTACAGTTGGGGGATCAAAGCCAGAAAGATAGTCAGTTACTGATTGCTACAAACAAATGACTTGCAGGTAAAAATCACCCTTCCTGTTACTACGACTGAATAAAGCATACAGGACCTAACAGTCAACCCCTGGATGCAACATGAGCAAGCACTTGAACAATGTGATATTTCTTCTCCACAATTTAGTGAGGCCACATTCATGTAATAAGGTCCGATATTTTTGTGAGACTTTCAATACCTTCAGCTCAGTTCAAGATATTATATATCCACATTTGTAGCATGTCTTGGTGGTACCTCTTCAGCTACAAAAATCATTTCTATCAGAAATCCCAATATACCCCATGCATTTGTCTTTCAGACAACAGATAAAAACATTATCTATTTGTCAAAGTGTTTAGGGATGAAGAAAGTGGTTGACTTGCTTTTTATTGCTGCTTCTTTGTATTTTATATCATATTTTAGCAGATGTTTCAACCTGTGATTTTAGGCATTTTAGATGTGTGTCATTTGCAACTTCAGATTAAATATTTTATATTTGTACCTTACAATTAAATTATTTTAATGTGAATTGTTAACTGCTCTGGCTTCTTAGGAGGAACTGCAAGGTATAAGCTGAACAAACAAATTAATATAAATGAATATAGTGGCCAGAATCCTACTACTTATGCTCAGTGGTCTAAATCTAACAGTGTAAATCTCAGTGGTGATCTGCCACTAGCTATAAAGTTAGAGCATGTATTTTTGTCACATGCCAGTCATATAGTTTGGTATGCAACAAGAATTATCAGCTTTAACCTTCCATCTGGAGGCATTTTGTTGCTGAAATTTATGACCTCAGATTTATGCAGACATAAGTAATTAGTAGGATTGTGGGGTACAAAGAAAGAGCCTCCTCAAAGATTGTGGTATTTCTTAACCACAATAGGGCATACTGTATTAACAGCAACCTTATGTTGCTGGCCAATATTTTTCACACTAGGTCAGGCAAAAGGAACTGCAGAATGAACTCACCACTGAGGTGCCTTTCTACTGATCCTGAGAACTTCTGTCTTATCTGGATTATGTTTCAGTTTATTTACCTTTATCTAGTCTATTACTGGCATCAGACCCCAATTTAGAACCAAAAACAGCTTCCTCAGATTTAGATGGAAAGAAGAGACAAAGTTGGGTGTCATAAGCATATCAGTGATACCAAATTCCAAAAAAGAGAACTGACTTGACAATATAACAATAACAATATAAATGAAAAGATAATCAAAGCTTTTGAAATGTGGATCTACAGATGGCTGTGAAGGATATCATTGGTTGACCATGTGACTAATGTAGAAGTGTTGTGCTGGATGGATAAAGAACAAGAACTGTTTAAGACCATTAAGCAAAGAAAGCTCCAATACCCTGGCCATATTATGAGGAACAACATAAAGCATAGAATACTCAAACTTGTTCTACAAGGGAAGAACCCTGGGAAGAGAGACCCTGGACGTAGACAGACTTCATGGCTGAAGAACCTGAAATACTAGTGTGGCATATCCTCAGAAGAACTGTTCTGAAAAGTTAAGAACAGGAAGACTATCACCATGATGATAGCCAATATCTGGAATGGATAGGGCACCTGAAGGAGGAGGAGGAAGAGGTCTATTTAGCTCACTACCCCCTTTATTCTACCTGCATGAGGTGGAATGTTTTCTTGCTAGGAGAAGTCAAAGAAGATGCTGAACAGTTCTGGCCTCTTTGCACCACCTCCATTGTATTTCTCCATTGTATTATTGTAGCAGACTTACTACTTCCTTAACTTGCTCTGAGGTGAACTGAAAAATGTTTCTTTTATTTTTAATATATCTTGCAAGTTGAAAGCTAATTCTGAGGTTCAGCTTCTTGATGTTCTCTTTAGAAATGTTGGCTACTCATGTACACACTTTCTGGATAATTTCTCCCTTTATCCATTTCTTGTACAAACCCCTTTTAAATCGTAGCTCATCTGAAAGCTCCTTATACAGCCACCTACATTTCATTAGACATCTCACCTTTTTCTTTCTCATAGGAATTATTTGTGGTTGTGCCTTGTATGAAAATCACATCCTTTATGTATGGCAGTGTCTTTGAATATTTCTGACTAGGGGAAGGCACTTCGTATTTCCTTAATCTTATTGAAATTAGGTGTGTATAAAGGTTTTCTACCTTCTGTTCCAGCAGGGCAATCAGCTTACATGTGCTACAGATATAGGCTTCAACATCCGCAGGCAGGAAGACAAACAAGCCAAAGGTGGTATAGGTCATTTGAAAAGTCCCTTTCAGCATTCATCCCTCATATCCTATTTATCTGCTGAAAAATACTCTACTTGAACTCTCTAACCACTCAAGCACTCCATTCCTATTTACTCACCCTCTCAAAGCGCTCTTGCTTATGAGATTGCGAGAACTGTAAGTGGGGATATAACCCTGATAGTTTCCCCCTCAACCAAGCCAAGGCGGCACTCTGTCACAGGATAGGCTTTCTCTCAGCTTTAGTCCTCTCCTTAGCAACATGTACTTGGGGCAGAGCACATATCTGTAATCAAACAAAAGCCCACGATTGCACAGACTTCCAAACAACCAGTCTCTAGCCAGAAAGCATGGCCTCACATTCCCTTGTCTCTTCCACTCAGTCCCATGCAAGATACCCTTAGTTATTCTCACATTATTCATGAAATCCTGCTCATAAACTTACAGGGACTGTGGGTAGCTAGCTCAGTCACTGACTGAGTCAAGTCAGTCTGTGCAGATCCTGATTTCTAATGGACCTATAGTAATTCTCTGATTTTGTGAGTCTAGGAGAAGGGTAGCTTCTCCATATGGATAACACAAAGAAGTACAATGAAGGAGAATGGCCTTGGTATAATTAACTGTCTTTGCTTTGCTATATGTTTTCACCATTTTAATATTAGTACTAATAATTCTGATGACTTTTAAATGAGGGTTGTGCAAATATCATCCAGTCTGACTTGTATCCAAATCTGTGATTGTGCAAACTGATCTGGCAGCTTCTCAAACCACCTTGTATCTGATCTGGAAATGCACAGAAATCTCTGTGCTACCTCATTTGGGCACTTTTCCTTAAAGCCAATGCACATCCCAAGTATACACACTGTATTTTCTTATAGCTATTAGCTATTAAAGGTAAAGGTCTCCCTTGCTCAAAAGCCAGTCATATCTGACTCCAGGGTTCAGTGTCATTTCTGTTTCAAAGCCGAAGAGCCAGTGCTGTCTGCTTCTGCAGACATTTCCATGGTCATGTGGCAGGCACAACTAGACACCGGAGCACACGGAATGCTGCTTACCTTCCCACTGAAGTGGTCTCTATTTATCTATTTGCAATTTCTTGCTTTCAAATGGCTAGGTTGGCAGGAGCTGGGACAAAGATGGGAGCTCACACCATCCTGCAATATTTGGGTATTAAACTGCTGACCTCCCGCCTTCCAGTCAGCGTCTTTGCCACTTGAGCCACTGCAGTCCCATTTGCTAATATCTATTGTAGCTAAAAAAAATTTGTACATAAGAAGTTCTTTTATGAAAAATGTAATTTCATTATTATTTTTTTAACCATTGAAAATCTTTATTTTCTTGGTACCCATAAATGTTAACCAAAACTAAGAATTGCAAACTAAATGTGTAAAGTGATTTTCTGATAGGTTTAACAGAAACAATGATGCAATGTATTCCAAACTGAGGTGGCAGATAATATACAGCATTAAAATATATCTTAAAATGAGTGATTTACAAAAGGGCTGACTCTTTCTTCTGCATATATAAATATTATAGGTTCACCAAATGAAGATCAGTTTCTTTATAAATGGGTTGGAAGAAGACAACACAGCTTTTGATTCCAGAATTCTTGCTGGGTTAATGGCAGACCCCTCTGTTGATGGTGAATGGCGAATTGGGCAGGATTTAAATGGTAAGTCAGTGTATGTTGAGAAAATATGTTAGTAAAGACATTACATGTAAGAGCTGATTGTTCATAAATATACTATTCACCCAGTACTTTACTCTGGTTCTAGCTTCTATATTCTGGTATGTATTTTACTGCAGAAAAGCATATAATCTATTCACTTTCAATTTTATACACATTTTCACAACAGTAAATATATATACTTTTCCACAATAAAAGAGTGTGTGTGTGTGTGCGCACAAGTTGGTGTGTGTGTGTGTGTGTGTGTGTGTACTGGTATATATAGTTGTGGAATACTAGAGGTTTGGTGATTTAGAAGCATAATGATAGTACAGTTGGGAAATTGCAAATTGTTCAAACAGAGAGGTAGAATCCTTTTATTCTTCTCTGCATTATATGCTACTGAGTTGATTACACAGTAGGTGTTTCCCACTGTGTAGACAGAGCTTGTCTCAGAGCAGCAACAATCTACTGGTACATGTTGTTCAAGTATCATGCCATAATTATTGTTACATCATTTTCAAATTTGGACTGCACAGATGAAACTATGTGGGAAGGATCCTCTTCCCACTAATTCCGAGAAAAACAGATTGCTCCTTATTATTTGTTCTTTAAAAAGTATTCCATAATAATATAGAACTATACTATAGTACAAAAATAAAGTAAAGTGAAGCAGGGGAACCTTGAAAAATTTCTATCTTCTTGAATGCCAGTAAGAAAAGAAAAACATGTTTCTTGCATTTTGATATCCACTTTCTCTTATGTTAACTCACTTGGTACTCCAATCTTGACGGAACACTAGTAATAGGTTCCAGGAGCCAAGCAAAAATGCTACCTTACAGGTTGAAATACTTAAGGTCTATACTGACCGTGCACAGCCTGGCGACTTACAGATGTTACAGACAGTGACCTAAATTTCTTTTCCTCGAATAACATGGGCAATGGTAATGATGGTTGGCAGTTATGGTCCAGAACATCCGGGATGTAGTATGTTGGGGAAGGCTGGTCTTCTTTGCCACTTCTGTCAAAACTGTCAAAAGCATAGATGTTTTGAGTTTCATCTCTTTGACATAATCTCTACAGGTTCCTTTGGCAATTCAAAAGAATTAATAAGAAAATAGCTGATCAAAATGTTTCCTTTATCAAAGAAGGGAAAGGAGGTGCCATTATCACAAAAATACTGATGTAATCTGGGCTGAATATTTGGTGATGCAAAATTAAAATAATTTTTCACCATATTCAGAACACTGCCATCAATATAAGGTTCCAGTGATTTTGCAGGTCCCTGAAATTCTGTTTGTGATGAATTGGTTCTGCAGATTTATTAAGGCTGAATATCACTGATCCAGAACATACTGCAATTTGGAGCTAAGTCCTAAATATATCTGCATCTGGCTTAAAGCAAGTTTGATTTATTCCAATGGAACTTTTGAGCTCCTATATATCAAAACCTGAAAATTCTCATTTCAAAATGCTTCTTGTTGACATTATGATTTTGATTACTAAATGCACAATGACTGTAAAAGGAAAAGAAATCTTAAAAACATACCTTTCATCTTTATCACATAAAGTGACAGCTACAGTTGTTCCTACTGTATCTCTTCTCTAATTAGAGGTGGCACATGGTCTGGCTCATTACTTCTGTCTAATGAGCCAGCCTGTGTGCCACCTCTGTAATCAGATAAGGGATAGGTACAAAATGTTCCTATAAAGTTATTATAAATCATTTTTAATCAAAAAAATTAAGTCACTGCCCTCCATAGTTTTGTCCGGAACCAAGATGGTTTCATTCAAAAGAGGTAATTGTGCAAGAGAGATCTCTGTGTGCTGAATTTAAGATCCCTTCATGCAGCACAGAGCTGTTTTCTGGTTGACAGAATTAGATTATTTATTTATAATGTATTTTCACAGGTTCAGAACAATTTATTGGGAGGATGCAAGATTTCAGATTGTATCAAGTGGTGCTTACAAACAGGTAGGGAATTTTTCATTTTTGGAAAACTAAGAAATGCATTGACTGAGAGTGGGCATGTTAAGTCTGTCATGGATCTTTACATAGTTTTCTTTGAAAAATTATCCCAGTTTGGAACTGTGCTTGATGTATCTAAATTCAAACAGGGTTTTTACAATTACTCGCTTGGCTATTAACTGATAAAGTCCAGGATATTTTGCTAAAAAAAAATCCCAACAAATATTTGTTAGTGCATAATGCGATCTCTCTAGAATAGGGTTCCTCAAACTTGGCTCTCCAGATGTTCTTGGACTTCAGTTCCAAGAAGACCTGATCAGCAGGTGTGCTGGCTTGGGCTTCTGGGAATTGAAGTCCAAGAACACCTGGAGAACCAAATTTGAGGAACATAAAAGAAGTCCCATTCTCTCCTGCAGAGAATCTACAGGGACCAGACAAAGCTATTTCAAGGGACTGAGAGACCATGCTTGCCAGGATTCTAGATGTGGGTGGGTGAATATTTTTTCAAGATGGACAACACTGTCATATATATGTGTCATATATATAAGCAGCCAGGAGTTTGAGGCCCTGGTAATCATGATTAGTTCTTCCCTCACCCAAGTATTTTCTTGGTCAAAAACACTTTATTTCACCAAATGGAAAATGGAAAGGTGTCCAGTAGAGTTGTAAAGAATACTCACAAAATGCTTCTGATTTTTAAAAGTCCATGCAACAAGTTAACATGGCTCTACATAATTTACACAATTTGAAAAGTTAACACACATTGTGTCCTTCCAAATGCAAGAACCCTTACTAAGAGTCTGGAAAGGATCCTGTTGTATTAGAAGCAAGTGGAAAAAATATGCACTACCCCATTCCCATCTTCCAAAATGAAACTATGGAAGATTTACACCACAGTCCCTCTCCCCAATTTCTCAGATTGCTGACATGAAGAAAAGGCCATGAGATACCCCATGGGAATCCCTTTCCATTTTAGTAATGCTTCCGCCATGGATCTAATCAAGCCCCAGTTGTCATAATGCAATGCATAAACACGGAGTGCACATGTGACATGAGAAAAACAACAGTAGTTAAGTAAATTTATTGGGTTTGTTTCAATGTCAGCATAATAACTATGGTAACAATTTAGGGGATTATTTTGATCCCCCACCCATCCCATCCCTACTAGCCTTCCTGTTTATAATTTAAGACAAGGTGGCAGAATATTGACATCAGGTTCAAGAGTCAGTGGTGACTCTTTCTGAATCTGTTTTTTATTTAGGTTGATGAAATAAAGAAAGCTTGGAGGGAGATACACAAGTGCAGTTTCACATGAAAGGACTGCCATTTCATTTATGATACTAAAACTGATTTCTTTCTCTGAACCATGTGCTTGGTGGTGCTCTCTTTCTTTGTTCAGGCAGATGGATATCTATCTAGAGACACCATCTTTTACCTGACTCCAACTGAAGGACTTGGATTTCAAGCCAAAAGTGTATTAGATCATAGAATGCCAACCTTTTGCTTAAGACATTAGGCTCTCCTTGTTGTATACTAAACATATTTCACCTGTACTCTCCTGTGTTACAGCTGCAATGGGCTTATGGCAGTGGTTCACAATGTGGGCTCACATCCCACAGGGGGACTTCAATTCCCAGAAGCCTAAGTTGGCTTATCATTGCTTTGGGGAATTGTTATGGCCCAGGCACTGCCAAACCGGTTGCCAGCAACTACTGCAGAAGAGGCAGGAGAAAGTTCTTACTTTTCAGTCCAGAAGGTATTAGCAAAGCTGTAGTCAGGAGCCATTCTGAAGCAAACTGTGGATGTGGGAGTGTTCCAGGGACATTGTCGATATTACAGGCAGATTCAGGGTTTCCAAGATCAGAAGTTCAGGTAATGCAGTGTTGGAGTCCAAAATGGATTGCTCCAACAAGAGCTTGCCAACACATCCCTTCATTTAAGGAGACTCAGGGCTCACAGCTGATGGTCATCCCTGGAGGGGTGCTCTAGCCCTTCTTCATCTCAGCTGTAGATTTTGTTTTAAGAGAACCCTGCTCCTTTCAGATGTGCTAGGTTCTGCTTGGTCCTCCAGAGTGCTGACATCTGGTTCTCCTGTCAAGCCCTGATCAGTCTGACTGGCTTGGCTACGAGGATCCAGCTCTGAACTGGCAGCAGGCTTCAGGGCTGGTGCCAGGTCCGTCTTGTCATGCTAAGAGTCTGGCTCTGGGTCAGCAGCAGCCTGAGGGACCAGCAGCAGATCCTCTTCAGACTCCAATTCCAGATCCGAGCAGGCAGCAGGCTGATGGGCCAACCAACTGTCCTCTTCCTCCTTGCACCCAAGATCCCAGGCCACAACAGGAATTGACTTAGACTTCTGAGAATTGAAGCCCAAAACCCAAAGGTTGGGAAACACTGGTTTAGTGCCTTTAATTTCATTTTCAGACTACTCAGATTCCCCATCACATCCAGATTCTTGGAATTCAAGACAGATTAAACAAGGGTAACTTTAAACAACCAAAAACCAGATCTACTGGGCAGTAGAACAGTTCTCATAATACCTGAGAATTTACATCTGGTGCTTATTATTTCCTTTCTCGTGCGCCAAACTGATTTTTTTTCTTCTATTACTCTAGAGACATTTTTGAAATAAAATCCAGGAAATTTCCCCCTCTCCATATTCAGTCTGAATGTCGCTGTCCAGGAAGCCATCCAAGGGTGCACCCTTTAATACAGAGGTACTGCATCCCTAACGGTGCTGATGACACAACAAATGACAGAGTCCTCAGACTAAACCCTGAAGCTCACCCCTTGAACTACATCAATGATAATGATATTGGAACTTCATGGATTTCATCTGTATTTAACACCACTGAACAACTCAGTCATGGAGTAACCATTACAATAGACCTAGAAAATGGACAGTACCAGGTAAATTCAGATGTCTAATGGGAAGGAGAAGGTGGTTCCTTTTTTTTTTTTTTACTCCATCAAAAACTCAAGGAAATTACAAACAAGTTGGAGTTAATTGCCTATCATATTCCAATATGGATAGTTTATGACAGGGTTTCCCAAACTGTGTTCCATGAAACACAGGTGGACTTGAATTCCCAGGAGCCTAAGTCGTACATTGGCTGATCAGTACTTTGGGGAATTGACTTTGGCTTCTGGGAACTGAAATCCAAAAACCACAGATTGGGAAACACTGGTTTATTATATCAGTTGTTTGATGTGAGAACCAGATAAGCACACATATCTTTTCCTTCCACCCTCCCTTATGTATAACACTGAGTAATTGTTTCCAAATAATCCTTACAAGAAACATCTCAACGTGATCAGCCTGATGCATAAAGTAATAAGTTAGGTATACCTGTGATTTAATTTCACAGAAGATATCATCCACTTAATGCAAAGGGAACTTATCACATAGTGCAGTGGTGCCCAAACTATGGCCCATGGGCTGGATCTGGCCCCCAACATTAATTCATCCAGCCCGCAATGCCCTTCTTGCTCCTGGAAGCAGAAGTAAAACAGACCCATAAGGGTGCATTTTACTTCCACTTCTGGGAGCAATGAGGGTGCTGTGGGCTGGATAAATTGGTTTTGGGGGCCAGATCTGGCTCAGGGGCTATAGTTTGGGGATCCCTGGTTTAACCAGAGAAAATGGCAGCCTAAAATTTATCCCATTCTGTTAAAAAACACAGATTGCAATGTGTGTTTTACTTCCACTTCCAGGAGCAATGAGGGTGCTGTGGGCTGGATAAATTTGTGTTGGGGGCCAGGTATGGCCCATGGGCCATAGTTTGGGCACCCCTGGTTTAAGCAAAGAAAATGGCAGCCTGAAATCTATCTCATTCTGTTAAAAAACACAGATTGCAAGGCGCATTTCATTTTCACTTCTGGTGGGAGGAACTATATGACCAGCCCACTGAGCCTATGTGAACAGCCCATGGCCCAAAAAGTTTGGGCACCCTGACTTAGTGTTTCTGTAGTGTAATATTTTTTGTACCCAGCTTTGTCTCAGTCAAAGTTCTACAGAGGAAAAAGCTGAGGTACTTACATATATATATAACATATTTTGCTGTTGATCTGTAGGTATTTTACATTATACTCCAGTTCTTCAGCCCTCAACCTGAAGCAATAGGAATACAAAGGAAGAAGCAAAATGACCTTGATTGGGAAGACTGGCAATATTTTGCAAGGAACTGCAGTGTGTTTGGGATGGAGAATAATGGATTGCTGGAACATCCAGATTCAGTCAACTGCCTCCAGCTTCCTAGGTATGAGCAAATACTAATCTTCCAAATGCTATAAGAATCCTGGCCACTCATAATGAACTGAATTATACAGTGCAATATAGGAGATCCAGTTTTGAACCTGGGACCAGTAGTATTTTCAGACCACTGGGACTGGTACTAGTCACAATCAGGTTTTTTTGGGTGCAAAGCAGTGTGATATCCATGGCAATAAAATATGATCAAATCATGGCTTGCAGCCCTTGACCACAGAGAATAAATAAATTTCAAATTCTACCTTGAGCACAAATGGACTCTTGGAACTGTCACCATCATTAATCCCTCATTCTATTGGGAACAGCAGAATATTAATAGCAAGTACCTTATGGAGGGTCAGGAAAGATGAATGACATTGTAAGGTACTGTACTTGGTATAATCAATATATCTATTACAAAAATACTGCATAAATTATTATAAAGGATAGATGGCTACAAGAAACATACGTTGTATACCTAAAAAGCACTTTACAAATTATTTCAAAGACTGAATGTCATGAAATGAATTCCAACAGCGGGTTGTGTATTTCTTACATTAACTTAATACTTAATATTTCATTTTTGGGGTCTAGAAAGGTGGAAGCATCACAAAAGCTGAGCAGAGGGTGCATATTGCAGTTATGTTTCCTGGGCTCATCTGCATATAAACTAGGCAGGAGAAAGTGTGTTTGCATTGGTCAAAAACTTGGATGGACATCATTTCCATTGCTCCAGTGTCTCATCTTTCCTCATACATCAGGACTTCTTACTGTATAACAGGGGTTCTCGACCTTACCATGCCATGGGCCGGACAACTCTCCCTCAGACAGCTGAGTGGGCCAGACATGTGGTTCCTCCCTGTCGCAAACACTGTCGTAAACTACGGTGGGTGTGTTTGCATATGCATGGGTGTGGGTGCTTCCACTTTCAGTGTCATCGCTGCAGATCAGATGGAATTACATCAGGGGCTAGGTCTGGCCTACGGGCCACAGGTTGTGAACCCCTGCTGTACAATATACCTACAAGGCTACAGATTCTCCATTTGATGGAGAAAACATAGCTGTGTTTCTACCTGAGAGTTTTCTACCTTTACTACAGCCATGATTTGCACAAATTTCAAAAAATGTCTACTTTCAAACATAACTGCCTGATTGCACCAAGCTTTGGCAGAAGTCAGAATACAGTCAGCATCAAATGTATGTAGCACTTGTCTCAAAAAGCCACCAGGGAATATTTCACCAGGTACAATAGGTGTTGCCTTTGCAAGTGTGTCTGTGTGAATGTTTTTCTTTCCCTGTTTCACTCTTGGCAGCTAGGCTTTTAAAGTGTCAGCATCTTTCCTGGGGCTTTCACAATTCAACATTCTATGGGAGGAACAAGAGGTCACTTTGAGTGCATTCTCCCCCCCCCCCCCCCCCAAAACATATTGTTACCATTGAACATGAGTGGAGGAGAGTAATGAATGGCCAAATTGGCTGAGCAAAAGGTCATGTTTTGGTAAATATTCACGGCGAGTTGTCTTTTTAAACACATAAAAATTAGCTCATCTTTTAAAAAGGAATCCAGGAACTAATGTGTAAAATGCTGCCATAAATGTTTTATAATGGAACATTGTTTTCTCTTCAATTACATGACATAAATGATAATAGGAAGTGATTCAAGTGAATGATGTTGTATAGGAAAGATGTACAGTAAACTGAATTTTAAAAGGCCCTCTAAAGATTTATGTATATTCATTGTACCACAGGAAACATTAAGTGGTAGTGAACACCACCACCACCCTATTGGAAGTTTAAAAAAGAAATTACACAATTGATTGCTTATATGACAGATTAGGACTCAAGAGGTCTGGGTTTGAATGCTTGCTCAGTCATAGCATCTCATTGGGTGTGTGGGACTGGTAAAAACTACTCCTTAAATATCCTACTTACCTTGTGAGCCCTGTTAGGTCACTAATAGTAGGTTCCAACTTGACAGCCCATAAATTTGTTGATTTAACTAGGTTCTGACGTAATTCTATAATACCTTAAAGATGGACTGTGGGGGCTCAAGTGGTTAAGACACTGAACTTGATGGTTGGTAGGTCAGCAGTTCAAGACTCAAGGACTGTGTGATGGAGTGAGCTCCTGTCAATGTCTTAGCTCCTGCCAACCTAGCAGTTCAAAAGCAAGACATTGCAAGTAGATAAGTAGGTACCATTTCAGTGCAAAGGTAAATAGCGTTCTATGCACTGTGTCTTGGCATGCCAGCCACATGTCACATAGAAATGTCTGCAGACACAGTGCTGGCTCCTTGGCTATAAACAGAGATGAGCACTGAACCGTAGAGTTGGATACAACTAGCTTTCAAGCAAGGGAGACCTTTACCTTTTTCTTTATAATGCATTAAAATATGAGATATTGTAGATATTTGTGAAATTATCCAGAGAATCAGATACTCCATTTGCTTTTTTTGTCTGCTTCCTCCACCACAGTATCACTCCATATTCTCATGGAAACATCACTTTCAGCGTTCTTACTCCAGAACCAAATCGTCGTCCTGGATACAATGACTTCTACAACACACCATCACTTCAAGAATTTGTCAAAGCCTCAGAAATAAAAATCCAACTTCATGGCCAGTATTATACTACTGCATCTTCAGTTGACTTTAGACACAGATACTACGGAGTCAATGAAATTACTGTCAGTGGGAGGTAGGCTAGTTATCATTCTTATTAAAAGTGAAACATATGTCCTTGGGAGTTAATAATTTGTCATGGCTGCTCCAGAAAGAGCTGTTTCAAATGGTCTTGTCCCAGATTAAATATTTTTTTTTGGGGGGGGGGCAGGGACAATTCTGGAACACAATTTTATCTGTTAATCATACTTTTACATCTTGAATTTGCTATCTCTGATGGACAGTTATACATGACTGAAAGCCTGATTAAAGCTTTGCTCTAGTGGCGATCTACTTTTTATTTAGGACTTCCAAATACAGCCGTGGTAATGGCCTTAATAATAAATGAAACTCTTTGTCTTAGCTAGTTTTTCCATTGTAAAGTGAGGCTTCTGTCATCAAAAGTGTTGCATTATCTATGACTGACAACTTTATTGTATATCTTAAGTCAGAAGTCATGTTGAAGGCATAATTACACCCTGTAAATAAAATGCAAATCAAGTAATGACTGAGTCTCCAGTGAAAGATGTGCTATTATTATTTTTTATCTTTGAAATTTATGTTTAAAAATAATATGTATTAAGCCATATTTTCTTAGTGAGCAAAATGATTTGGTGATTATTAGTGTCTACAGTATTTCACATGTTTACATTAATATTATATCTTAGCTGTTTGCTAATGGTTTGGACTTTTAAAGAAGGCAGGATATTAATCTTTTAAAAATATATTTTTCCTATGTATTCTTATATGAATATCTTATATAGTATATAATGTGATAAAACTATTATAATTCTAAATCTAATTTGTTTCTTATAAGTCTAAGTAAACTTTCTAAACAAGATTGTTGGATATGAATTTTTACAAAAATAAAAATAACAACAAATACATTGTGAGTAAAATGTTTCTCTGCAAAAGCTAGAAAGAAAGGATTCTCCTTAAAAAAAAACAAAAAAGAAAAATCACAATATTTTAATTTTGATTGGACTTTAATATGATTAAATTTCTGGACACAAGCCATATGGAATTGTCCTGAAAAGTATATTGATCTCATTTGTGTGTCTGAGTTGAGGGGAATGTCTTGGTCTATATGGTTTCTATGTTTCCAGTGAGCTAGCCATTTTAGCCTGCCCATTTTGAGTGCCTCTACCTTACGCTGGGAAGCTGAGAATACTGTTGGGATACCGCTGATGTACAACTTTAGGTCTGGCCAGATATTCTGCTAAGGTTATGGAGTAGACCATACAGCAAGCAACTCAATGCCGATTCTAGTTTCTTGCAAAAAAATAAATAAAAAAAAATAAAAAATCCCAAACCCTCAATTAAATAATTTATGACCCAGCATACTTGCTATTTCATCTAGCAAAACCAATGGCAGTTAGAACATTGTGTACTTCTGGTATATGTTTGTGTGGCTTGGTCATCCAATTTTCCTGGATTGCCAATGTAGCACCTTTCACGAGTGATCTCACAGGCTCCTTCTCACCTACAGTTGAAGAAAATGCAGCTGTAGAACAACATTGAATAGTCTCTAGGCTTAAAATATTGAAAATTGGAAACAAAGTTAATTCCTCTTCACAGCCATATTATATATCTAGGCAAATAGCATAGTCAAACTTTCAGTCTTTGTCAGATTTCAAAGCAGCAATGAATAGGAAGCAAAATTCCTTAATGCATTTAAAACACCAGTACAGTATTTGGATCACCTGAGAGCATTCTCCAGGCTGTAGTTCCCTTGCAGGGGGGGGGGGGAAATGACACACCTCTGTGCTGCCAATGACTCACTTCTCATTGAGTGAACTTGTGTGTGTTGAACCACTTTCTCCTATTCCATGCTTGGTTAAAGATTTGTAACAACTGAATCCTGAGTGATAGGGGTTAAATCAAGGGTGCCTAAACTATGGTCTGTGGGCCAGATCCAGCCCCCAATGCCAATTCATCCAGCCCATGATGCCCTCATTGCTCCCAGAAGCGGAAGTAAAATGCGCACATGGCCTGAAAAGTTTGGGCACCCCTGGTTTAAATGAAACTCATTGGTAGAGTTTTCAAAAGGAACAACAACAAAAAAAGACAATTTGTATTTAATTATACAAAATTGATCAACACCTCTCTAGGGTGTAGATCTATATTCTCCATAACAAAAGAGGAGACTCATTACTACCAATTGAATGGATGAAGTAAACATATAGAGTTACCTACACAACAATGCAATCATTTTAGCCCATTCTTCCACCCTGCCCTTCTATTCCTCAACTAGATTAAAAACAAATTAAATATTATTATTTGACAGAAATTTTAGTTGACAACCACCATTTCTCCCTGGGAGTACCTCAGTTATTACCTGTGTTAGGACAGATTGTACATAAAAGAAAATTCTACCAAATTCTTTATTTCATAGAATTCCTTTCTGGAAAGTCTTCTTGACTCTGACATTTTCTTGTATGGAAAGGCTGGTTTAATATCTCTGATCCATTCATTTGTTGTTTGGACGCCTAAGCTGAGTTTTAAGTAAAAAATAATAATTAAAAAAATCAGCATGAGTCTCCTGTCAGAAATGTTCTTAGCTTTATGAGGTTGTTTTATGTTATTTTAGAGCTCTCCTGTAGTTGTTACTCATTTTTCTGGACACCTCTGTGAGGGAAAATGGATATAAAATAAAGCAAAATAAATAAACAAAGAATGTAAATAATGCCTTTAAGGAGTCCTGGCACTGCAGATGGAAAACACAGGTGTTAACTATAATTAATAATTAGGGCCTTATATCTACTTAATATGTAATGAAAGCACATAATGCATATTTGATCACTTAATAGTTGGTCTGCAACATGTGCTGTCAATTTACACTCTTAGAAAGCACCACTTATTTGACATTTATAAATGCTGAATGGAGAGAGAGACATGAAATGGGTACTGTGCTTAAAGGCCCTTATCTTTAACAGCAAGGGACAATTATGTTCATGACAGTTGTAAAAATAACAAGATGATGTCCTCTCAAAGGCTGTATCAATGCTTCTTTTTCACTAGATTTCTCCCTCTCTCTCTTTTTTTTTTTGTACAGATGTAATTGTCTTGGCCATGCTGACCACTGTGATACAAGTACTAACCCATACAAATGTATTTGCTCCACGGAAAGCTACACTGAAGGCAACAATGTGAGTTTCTCTAAAACTGAATTAAAACATTCTCAGATATGAATACATGGGCATTCCAAGTTCTGTTAGACCTGGGTGTACATCTCTATTTATAGCAGTACTGACTTCAGATGGAAAGGACTACACTATACACTTTTTAGCCCCTCTTTTTGGATTTAAAAAACCATTTGTTGTTGTTCAGTCACACAGTCAATTCCAGCCCTTTGCGACCCTATGGACCATTGGCCGCCAGGCACCTCTGTTCTCCACCATCTTCCTCAGCCCACCCAGCTCTGTGCCTACTGCATCCACAATACAATCTAGCCATTTCATTTTTGGCTGCCCCCTTCTTCTTTTGCCCCCCACCTTTCCCAGCATCAAGGCTTTCTCAAGTGAACCCTCTCTTCTCATTTGGTGTCCAAAGTACTTTAGCTTCATCTTTACTCTTTGACCTTCTGAGGTGCAGTCAGGGTTGATTTCTTTTAAGAAATGACTTTTAGGATCAACCATAGCTGACTAGAAAGTAAGTGCCATTCTTGGATTATCCCTCTCTTTCAATTTAAAAAGACATTGCAATCAATAACAATTTCCTCAAAGTTCAATGAATATTGGTATCTCTTTTTCCTGCCCTGCACTTTAGGAACTTGAACTAATCATGGCTAATATTGGCATGATTGGCTAATCATGCCAATATTATAGGTTGACAACATGAAGTCCTTTGCTGGGACTATGAGTAGATCCCATCCAAGCTAGCACTCAGCATTTTCTGCATGGCACTACATTGTCTAGCATCATGCCCAGAAAAGAGGAGAGTTTATTCTATGCCATGCTGACTGTCTTGTCTCTATGCTGAGTGTTATGTTACCAGCTGTACACCCTACAGTCCCTGATTTTTCTGTTCTATATTAGTAAAAGGTAAATGTCTCCCTTGCTTGAGGGCCAGTCATATCTGACTCTAGGGGGCAGTGCTCATCTCCATTTCAAGCCAAAGAGCCAATGCTGTCTGCATCTGAAGACATTTCCATGGTCATGTGGCAGGCATGACTACACACCAGAGTGCATGGAACACTGTTACCTTTCCTGCCAAGGCAGTATCTATTTATTTACTTGCTTTCAAACTGCTACATTAGCAGGAGCTGGGGCAGCATTTGGGTCTCGAACTGATGACCTGCAGACCTTCTGGTCATCGAGCTCAGCATCTTAACCACTAAAACACTGTGGCCCTGTTGTTCTATTTTACCTCTCCCCCTAATCCCACTTCACCAAAGCTCACTGTCTCACAATAAGCTCTGCCTCCTCTAGAAGCCTCCTCTTTTAGTTTGCAAGGATAAAGCAAGTCAAGATTTACATTCATATCTATTTTTATTTTTCTAGGTATTTATCCTGTTGTTTATTTTATTAGGTGGTTATGTTGCTATTGTTTGTTTGTCTGTGCTCCACAAAGCGTGAGAAATATCCCAGGTGAGCGGTATTAAAATCTAATAAATAAATAAACATGACACACTGGATTGCTGTGGGAAGTGATACACTGATCTACTATTCTAGATGTTGGTTAGTGGTGTTCTGCACACAACCCTATATATGCCCAGCTAAGGACTAGCAGGAGAGACAAACAAAGTGCATGGAATGGTCTCAACTGTGCAACTGTGCATGGCAGGGAATAGATTTCCTAAAATATGCAACTCTTTTCAGTAAATACATAATATTTTTCAGTCATCTAGTGAGCTTTTTTACTGAAAAACAACCCAGCACCAAAACACTTTTGCTGAAAATATTATTTCTATATTTAGGCTTTGTTTTCTTCTGTTGGATTTACTGCCTTCTTTGAAATGAACTTTCTACCTGCGAGCGTAAGATACTGTTCTAATACAAAGGCAGCGTTTAAAATATTATGTTTGTATTGTGTGTGTAGGATTCAGGGATTTATGTCAAGTCTCTTGTTCTCTACTGGAACCAGCGCTATACGTTTTTGAAAATAAATTAATAAATAAAACACAGAACTGGATATATTCCAGAATGAAAATATGCCTTCAATTTCACTCTGCCCTGCTCACATTAAAGTAGTACTCAATAAACAGGGCTTTTGTGAATTAGATTGCAGGCAATTTGGCAAGTGATAGCATAGTTAAACCTTGATAACGTTCCAGCTCTTGTCATTGGAAGGTATGTAAAGGAATGTTTTTACTGACTTTGCCAAATGTTAGAGAAGCCGAGGGTTGAGGGCACAGATGTAGTGTCCCTGCAGATCCTTTTTCATACTCCTTCTGCCATAGGACCCTTTGAAGATGCTTTCAGTCAGAACACTTGAACTAAGCCTATGGCAAACACAGAAACACTATTTGATTTCTTTCTTTCTATTTTCTCCTGTGCATTTTCTTATCCACCTCTCTCCCACCTTCTATTTGTTTTCTCCAGGATTTTCTAAAGTAAACTATGAGAAAATAAATGAGGAGAGGGATAAAAATAAGCAAAGGAAGAAATATTATTTTGATTATTTATATCAGGGGTTCTCAACCTAAGGCCCATGAGCCAGATTCGGCCCATGGCACCAAATAATCCAGCCCCCGACCTCATTCCAACCACTGCTGCTGCCTGCAGAATTGGCCACACACTCATTTACGGCTGCGTAAATGCATTTACGACAGCTGTAAATGAGTCTGCAGCTGTCATAAACATGTTTACTACAGCCGTAAACAAGTTCACGACTGTCATAAACACATTTATGACAGCCACAGCAGGGGGAACCACCAGTCTAGCCTGCTGAGCTGTCGGAGGGGGCATGGTCTGGCCCACAGCTGAAAAACGTTGAGACGCCTGATTTATATTACTATAAATATGGCAGTGTCAACCTGTGTTTGCAGGGAAAAGCAGATCTCTGCCCCCAAGGCGCTTTCAATTTAAAGCATTGTAGTGTGGCAATAATGGAGGACTGGGGAACAGCTTATGTTTTCACTCTGTAATGTTTGAATCTTCTGGATCATTATAATATTATAATGTTGCTGCCCTTTAGGAAAAATTTAAAAACATGGCTGGCAGGGCAGGTTTGGGGTGCGGGAGGGACTATGACCCCAGCCCCCTGGTTGATTTAAGCCCTGCTTGCCCTCAATTAGTTTTTAGATTTTGATTTTAAAGTTTTAAATTGAGGGTTTTTTAATGAGTGTTTTATTGTTTTTTGTTTTTTAATTAATTGTGAGCCACCCTGGGTCACCTCAGTGAGGAGGATGGTTGATAAGTATGACTAATAAATAAATATAAATAAATATTATGCAAAGCATGGAGGCAGGGTGGCAAAAGCAAGGTACAGTACTTAAATTTAGCTACTTACTTTTGTGGTCAAAAATGAAGGATTAGCAAACTTACTTTTAAAAAATAATTTAATTATTAATTTATTATTTCAACTTATGTACTGTCTCATAATGCAAGTACTCTTTGGGCACTTCACAGAAAATAAATTAAAACAAATATAATTAAAATACAATAAAGAAAAGATATCAACAAATAAATAAGCCTTTGCCACTAGCAGACCTTAAGAAGGTACTTCTGGATTGAAAGGATTAGCCGGTAATAAATCACTGTTGACCAAGGGATGCCCAATTGCTGAAATAGCAAACTTTGGGGAGGCTCCTTTCATGTCCCCCAATATGAGAAAATGGGGTTTCCCTGTAGATGACAGCCTGTGTGAATGCAGAGAACAAACTATCTCCCATATGATATAATTGTACCCACAGGGTACAATGCACACAATGCCCCTCAACGTGCACTGAGGAGGACCTTATGTTGGCAAGAGGAAGTGCTGTTGATGTGGTCCGATATTGGGCAGATGTCATCTAGCTCTTTTAATTCTATTTTGTTTTAGATGTGTTCATTTTAGCTTTGTATGTTATTATATGTTGGTGGTGTATCTGACATGAATAAAGACTAGCATACCTAAGCATGAATTAACAAGACTGAAGTTCCTATATTGGTGATTGAGTAATGTTATCTAGTCATCCTTTCCTTAAAAGGGTATTTAAAGATGCAGGTGAGGAACTGCGGTGGCTCTAGTGGTTAAGACACTGAACTTGCTGACTGGAAGCTCAGAGTTCAATCCTGGGTACTGCATGACAGAGTGAACTCCTGTCTCTGTCCCAGCTCCTGTCATCCTAGCAGTTTGAAAGCAAGAGATTGCAAATAGATAAATAGGGACCTCTTTGGTGGGAAGGCAAATAGCATTCTATGCACTCTGGTGCATGCTTACCACATGACCATGGAAGTGTCTGCAGATGCAAATCAGCACTCGCTCTTTGCCTATAAACAGAGATGAGCACTGAACCCTAGAGTTGAATATGACTGACTTTTGAGCAAGGGCAACCTTTTCCTTTACCTAAAGATACAGGTATTTTACAGTAGTACTTTGCTTATTTATGCCTTTCACTTATCAGTCCTAAGTTTATTCCCCCCCAAAAAAATAATAATAATTAAGTAATAACAAAAACAAAAGTAACGTGCAGTACAATGAGTAATGCAGCAAGTTACTTTTTCAACATCATAATGAATAGTAACTAGGTATTACTTTTCAAAGATAGTAACACGTTACCTCAACTAGACCAAATTACTTTCAAAAAGCATGAAGTGTCATTATTGCTGCCTGACAAGATCTTCTCTATTACACCATGTAAGTTATGGAACACCTATCCCTACATTTCTTTGCTGTTCTCCACATAGTTAGTTTCTTTTGATAGGCTTCCACTTTACCATATACAGTCCTTTGTTTAAAGGCATCCACTTGCTCAAAGGGCTGTCCTGCAGAAGTCTCAATTAAAAATAAACTTTTAGCACCAATAATTAACACCAAGAAAGCAGACTCAACAGGGCACATAGTGCCTGTGTCATAGTTTCCCCAATGGTAGTGAGATGTGCCATGCTTCAATTTAAATTATATTACTTTTGAATTTGTATATATCTATGCGTATGCACACATACAGATTTGCATATGCAAATTTCAGACAAATAATATGTGATATCATTTCACCTTTCTGATTTTATATATAAGAGACAATATTATCTCTTGCTGGAGATGGCAACCCCAGAATATAACATTAACATTTTCAAATTACTGTTCTAGACAGAAAGAATGACTCTGAATGATAACCAAATATTTCTTCTGTCCTAACAATGATTTTCACTAAGCTTTTCTCACATACTTCTTTTGAAGGCTGTTCCAAATTTACCTTTTCAGTACTTTGCACTCTCCTGCTCCTTCCATTAAGACTTCTCAAGACTTCAGTTTTGTCTCTATTTTATAGTGAAAATGGTTTTGTTTCCAAAAAAGGGGGAAATCCCCTTTTAATCTTGATAAACAAAATCCCATCTCTTATTTTTAAAATCTGTCACACATTATGATTTGCTTTTAGCAAGTTGAAAACATATGATGATCACACTTGTTCTAGTGGATTTATAAGAAGACATTTAACAGTATAATTAGAGCAGAGAGTGTGTCAAAAAAGGAGTGAAAAGCTTGCATTTCTGCATGCAGAAGGGTTTGAAAGGACATGCTACTAGATTTTAGGATTGAGTGTCTTTCATATTTGGTCAAAAGGCTGACTAGAAAGAAACAAAGAAACAGACAGATCTCTTCAACTTTTACAAAGTTGAACCTCTGTAGCTGAAATGATGTTCTCTCTCTAAAATGAAGTTTTTAAAGTAACCCTTTAAAAAATTCAAGTTGACACTGTCTTTTTAATTAGAACAAGAATTGTGAAATGGTACTTTGTAAGGATTAATTATAAATATTTAATATGAGCTGGAGTTCACCAAGCTCTCTAGCAATGGCTGTGGTTCTGCATCAAAAATATCTAAATTAGGGTTCAATCCTGTACATACTGACCTGAGAGTAAATCCCATTGGATCCAATTGGGGTGAACTTGGCATAAAATATGCATTGTATTGTACTGTTACTGATGATATTACTCAATTTTTTTGACAGTGGTCTTGGCCATGAACATGAAAGCTTAATGTGAACTTTAAAGAAAAAGAACTTAATGTGTCTTTTCCTTTAAATTTGTTCATATTAATATATTTTCACTTTAAGATTTACTGGAATTATCTAGCAGAGATGCTAGAAACATTAGTTCCATAATGACACTTCTGGAGGCTTTGATTATTTGTATGTTTGCTTCACTGATTTGATCATCAACCACCAAAGCAGAGAATGAAATCAAGACATATCTTCTTCACAACCATCCCCCACAGACTGCCTTAGAACTATGGAAGGCAAGCAAAGAGCCACCAAATAACTGGGCAGAACCACATGACTCTCTGCTGCTTGGCCAAGAACAACCATGGCCTGTGTGGAAAGCTTTAAATAGACTGTGTGCCAGGGCTAGGAAGATCAAGGGCTAATCTGAGAAAGTGGAGTTTCCCTGAAGACAACAACCTATGTGAATGCAGGGAAGAACAAACTATGTCCCATGTGATACAATGCACACGATGTCCCTCAATGTTCACTGAGGAAGACCTTATGTTGGCAAGAGGAAATGCTGTTGAAGTGGCCTCATATTGGGAAATGTGATCTAGCCCTTTCTAATTCTATTTTGTTTTTTAATGTGTTAATTTTAGCTTTGTATGTTATTATATGTTGGTGGTACATCTGACATGAATAAAGAAAAGACTGATGAATGAAGCAATGACACAACAATACTAAATAAAAACATTAGAAATAAATAATGAAATTTCTAAATGATAGAAATCCTCGGCCTTATCCTCCATTAATGTTATTTCTTGTTCAGTGGGCTCCTTCCTCTATCAAGCAGAAGTAATGGAGGAATAGCCAGATTAGTCTCCTTTGGTGAGATATTTTTGAACCTGGAGGTGGCCACAGAGAAGTGATCCAATTGCCTGAGCAGGGGCAGGTCCAAAATAGGGGTTCTTCATTGAGAACTAAAGACCCAGACAGGTGTGTAATGAGCAATGTGGTTCTTCAAATGTACCTACAGGTTGATTAGAGTACTGATTTCTTCTTTTGAACTAGTAGGTAACTCAGTGGTTTAAGGTTGGGAGTTCAATTCCCCATTGTGCATCCCGGGAGAATATCTAGTCTGTGTGACTTTTAACAAGCTGCTCACTCTCAGAGTGCTCCAGAAGTATGTTATGGCAAATCATTTCTGATTACTTCATTTTCTACCTAGCAAACCCTTAAAAGGCTCTCCATGAGTCAGAGATGACATGACATGCAATTATTTGTATGAACTGTTAGATAGCTTAGTGTTCATTTCCCTATGTGTCATCTTGACAGATCTTGTCTGGCTGGACATCCTGCTACTGTAATGGAGTAGACTGTACAGCCAGTGACTTAATGCTGAGTGTTGGGCAGTGGTAAATAACCCAACTCCCTAAAAGGGCCAATGGCTATGGGCGGATGAGCTCCTTTAGGTGGGGTGATGGTCGCCTCAATGGAGGAAATGCCACTGGAAACCATCATATTGGGCCCAAAGGCAATATGAACAGAGGAGGAACTCTGATTCCCAACGGTCATGGAGGTGGAAGAGGCCATGTCAGATGGACTGGCTGTGAAGGTGCACTTTGTCCATAACCTGAAGGCTGCAGCAGTTCATTGTAGTCCTGGTGTTAAATCCTGCATGTCTCATTTCATATGTGCTGCAGGAGAGGACTCCGAAATCATAGTGTGTGGGTCACTTCTTTGGAAACTGGGATCCACCTTAAACAAATTCATGCCGGTGGCATTTTTCCTGATTGCCTCAGAGGGTGAAGGCAGTCCAGAACCATCTGGCCTCCAAGACCAGGCCTGTCAGTGCTTTGGGGCAGGAAAAAAAAACTATAGTCGGATCAAGTTGTAGTCAACGCCGATGACGACGACGACAACAACAACCTTGACAGAGGATGGACTTGATGATCATAGGGTCTCTTCCAGTTTTGCAGTTTCGTGATGATGAGTAGCAGGACTGCTTTACACGATATGCTTTCTTTCTTATTAGGAGATTATTAGGTAGAGTGAAAAGGAAAACCAAAAATGAAGACATTAAGGTGTCTTAAAGACTGATTATTTCTCATACAAAATTATTATTATTAGTTTAGTGTAGCTGACACCCAATCTGTAAAACACTGATATGCTTCAGCCACAGTATATACAGCACTTTACGAAAACCATATTTCCTCTGCAAAAGTAGCTACTGCAGTACTTGGGACTTTAACTGCTGACTTGCCAACCTTCCAGCTAACAAGGTAAGGTTCTTAACCACTGAGCAACCGCAGCCCCGGGGGGCTCTAAACTAATGAATGAATGATTAATGAATCAGAATAAAATAATATGAATTGCGAAGGGTAAAGCTGTCATTTTTGCCTTCTCTTCATACTTCACCTTTTTCTCACAATTATTTCTCTTGAATGTTTGAAAACATTCACAAATATTGATATATTCTTTTAAAAAATTAAATAGACTTCTTAACTAACTGTGCTTTCTCTCTGATATATACTGTGAAAGTTGCAAAGCTTATATATATATATATATAAACTCAACACTCTGCTTGGATGGATCACAATTCTTTTTTTTTTTTAATCTCAAATTATTTCCACCAGAAATCTGAGGATTTTGGGTTTTCTATTTTGTCAAAAGATGACTCAAATACAATTATCATTAATTCCTCACATGAATGTAATACAGATTTATGTGATGAAGGAATCGAATCAATCTATCCCCTTAATCACCTTAACTATCATAGTTAATCATTGTTAGGAGTTAGGGTTGCAAATTATTTTTGAAGAATTGCTTATTTCTGATGATGTTGGCTGTCAAGAAATCACTGACTCATGAAAGATTTCTCCTTTCCAGTATAAGAATTAAAGGGACATTTTGTGTGTGGAGGTTTCCATAATTTGAGCAAAATGCCTCTGGCAAAACTAGGTTTCCCCCCCTTTTATGGCACACACTGATATAGCAAGATCAAAAGGACTGACTAGTTGGTTTTTTAAAAAAGATTCAAGCAATCCATCCAAGATTTTTGTTAATTGAAAGTCCACCCACCAAGGCACCAGCTATTGTAGGTATGTGCAATATATGGAATGTTTGTAATTTCCATAGTTTACATATTCTGGACAAAAATCTTTCTTGCACATGTTAGAATTCTGATAGTATCAGAAGATATTTTACCAGCTAACAGAAAATAAGGATACTGTATTACCGCAACTCTATAAGCCATGAAGTGGTGAGTGGACAACTATATAAATTTAAATTTAAATAAATAAATAAATAAATAATTTGTTGTTCTTAATTCTTGTGCACACGGACAAGAGACGTGAGGATGTACATACATATGAAGTAGCAGTTTATCATGTGAATGTACCCCTATGTAGAGATAATAATAATTTTGTGTCAGAGATTACTCTGGATTGAAAGGATTTTTAGGGAACGCCTGAACGAGGCTTCTTTCATGTCCCCAAGTGCAGCTCTCTGGTGTTGAATCCCAACCTTCCAGTCTACAGCTCAGCCTTTAAACCACTAAGCCACCAGGGGAGCTATGTACAGATAAGTAGATAGAAGTTGGATCATGAAGAGTGTATAAAGATGGGCCTCCTAGAAAAGTGCTTTGGAAGGCAGGTAGAGAGATCTGCTTCATTGCAAAAATAGTGTTATCAAGTCAAAACTATGAGTATTCCAAACACAAACAAACAGAGCTGTGAGCTCTTTACACAATACAATTGCAAGAGGAAGGAGATGTCTTTGTTTACTCCTAGTCAGTAAAATAATTTCAACCCTGCTTCCCTGGTGGAGAGCTCTGGGTCTTTGCATTGTGCCTTTCTTTGGCCAAAAAAGAAACTTGCCATTTCAAAAAAAAAAAAAAAAAAAAAAGGCCATCTGCAGAGGAGCATCATGCACAAACTTTATTTCCTATGTTTGTTGAATGGGGGAATCTTCTTCCGTGTCTAGGCCAGATGTGAAACTGCCAAAATGAAGGCACCTTTGGGGAGTTCATTTTGTAGTTCCTTTCACCTGACCTAGTGTTAGAAAGATTAGCCAGCAACACAATATTGCCATTACCAAGGTACACCCAATTATGGTTCAAAAGTATCACACTCTTCAAGGAGGCTCGCTATCCAGCCTGCTGTTTTTTCCAATTCATACCTAAGAAACAAGTACAGCACCACATTTTGCCATGAAATTTTTGCGGCTCTTGTTGATAATTTCCATGCAGTATCGATGAGAAATTGCTGCAAGAAGTCATCTTGAATCTCTAAAGCTTGCATAATGTTTGATTTTTTTTTACTTATCAAATAAGGGTATTGCCTTGTTCCTGCATTTGTATTGCTTATGAATAACTCTTTATTAAGTAATGTCATCTAATGCATGAAAGTAGAAATGTGTGACAAAAGCATTTAAAACTAAAATATGCCAGCATCTCATAAGTATGATGCATCCATATCCTTTTTATTACTCTGTAATTATAATGTAGTGACATGATAATTGTAAGATAGATGAAATATCATTCTGTTTCCATCTTTTGAAGTATTACACCAGCTGCATTAGGATTATTTATTTATTTATTTGGTAATATTTAGCTGCCTTTCTCCACATGGGAGGACTCAAAATGGCCAATAAGATTAAAATAAGTAATATTAAAACACATAATAAATAACACATTAGAAAACAAACTCATATTTTTTTAGAGGACAACTATAACTTAGTGAGAAAGCTCTTATTAAATTGAAGACAGTTGAAAGTTTAGTATTAATAATAATAACAATAATTTAATGTCAGAAATCATTCTGGGTTGAAAGGATTTTTGTGGGAGAAACTCTGCTCAGGGAATGCCCAAATAAGGCTGGGTTCATGTTCCCAAGAGCTGAGACAGGTGCTCAGTCTGTCATGCAGTACCCAGGTCTCGAACTGCTGACTTGCCAGTCTTCCATATAACAAGGTGAGCTTCTTAACCACTGACCCACTGAAGCCCCTTCCGGAGAGATACTGCCAGTCAACATTAACAATACTGTATTAAGTGGGTCAAAAGCACTAATCAGTATGAAACAACTTTCCCTAGTTTGAACAATTGGCAGACTAGAACTTTCTTTCTTTCTTTCTTTCTTTCTTTCTTTCTTTCTTTCTTTCTTTCTTTCTTTCTTTCTTTCCCACATAAAAGGAATTTTCAAGGAGGTAACCATATTTGTCTATTTCAGCACAACTGAACTGAGAGTTCTCTGACACCTTTAAGACTAACAGATTGATTTTGCTCTTTTGAGCTTTTGTGGATTGTAATGCACTTCTTCAATGTGTGGAGTGTAATTTTTGAATTGCAGGTTTGTAGGCCTTATCTTTATGGTCAATGTGATGGGATCCCTCTTCAATCTGAATACATTAGTATACATCAGTGACTATAAAAAGGGATTAAACAAAATATTGGAAAATTGGGCTTTAACAGTATTAACAGTGGCTTTCAGTCCCTGTTGCTGAACTGGCTTGTGTCTGTTCAGAAGAAAATCAAGCTTAGTCTCTGTTAAAAATAAAAAAGCTAAATGGATACCTGGTTAGGTCTAAGGCAGTGATGGTGAACCTTTTAGAGACCTAGTGCTCAGACAGAGGGGTGGGGCAAACTCTGTGCTGAGGGAAGGGAGGAAGTGCTCCTGTTGGGCTACTGGGCAGAGGCGCGGGGTGAACTCTTTGCTGGGGTCACAGTACGCATGCCAACAGAGAAGGCTGGGAGTGCCCCAGCTGGCACGCTTGCTATAGGTTCACTACCCCATCTAAGGTTTTCCTCTGTTTGCAAATGAAGGAAATATTTGTTATTCTAAATCAGGGGTGTTTGACATCAGATCTGGGGGATCATTTTGTTTTTTTACTAGTGGGGCCATACATTTTAATAAAAGAAGTCAAAGCAGATATCAAGGGGAATTGATATTTCCCACAATAAGCCTGTTTCCATCCTTTAACTGGTTTTCTTAGAGGTACCTGCCTCAGTAATTTAGCTTGCAAATGACCTGTTATGAACATCTTCAGCAGAAAAAAACATGACAACTATTTCCATGAATATTTTGCTGGTAACAACCAATAAAAATATTTGTCATTAGCAATGTGAAACTGTGATTCAATATGTAGCTTTTATGTCAGTTTTTATGTTCTAAAAGGAATGAGGGAAATGAATGATTCAACATTAATTATCTCCCTTTTTACTTCATTTAGTACAGATACTTTCATATTGCCTAATTGGGCAATATGCATAATGTTCAGCACCTTTATAATATTTTCCAAGTGGAAATCAGAAGGAGTAGATACTGTACTTTAACATTAGAAGCCAAGTCACATCATGAACTCATTTTCAATGTCCTTTTTATGAAAGGCTTTGGCATGAAGCTGAGCAATATAATGTACTGCCTTTGGAACTACAAAATGATTTTAATATATTATGTGACCATAGCTGTTAGAGAACCATACAGTTATGGAATCAAGCATCTTTTCTTCATCCTTACAGTGAGTTCACAAAAATACTGCTTTATGTATAGATATAGATATATTTTAAAAGAACATTAGAATCAATTGGGCAATCTCATTTTACAGCCATTTCAGCACAGAGGGGTTTGAATAGAAATCTGATACATGATGGCTTCAATTCACAATGCGTTCCCCCTATGTTATCACTAAAGTTTCCTAGCCTAATCAAATATAACTGCTTTTGCAGTTGAGGTGCCTGAAGATGCATACATGCCTTCTAACAATAAGGAAATGTTTCCTTAGAAATAAACCTGAATAAACTGGTAGTATGATTCCTGCTTTCTGTAGACATGGAGCAGGATGGTAAGTGTCCTGCCCTAAGACCAGACCTAAACAGGAATACAGATTCCTTCAAAACCTTCTTTGAGAAACATAATGAAAGCTTTATAAATTCATAGCCGACTATGTAATTTAAAATCCTGTTGCATAACTTTGCACTGATGTAACCCAGATTGGGCACTAGAAATGTTAATTTAAACTCACAGAAAGATCACAATGTCCCTATTCGGTTCTGAGTCTCTATAGGGCTCACTTTTGCCATGGAGGAGCCTCTGAGATCCTTGGGGTATGGGAAGAAGGGTGTTTTATTAATGAAAAAAAGGCTGTGGGGGCTCAGTGGTTAAGAAGCCTGCCTTGTTAGTTGGAAGGCTGGCAAGTTGGTAGTTTGAGACCCGGGTACTGCATGACAATCTGAGTGTCCGTCTCTGTCCCAGCTCCTGCCAAACTAGCAGTTTGAAAGCAAAAAATTGCTTCCCCACTTTGGTGGGAAAAGATTTTGGGGACATGAAAGGAGCCTCATTTGGCTGTTCCCTGAGTGGAGTTTCTCCAGCAAAAATCCTTTCAACCCAGAATAATTTCCAAACTGCAAAAGTGAACCCCAGGGAAACATTCCATAAATTTAAATGATTCTTGTACCCAATCTGGGTTATGACTGTGCAAAATTATGCCAACAGTGTTTTGTCCTACTAGAATAAGTTTTGGGCATTTTTAAAAAAAATAAAAAGGTTGTTAAATTAAAATCCCCCCCTTTATATGTAAAGGTCACCCTTGCTCAAAAGCCAGTCATAGCCTTCTCTAGGGTTCAGTGCTCATCTCTGCTGCCTGTGTCTGTACACATTTCCATGGACACATGGGAGGCATGCATCAACACCAGAGTGCACAGAATGCTGTTTAACTTCCAACTGAAGTGGTAACTATTTATCTACTTGCAATTTCTTGCTTTTGAACTGCTAGGTTGGCAGGAGCTGAGACAGAGGTAGGAGCTCACTCCATCATGCAGTATTCTTTATATGTATAATTTACCTAATCTTGTGGGTTTCAGGCAGGTCATAATTACTTTAGATAAAAAGAATGCAACAGTTAGGACAGAAAATGAAATGATGGAGTGGTTTGGAATAGGAAAAGGAGTAAGACAAGGCTGCATTTTGTCACCCTGCTTATTCAACTTATACACAGAAGACATAATGCGCAATGCAGGGATGGAGGAATCACAATTTGGGATCAAAATTGCTGGGAGAAACATCAACAATTTGAGATATGCAGATGATACCACCCTAATGGCAGAAAGTGAGGAGGACCTAAAGAAGCTCCTGATTAGGTTGAAAGAAGAAAGTGAAAAAGCTGGCTTGAGACTCAATATCAAGAAAACCAAGATCATGGCAACAGGCCCTATCAGTCACTGGAAAATAGATGGGGAAGAAGTAGAAGCAGTGACAGATTTTACTTTCTTAGGATCTAAGCTCACTGCAGATGGTGATTGCAGCCGTGAAATAAAAAGGCGACTGATTCTTGGGAGGCAAGCGATGAGAAACCTGGGGAACATAGTGAAAAGTAGAGACATCACATTGCAAACAAAAATTTGCATAGTCAAAGCAATGGTATTCCATGTGGCAATGTATGGTTGTGAGAGCTGGACCAGTAGGAAAGCTGAGCACAGAAGAATAGATGCCTTTCAGATGTGGTGTAGGAGGAGAGTTTTGAGAGTCCCCTGGACAGCGAGGAGAACAAATAGGTCAATCTTAGAAGAAATTAACCTGGACTGCTCCTTAGAAGGTCAAATTGTAAAGATGAAGATAAAGTACTTTGGACATCAAATGAGAAGAGAAGATTCACTTTAGAAAGCCTTGATGCTTGGAAAGGTCGAGGGCAAAAGAAGAAGGGGGCGGCCCAAAATGATATACCTAGATGGTATTGTAGATACAATGGGCACAGAGCTGAGTGAGTTGAGGAGAATGGTGGAGGACAGAAGTGCCTGGCGGACAGTGGTCCATGGGGTCGCAAAGGGTCGGAATCGACTGTGCGACTGAACAACAACAACAACAAAAATGCCAACTTAAACTAATGCTTTTGTTCACAGCAACATAACCAGAAACAAGTACATTCAGCATGAATGCAAATGAAATAGTTTGAGATTGATAACCCTGGCTAAATTTGACACAAAGCATGGAAGGGAAGCCTGTCTTGATCAAACTGGAAATTTTACAAGCTAGAACATTCTGAATAACTTTTCCAACACGTGTGTAGTAGTGATGGCTTTGTCCATGAACTCATTCTTGGCAAACAGATTTAATTTCACAGGTCATAGATCTTAGATTTCTAAAATAATTTGTGGCGAGTATTTATTGAAACAGGAAGGTGTTGTCTCTAATATCCAAAGATCTGATTCCAGGCAGCCTGGTAATACTGTACTGTGAAATGTGAAGGAGCCATTGTATTATCAGAAAAAAATGTGGTTGTTATCCCACAGGAATACCATTTACTTTGTTGATCCATATGAGATTTTAGATTCAACTAGCCAATTAAAATTGAAGTTGTCAGAGTTATTTCAAAAAGAGCAAGCTGGGGTAGTGACAGCAAATTAAAGAGGCTCCTATTTAGGTTTGTAAGAAGTTCAGTGACCAAGTAGATGGCGGCATTTTTATATACAGTATTGCTGTACAGAATCTGGCATGGTGGCTTAGTGAAATAATTCCTTCACTATCTCCATCATTACTTAAAATAGATACTGTGGTCTATGCACTAGCTGCATACTTAACGGTGAATTTAATTATTTGTGTAACATAACATTTAATTCTAGCAGTTTAAATGGACTTGACTTTTACAATATATTAACATGACATGTTTGTTTTGTTTATTCTGTCCAAGCCATGACTCATTTGCCATTAGGGGCCATGCATACACATATCATTAGTTGGTTATAAAGTTGCATGGGCAAATAGGGGCTTCTTGACAATACATTGAGCAAAGGATCAGAATTTTCCAACTGACAAATCTGCCAGATCTATGGATACATTCAGGTCTTTAAAAATTCTTCCAGTTTATTAGTGTGTAAGGGGAAAAATCTGGGACTCACAATGTACATGTCAACTCATGAAGTTCTCTGAATTGCTTGTAGTAGTTACATTTAGAGCTAGGGCCCAAAGCCACTTCACTGCGCCACTGAACCTCTGATGATGCCCAGTTTCATGTGTTCCCACAACAGCAGGTTCTGAAGCTTATCCCCTCAGCATATCCCAAACAGATTTCATTAGTACTTCAGATGTTAGGAGCCTATAACACTAACACTGATATACCATGCATCTTGTGGAGCCTGGGTTCTTAGGAAGATGTGATTAGATTACAGGAAACAGCAAAATGTGCTGCTAGCTGCTGAAGCTTTTGCTAGTAACAGATAGCTTATTCGATTGCAAGTACCTTGTCATTCAGCATGTTTGTCCCTAGGAATATGCGATTCAGAGAGATACCCTCCATTTTTTTTCAGCAGCTAAAGAAACACCTGGATAGATAGCTCTTGAAATTATGATGTAAATTCAGTGCACTGCCCAGTGCCAATCCTCTCTACTAACAAGAAAGCATCAAAGTAATATGCTGTGCACATAGCTTTGCTGAATCCCCTTGTTGTTCTTTGTCCTTGTCTTCTCTACTAGCCAAAATGCAAAAGTATCTTAAACTTATCTAGGTTCAAGGATACAAGCTTGTCTTGTCTAGCATAGATTGAAGTTGCAGCTGGAATGTACAGTCAAGGAATAGTTTAAGAATAGCAAATATCAATGAATAATTTGTGGCAGAAAATTTATTTAAATAATTTAGCCTCCCTGCTGAATGATGGAAGAGATCATTACAAGACATTTTATTCTTTCTGATTTAGCCAAAACACCAAAAAGCTAGTGAATGTGACCTTTAATATAACTACAGAGACTTGTATAAAATGTTGTCAATAAACATTTTTCTTAAAATCAGCTATTTATTAGAAACATAGTACAGTAATACCTCATATAACATTAGTATCGAATAACACGAAAATCGCATAACATCAAGGAATCTGGGGGGAAGAATTGCATCAGATAACATTAAGATCCTATGGGATGCTTCAGATAACAACCGCGAAAGCCTGTGTGGTTACAATGTATCTCTATGGATCCCATAGAGGATCAGATAACACTAAAAATCATATAACACGAAGACTTGTGGAACCAGGTTTTAGTGTTATATGAGGTTTTACTGTACTAACAATCACAGCTCTCTAGACTCCAATTAGAAGGTTAACTACTCATAATCAAATGTTTTACAAAAAAACTCCAAACAAACAAACAAATAAAAACTTACATATCCATAATGCCATTATTATCCAGAATGGTACAGACAAGTGTGCAAAATAAAGCTGAAGCTTTTGTTTATCAAATACTTTGCATCACCAGTGTAAAATAACATCGTGGAGAAATGTTTTGCTATAGGTTATTTGTAAAGAATATATTCAAAGGAGTGCAGCTTAAAATCATAGTTGTTTTCCATAGCATTTGGGCACATTGTCAATATTCCCTATTGTTAATTTATATTATGAATTTAGTAACCAATGGCAGCAAATAAAATCAAGCTCAAAGTAAGCATTTTAATTTTTTTTATTGATTTTAGTCAAAGAGAATTAAGATGTGCTTAATACATTGTTTTACATGTGCTTAACAGAAGACTCTAATTATAGGATCATGAAGGCTTGTAAGTTTAAGAAGCAACCTATTGGAGAAGTTATTATGACTGTATTCTGTATCTCATATCATAAGCAAGTTCAGGTACAAGCCATTTTGATTACTCATCAAACATTCCACATATAATTCAGCATTTAGGCAGTTATATAATAACTCTATGAGTTATTATGTATGAGGTATAACACAATCATAGTTGTATATATAATCACAGCAACTGGGCATGCAGACCCCACATGGAGAGTATATTCATCTCCTCCCAAATGCAAGTCTACCTGCCAATTTCTGCTTAAGATTATAAGGATAATATCAATTGACTAAACATTCATAACATTTTGAAAAACCTGGCTCTGCATCTGGAATAGATTCAATGTAAAATCACCCTTTTTGGAAGTGTGTGGTAAAGATTCTGTACCTGACTCCTGGCACTGCATTTGTAAAGCCCAGATGGGCAGCTTAGTATTATCCAGCGGGGCTGAGTGTTTTCATCCTTAACACTGTTAAAGATTTTGTGGGGTGAGAGAGAGGAATGAATTCTTGCAACTTACTCCTTCATCAACTTACTCCTTCATCCTGCATATCTCATTTCATATGTGCCGCAGGAGAGGGTTCCAAACAAATTCTTTTTCTTCTTCTCCTCCTCCTCCTCCTCCTCCTCCTTCAAGGTCCTATGAAAAATATATCTGAGGCAAAGCATCATTCCCATCTGCTATGATAGTTGTCATCAGCTGCAACTCGTATCCAAGAAAGCATTTTTTCCTGAAGCAGGAAAAATGCCATTGGCATGAATTTTTTTAAGGTGGATCCCTGCTTGCCATGAAGTGACCCACACACTATGATCATGGAGCCATCTCCTGCGGCACACATGAAATGAGACATGCAGGATTTAACTTAGGACTGTAATGGACTGCTCCATCCTTGAGAATATTATCAAGGTTCACCTTCACAGCCAGTCCATTTGGCATAGCCTTTTCCACCTCTGTGATCATTAAGAATCAGAGTTCCTCCTCTGCTCATTTTGCCATTTGGCCAAATATAATGATTCCCAGTGGCATTTCCTCTGCTGAGGGGACCATCAACCCACTTAAAGAGGCTAATCCGCCTGTAGCCATTGGCCCCTTGAGGGAGTCAGGTTATTTACTACCAACCAACACTTGGGGTTGAGTTGATGGCTGTACGGTCTACTCCATTACCATAGCTGGATATCTAGCCTTACAGGGATTTTATTGCAGCTCTGCATAATATGAAATGCATAGTATAGTATATATGTATATAGATAAGTACTTCAAAAATAACAATCTTTTTATTATTCTCCACTATTCTAGTGTGATCACTGTTTGGCACTGTACAATGACAAGCCTTTTCATCCAGGAGATCAAGTTCATGCTTATAATTGCAAACCTTGTCATTGTTATGGGCATGCAACTAGCTGTCATTACAATGGTACAGTGGATCCTCATCCCAATGACCACTACAGAGGTGGTGGTGGAGTCTGTGATGACTGTCAACATAACACCACAGGTAATTAACAGAGCAAAGTACATATAAAGTCATGTTGGTCGGCCCTTCCATTTCTTCAGAAGTACCATTGCATTTGAGGTTGAAATACAAGGAAATTTGCATTTCTATTGAGTGTATAAGCCCAGGAAATGGAATTTATCGGTATGACATGGATTTGTGCATTATTTTAATTTTAAGTTGTGCAAAAGCCCTCTTTGCCACGACTGCCACCTGCTCTTTGAGCAGTAGTTGCGAGTCCAGGAGGACCCCCAGATTATGCACTGGGTCTGTTTGGGGCAAAACTGCCCCATCCAGAACCAAAGATGGTAGCTCCCAAGATAGCACAGGACCCCTGACCCACAGCCAGAGAATGTTGTCAAAGGTGATTCCATATGTCCTATTGGTAAAGCAATATGCAGTATTACTGGAATCACTTCCTTTTCTTATAACCATGGATTTTTTCATTTGCAGTAGCCCCTCAGAGTGTGACATGGGTCAGGCGGGTTTTTTAAAACTACATTCACAACAACACTGCCATTACATATAACATGTATGCAAAGTAATTTGATCTATCCCTTCCCCTCATTCAAAGTACAGTAGAAACCTGGGTTACGGAATTAATCAGTTCCGCAGGGTTTTCCTTATAGTGATTTTTCCTTAAAGCGAAGCACCCTTAGGAATGCACTGAAAACAAAAATTCCATTAAAAAAGTGCGGTTTCCCATAGCAATACACTGAAAAAATAAACTGTTCCAAAAAATTATGTAAGCCAAGACATTATTTTCAATTGATTTCTTTCTGTAAGTAGAGTTTTCTGTTACCCGAAGCATCTGTAACCCGGGGTTCCACTGTACAGGGATGAAAAGAATATGTGCTAAATTCCTTGTTCTTGTCAATTTGGGCTGTCTTGATTCAACAAAGCCATCTTAATGAGGAATTTGAAAGCTCCTAAGATTCTTCAACCTAGGAACACAAAAGAATTATTTTTTCCTTTGCTCCTACAGGCAGCTGAAATTTGCACAAAATGTTTTTAAAGTCCTTTTCCTTTTAGAAGAGAATATTTGTGCATACACATTCACAAAACAAGGCCAGAAGGACTAGCTGATTATTAAGAAAGATACCAAAGCAAAAATACCTGGTGCTTCAAATAATTATCTTAAGTATATCAGCAGTTATCCTACCTGGGACAATTTCTACAGTTCATACAATTGCACAAATTTACAGCTTTGTAGAATGGGGAATGTCCACCCTCACTGTTGTGAAGGGAAGAACTCTTGTTAAAAGCAACCAGAATTTACCCTCCTACTCGTCAAATAAAGACGAAGAACACATATTTGTGGCATCATGCTTGGGTCACATTTATTAAATAAATCTAATCTCCTGACTTGTGGAGGAGCTGGTAGTGCAATTCCACTGGATCTACCCAGACCATCAGTGAGGTATTCCTGTGGGTGTTTCCAATTCTGTTTGTGTGAATGGGTGTTGGCTGTACCACAGAGATTGCTCATGGTGTCTCCTAAGTGCCCAACTGATTATCCTGAATCGTGCCAGGCACCCAGGTTTCACCTCATCCAATGACCCCCTGAGGGATTCACCACTACCACCCTAACCCAGTACTACCTGCCTAAATGTGACCTATTTAACTGACCATTCCCCTAAGCCACAATTGTCCTGTGGTCCAGAGTGGGATAGGTGAAAAAAATACACCTCTTCCACATGCCAATCCAGAGAATGGGCTGAAAAATTCCAGTCTGGTCTCTGAAGGCAACCCTAACACTCTAGGCACAGTATGAGTGGGCAGGTCATAGCAAATAGGCAAAGAGACCCAATCAGGGGCAGGCAGGCCTTAAAACAAGCCTCTTGCCCTGCCCTCAGACAAGTGTGCATGAAAGATAGAGCATCTCAGACTACTTCCTGCCAATTTAGCTGTAAGGGGTTTATGCAATCTGAATAGAAACCAAAGTACTGAAACTAATGTTGTCAGATACCACAGCAGCTCCCATATCGATTCTTGAAAGAAAACTGGCTTCATACAGCCTCTCAAAGCAGTTTATTGTTTCTCTTGGTTCTGCTCGAGCAAAAGAGACAATAAAACAAAAGATATTGGATATCCATTGGCAACACAATTTAAATAAAATAAATAGTTTGCTCTTTGAAATGCCCCCACCTAATAATATGAGGTCCTTATCTTACTTATCCAGCTTAAGTAACCCAGAGCATAGGAGATCATACACTCTTTTGCATTTTAAAATGTTACCATCAGTATTCAGAGAGGGGTTATTTAAGAAAGTTCCTGTTCGGGACCGCTTACACATCTGTCAGGCTGAGAAGGTGGAGACATCTGAACATGTGCTCCTAAAATGCCAGTTTTACGACAACCTGAGACATGAGCTCATTGCTGTCTTTCCTCAGATTGAGTTGAATAACCATATGTTTAGAGACATGCTCTCAGAACCACTGACCTGACAGCCGCTGTTGCCAGATTTGCCTGGAGGGCTACCAGGGTACATAACATTAGAGAGAACCAGCTACAGTGGGGACAGGTTAAAAACCAACAATAATGATTTTTACTTTGCACTCGTAATTCTGCTTTATTCATGTACAGTAAAACACCGGATAAGGATTGGATCAGATAACGCTAAAATCACATAACGCTAAGTAATCTGGGGAGGAGAATTGGATCGAATAACATTAATGTCCTATGGGATGGATCGGATAACAACCACTAAAGCCTGTGCTGTTACATTGTATCTCTATGGTGCTTTAACTTTATCCAATCCATCCCATAGAATTTTAACATGGATTGGATAACACTAAAATCATTTAACACCAAGACTTGTGGAACCAAGTTTTAGCGTTATCCAGTGTTTTACTGTAATTATATCCACTATGTGCATTTATATATAGACATATTTATCCTTATTTTATAACTGTAACTATAACTTTTAAACTATTTTATGTGCTGTTTTATTCTTTTCAAACCAGATACCTGAAATATTTTAAAGATGTATTAACTTGTAACTGTGATGGGGGACTTTTGAAATGTATGATATGTCATTGATATGTGATGTGTTACTTTGATATATTTTAATATGTGATATTTTGTGTTCAACATTGTTAGCCACTCTGAGTCGCTTTGGCGAATAAAGTGGCATACAAATCTAAATACAAAATACAAATGTAGCATAAATTTAAAAAACTGATTTTATTCTATTTTGTTTTAATTCAAACGAATGTGTTTGTGGGGGTTGCATTTTGATGCTATTTTATGCACTTAAACCCTTTTTACTGCACTAGTCATCGACCGCAATAAAGTTTGATTGATTGAGCTGGAAGGAGTTAAAGTCTCTCCTTCATCCAGGCTGCATTGCAGCCAAATGTACAGAGGGAAGATTCTTACCATTCTTCCTGACAAGCAGAAATGTGTTACAACTTCTTACAACTTCTTGTCCTTACAAGTATGAGACAAGTAACAATTTAAATTCTTGCTAAAATGTATAAAGCACAAGGTGAACTTGCTGCATGTAAAACTGCTGAAAATGTCATATGATTAAAAAAAACACTTCTATAATCTTGGTTTTCCTTTTGAAGTATAGCATGGAAAGCTTGATGTTCAAGCGTAGCTCCTTTTGCAAAAGTATAGAATAGATATTCAGGCAGAATAGCTTTATATGAGTGTTGTGTTATGCAACAGATGGAAGTTTAATGGTGTAAAACACAGTTTGTAACAGGTTCATTGTTTCATATGCTCTGGATCACTAAATTGGCAGGTAGAGATGAAAGGTGCATTAAAATGGACATCCTGAAAATTATAGAATTCTCTCAAAGGAACAGTCTTTAATTTTGAATTATAAAGCTAATTTTAATGAATTGGAAGCTATAATATATAACCTTTCCTTTGTTCAGGAAGAAACTGTGAGTTGTGTAAGGATTTCTTTTATCGACCTGTAGATGCAGATCTTTCAGCTGTGGAGGTTTGTAAACCTTGCAAATGCTACACAGGAGGCACAACAAACCATAGCCATTTGTGTGATAAGGTAGGTGGTACTGACATAAAATATCACAGGGTCAAATCACATGTTATGGAAAATGTGTATTGCCTGCTATTATGTTTTCCCTCCAGGCACATAATTTCTTCAGATGTTCACTGTCTTGAACAGTGGTTTACACTACATCTGGCAATATAGAAATGCTAACAAGAATGAATGAATGAATGACAATACAAAACCAAACTAACTTACAAACTTCAAAGTGATGCACAATTGTGCTAGGACAATCAGGTATCATAATTACCTCAAGGAGATATCTTTCTTAAAATGTAATAGCTATATTATCTAGTTTGTACACATCTTACTTGCCAGCAAATAGGCTGCTATTTTTACTAACTTGCCCTGCAAGATTTTATTCAACATATGATGTTTGGCAAAAGAAAGAGTTCTTGTTTAAAAATTAAGGTAAATTCACAGAGGGACCAGAAATTTCTATAATTCTATTCATCTCAATCTGTGATTAATCCTATCCCCAGGGCAACCGTGTTATAAAATGGTGAAAGAAAAAGGAAAAAGGAATGCTTTACAAAAAAACCCAGTCAATTAACTCACAACCAATCCTCAGCAACTCAGTGATGGCCTGAATAAAAAGCTATTTTGCATGACTCAGTTCACAAATGCAAGCAAACATATAGGATGGTATGAAGAACCCTTGGAGTAGAGCCAATTATGCAGCAATTATCTAAAAGGGGCAGGTGAGGGGGGAAAAAGCCAATGAATGCTGCCTAATATTACAGGATGAACCCATATCCTATTCAATTTAAGTTGTAGTGCATAAAAAAGAGAAGTTCTTTAACATGTGAACAGCCCTAAGGCTCAAGAAATATTTGAAGCAAGGGAAAAAAAATTTTTTCTATTCTATTCTATATTCGATTTATATCCCACCCCAATCACGCAATGCGACTCTGGGCGGGTTACAGACATATCAATACAATATCAATACAATATAAAAACATTCAGTCAACATAAATAATAATAAGTAACTAACAAAAAGTCCTTGCTGCCTGAACGTCCTCAATGAGGGCCGGACTCAGTGTCCTTTACAATTACAAATCAAAATCAAAATCACCAAATTCCCAATCATAGTTACAAATTACCCAATTTCAGGTCATTAAAGACACATCATAATGATTATAGAACAATACATTTAAAATAAATAAATAAATAAATCTCGAACTAGTCTGAAATCAAAGTTATCTCTGGTTGAACCTTCCACAGGCATAGTCCGTGGAGGGCTACAGTTGTTGGACCACAAATATTACAAACACATATCTGAAAGGAGGTATTCATAGAGTTATATACATTAAAATCTCACCCAAAGTTGTCAGCTAATGATGGCACTAGTTCTCCCAGGCTTTAGGCAGAATTCTTTCTTACTTCTACCTGAAAATACCGGGTATTCTTTGATAGCTTCCCTTCTAATAACTCAACAGGCCTGACATAATTACCTTTTATAATCAGATTAAATCAGTTTTTTTTTCTTCAGTGTCTAGGCCAAACATGAAACTACCAAAATGAAGCCACTTTTTGGTGAGTCCATTCTGCATTACCCAGCAACACAAGGTTACTGTTACCGGGTATGCCCAATTGTGGTTCAAAAATGACACAATCATTGAGGAGGGGCTTTCTATGTACCCATGCCATGAAGACTGTCCTGAGAATATAATGTAGTGGCCTTTCATCTATCTGCCTTCTGCATTGCAGCATGACCCCCACACCACTGATCCAGTTCCCGTGAGTCACATTCCAGTCCTGAGCCCTTTTAGCACACAAGGTCCTCCTCAGCCCCAGGCCAGTATTGATTAAGCTGCTGCCCTCTATCAAGATGGATTAAAGTGGGATTTATTTATTTATTGTAATTGTGATTTTTTGCTTCTTTGTTAGCCACCCATCACCCTTCTCTGTGGACTTCGGCACCCAAGGCTGTTAGTCCTCAGGGTTGTCAGGTTAGTTAATCTCTGCCTGACATTCTGTGTTGATTCACTGGAAGTATGGTCTACTCTATTACCACAGCAGGATAATCTGGTCAAACTATAATTAAATCAGATATGTTCAAGGGAATATTTATCTTTATAAATGCAGTAGTTTGTACTTAGGGGAAAAAAGGTGTTATTCCACAAGTCATCATATCATTCTAAACCCAATCCTATATCAGAAGAAAGGCCTTAGAACCATCCCAGGTCTTTCTTCTTATACCTAGGAACGTGGTATAATTTGTTGATTGCCAGGGTCTGCTTTAATCGTTGCTGAAAGCAACAAATTGCTCTCATTGTCTATATTTGCTAGTCCCAACAAAAGTGCAACCATTTCAATCAATTCATGGAATTGATGGAAGTTTTGACTTCCACCAGTTGAATGAGTGGGTCTACACTAGAGTTAGGCAAGGTTTTTTTTTTATGCTATGGGACTTTCAATGCCAGGTTTCTTCACTCACAATCTTTCTCTGCCTTCTTAGTCTTCCTTCTCTCTCCTTTCCTCAGTGCTCTTTGCTACACCGAATGCTGAATTTGCTCATCACCTTCTGTTGTTTACTCACCTTTGCTTTTCAATCTTGCACCAGCACTTAATTCCTATGCAGCTACCATAGACGGGGAGATGAAGTCTCTCCCTCAAGGCTCACTACAGACACGTATTTTAAAAGGTGTCAATTGTTTTAAGCCTCTGTCCATCTTGCCCAGTATCTCACTTGCTCATATGGAAGAAAAAGCATGTGTTGTACTAAGCAATTCATTCATCTCACCTCACCCCAAAGTCTAGCAAAATATGTAGCTGAAAACACTCTTTCTGCTGGCATTTGCTTCCATCTAAAACTTGATTCCCTTAAAACATTCTTATGTGACACTGAACATTCTTTGCTGTTGAGATGTGTCTTTCTCTGGCATTTTGTGTTTGTTTTTATTTTCTCTGGGGGCTCTCTTTTACTGCTAACTTTGATCCTTCAAGAGGCTATGTGAGCACAACAAGATTTGATATCTTTTGCCTATGAAGAGCTCACTGCCAACCTGGGGTTTAAGCTTGTAAAAAGCAAAGTGAAAGCATTGTGCAAGCATTGTACTTAGAATAGTAGCAATTGTCTAAAGTAGGGGTGGCCAAACTATGCCCCATGGGCTGCAACCGGCTCCCGACAATTCATCTGGCCTGTGCCACCCTTGTTGTTCCTGGAAGTGGAAGTAAAATGCACTCATACAGGTGCATTTTACTTCCACTTCCAGGAGTGACGAGGGCACTGCAGGCTAGATGAATTGGTGTCAGGGGCCAGATCTGGCCCATGGGCCATAGTTTGGGCACCCTGCTTTAAGAAGAGAAAATTTCAACCTAAAATCTATCTCATCCTGTTGCAAAACAGATTGCAAGGCATGTTTTATTTCTGTTTCTGGTGGGAGGAATCACATGACTGGCCCACTGAACTAAAATGACTAGCCCACTGAATCATGTGACTGGCCCACAGCCTGAAAAGTTTGGGCACCCCGGTCTAAAGGACAGGATTTGGTTTTGTGGGTCTCATAATACTGCTTTACTGGCCAAGACTATCAGAATTAAAATACTTTAAAACCCTGGAAACAATCTGAAGATTCCCATAAGGCGATGAGAATGGTTTGTGTGAGAGTATTTGAATTCCTTTTTAGTGGTATCTTATTTCAAGTAGTGGCTACTGTTCCCTGAGTAGTTCTAGCTCAAGGTGTTTTATCCTCCAGAATAATCAGAAAGTTAGCAATGAATAAGACTGAAAAATGAGTCTAAAACCAAGATTTTATATAAAAAAGTAAATAAGGAAAAATGGGTTGGACCGTACAGCTCAATAAGACATCAATAGACTGCTGCAATAAGAGCAAGGTAGAGCAAAATGATTAAGAGGCATTAAAAAATAGATTAATAAGGCTGCAGAAAATGGACTGAAATGAATTACATGAAATAGAAAGGCATTATTGAAGGAAGTGTTTCCGAGGCTGACCCAAGGAAGATGGAATCATAAGGAATAAGGCCCTAGCTCATGAAAATTAATTGTCACATCACAAAGATAATTTTCAAGGAAATGTGTTAAAAATGGGTCTGAATATACTTTCTCTGCATAATTTACCATTCCCAGCACTTCATCAATGTGTTCCTGTACAGAAACAGTTATATGTCATTTAGCCTAAACGAAGATACAGAATTCTGGAAAAGAAAAGCATCTAAAATTTTATCCTTTAGTTTTTTTTTAAAAAGAAGAGATAACAAAATGCTTAGTTCTGGAGAAGTGATTCTGTCACCTTAGAGCCAGTTTTCATTGACAAATGTGCCTTCCTCTACTAGGGGAAGTCTAGGATAACAATGCTATTCTTTGCACAATAGAATTTTTTAAAATGGTGGCTCTGTTAGTCTGCGCTTCAAGCATATCAGAGACAAAACAAAACAAAAAGACAAAAAATGTTGTTGCACTTATCTACTTGCCGGTTATGCTAACCATTCTGTACCTCTGGACCTGATGTGTATAAATTGATGCCATGAAGTCTCACTCTTATGTCTGACGAAGTGGACTTGATCCATGAAAGCTAACATTAAAATAAAGCAGTTGGTCTTTAAAGTGCCATAACATTTTTGTCTTCTTGTTTTGTTTACTCTCTTATATTCTTTGCATAGTTACTCCAAAGTAAGCCCAGATATGTTCACTGGTGCTCGCTTTTAGCAGATATTTCACATGTCTAGAGACAAATAAATCCCAATGACTTATTCTTGTGGGTATCAAATTGCAGCTTAAGTTAAACCATTAATCTCAATAGAGGAATGGAATGTATGCTTAACCTTTTTCATTTGACTCAATGGCAATGGGAAGTGCTCTCTTGCTGACAACAGCCAGAAACTTGTGAGCTGGTTTTGCAATGTTATGCTCCAGGCTGATCCTCTGAATAACATGGCCAGTAGTCAAAGACTTTTTTATTACTTTGGAACCTTTCTTTTTGGTTGTACAGTAGAACCTCGTATAATGAATGCCTTGTACAGCAATTAAATCGTACAACACAAGGATTTGGAAAAACAATGTGCCCCGTATAACAACTAAAATTGTTATATGATGTGATGCATCTCTATGGGAAAAATCGTGCAATGAATTTTTGTTGTTGTACGATTTTTCTCATAGACATATTTATTGTATGATACATCCCATAGGGAAATTGCTATACAATGTATGCATTGTATAGCAATTTTTCCGTACAACAATGAGCCTTGTGGAGCAGATTAAAATCATTATATGAGGTACCACTGCATACAGAGAGACGTGGGATAGGTGCAGGCAATTTCCTTCACTCATGTGGCAGCAACATTTATAGCCATGCAGAGCACTGCACACATGAAAATGTGGGTTTAACATGATAAGCACAGCTCTTGTTAGGTTCTTTTGATTGTGATTAAGATCTCCCTTGCTCAAAAGACAGTCATATCCAGCTCTAGGGGTACAGTGCCCATCTCATTTTACAGCCAAAGAGCCAGCACTGTCTGCGTCTGCAGATGTTTCCATGGTCATGTGCAAAGCATGACTAGACACTGGAACACATGGAACACTGTTACCTTTCCCACCAAACTGTTAACTATTAATCTACAGAACAGTACCTGCAATTTCTTGCTTTTGAACTGCTAGGTTGGGAGAAGCTGTGGCAGATAACAGGAGCTTACGCCAGGTCTTGAAATGTTGACATCCTGACCTTTTGGTCATCAAGCTCAGTGTCTTAACCACTAAGCTACAACTTAGGGATAAGGAACATGCATCCTGCAAATTATGTACACAGAGGGCTTTATTAATGTTGCTGAGGTTCAGAGTTTGAGCTGTGATTCAAATTAACTGTGTTTATTTTCCATTTTGCAGTACTGAACCCCTTTAAGCATTGAATCAGTATCTTCTTTTCTTTGAATGTCTGTTACCTCCTTCACAAGCTATTCTTTATTGTTATTGCTTAGGCAGCTCCTTTATACTCCCTTCTTTTCCCACATACTATGTTTCCTCAAAGCTTTTGGTAACTTCAGATGATGCTCTTAAAAACAACAATACACCAATTGCATATTACTGGGGCCAAACTAGAAATCCCAAAAGTTGTGCCCATGTAAATGATAATTATTGGGAAGCCACTATTCTGTAACTCGTCATTAAGTTACTTCTTGGGTTATTTAATATTACCTTATGGAAATTTTATTTTCTATTACTTGAAAAAAAGTCACCACAGGATTCTTCCAAGAGCCCTATATTCAGCCTGCAAAAGGAAACAGAAATATAATGAGCAGGTGTTTTTGTTGTCATATGCTGTCATGTCATTTCTAACTTATGGCATTCCTAACAGGATTTTCAAGGCATGTGAACTGTTACTGAGTGGTTTATGATTGCTATCCCTGGGTGTGATGTTGTGGCTGAGCAGAATTTGAATCCCAGTAAACTGGGTTGTAGTCCAACACAGTGTCCATTTTACTAAAACGGCTCATGAATACATTTTACAGATTGTTATTTAAAAATGAAAGCTATGTTTCTTTTACCTATAAAAGTAACCCAATGAGCAAAATCCTATTGACAATCATGGGGAGCAAGCTTGATTTCTATAAGTCCAAGGATAGGACCCTAACAAATAGATTCAAATTTCAAGAAAGACTATTTAAGCTATGCAGTGGCAGACAGAAAGTGCTGTTTGACAAAAGCATAGGTAAAGTTAAAGTCACCCTTGCTCAAAAGCCGGTCATATCCAACTCTAGGGTGTGGTGCTCATCTTCGTTTACAGCCAAAGAGCCAGCGCTGTTTGTGTGGCCTACCTGAAAATGAAGGTAGACTCATGTTGACTGGAATTTTAAAAGCAGAATTAGATGCTGTCAATGATGCTGTGGATTTCCTGTTTGGCAAGGATGTTGTGCTCAGTGCCCTTGGGGTCTCTTCCAGTTCTTCATTTCTATGCTTCTATCATCCAGTGTTCTTTATTTCTCCAAAACAACCTTAATGATCCCATCATCCTATGTACCGTATTTCTCCAAAACAACCTGTAAGCCCTGAAAATATGTGAACCAGATGGTTAAATCCAGTAAAATTCTTTTCCATATCTAGGGTAACACTTGTACAATAATTTTAAAACAATAGTATCTTGACACCAGTCCTGGTATCAACAGCTAGAATTGAAGAATGCATGCTGAAGCCAAATGAATAGCAGCACAATGATATCCCTCTGTGCCCCTAATTCTGCTCTTTCTTGTTGTTTATTTCCATTTGCCTGCTTTTCCAAGTGTATAAACAATACAAGAGCATGGGAAACAGAATGTAGCTCAGTTCACTTTACTTTCTCCTTCCGGGCAGTGGTGTGAGTGATGCTGAAAATGATGAAGAGAAAGAAGAATCCACATAGGATATGTAGGGTGACCATCAGACCTGGAACTGGCATAATTTGAAAACCAATTTGTATTTTTGTGGTTCTGTATGCTTTCTGATTGGGACTGTAGTGGCTCAGTGATTAAGACACTGAACTTGACAACTGGAACATCTGCAGGTCAGCAGTTTGAGACCCAAGTGGTACATGAAGGTGTGAGCTCCCATCTCTGTCTCAGCTCTTCCCAACCTAACTGTTCAAAAGCAAGAATTTGCAAGTAGATAAACAGGTACCACTTAGGTGAGAAGGTAAATAGCATTCCATGCACTCTGCTGTCTAGTGATGGCTGCCACATTTCTATGGAAACATCTGCAGATGCAGACAGCACTGGCTCTTGTGCTATAAACAGAGCTGAGCACTGAACCCTAGAGTTGGATACATCTGGCTTTCAAGCAAGGATGACCTTTACCTATGCTTTCTGATTAATTAATCTTCTTCAACCTTGAATATTGAGATCATTATACTTCTCCTCCCAGGGCCATTTGGCAGAGCAGGAAGATATGAAATATGCTGGTTGAGGGGATGACTTTTCTCATCTGCCTTCTTCCTTATTGACACACTGGCAACCCAGTTTGATGTAGTGGATAGAGCAAGAGATTAGAATTCAGGGAGCTGGGTTTGAATCCCCTCTCCTACACAGGAAATCAGTGAGGTGTGGCACTGGTAAAACCAATTCTTAAACATTTCACTTGCCTTCAAAGCGCTATTAGGATTGCTATCAGTTAATTCAGACTTGAAGGTACACAACAACAGCAGCAGCAGCAACAACAACAACAACATAGACTGGCAAACAGATAGTCTGGGAAAGTTTTCAATGACCCATTGTACTGGAGAAGACAGAATTGAAAAGAGCTATCCTTATACAGTTGTACCTCGCTTAAAGAGTATAATCCGTTCCACAGAATTGCTCTTTAAGTGAGTTTGCTCTTTAAGCAAAACACCATTGTAAGTGACCAATTGTGGGGTGGATTGCGAACCCGATTTATTTGTTAAGTGAGTTTTTGGTTGGTTTTATTTGTTAAGCAAAGCGAACATTCAGAGAAATTTCTGCTCTTTAAGCGAGTTACTCTTTAAGCGAAATGCTCTTTATGCGAGGTTTGACTGTATTTTGCTGCCTTCATTTAGATTGGATTCCTTAACAGCAACTGTACTGGAGAAACTAATGCACCATTTTCCCTAACAAAACTAAAATGGCATCTGTGGGAAGGGTGTGGCAGTAGCCTGAACCCCATCCAGTAGCCTACACAGAAGATAACTGAGAGCCACATGTACAGTATATAATTTGATTAAAGTTTATTTCAATCCCAAATTCCATAAGTGATGCTAATGAATTTGTATTACCAATATTTCTAGAGCAGGGGTCAGCAAACTTGCCAGTACACTTGCTGATCAGGGCTTCAGGGAATTGAAGTCCAAGAACATCTGGAGAACCAAGTTTGTTTCCCCTCCCCTTCTAGAGGGTTGGTTTTTTTAAACAAAATGTGTGTTGACTAATGAATATTTATGTTTCTGAATTATGGTGGCCCTTTCTACGATTTCCTAGATATGGTTTCCTCCTCTTTGTGGTGTTCTGGGACTATACACTTGTTTAAAGCTGCCATGGGCTTGCTCTTCTCGCTGAGGCACAGTGGGGAATTGAACACCCAACCCCTGGCGCTCCATCTCACTGAGCTATCCAGCCAGCTGCAGTGCCTTGTTTCCATTTGAAGATTTTATTTTTTTTAACTTGTCAACCCACCCATGTTGCTAATGAGCATCTATCAGGGCAACGATGGGTGTGTGTGTGTGTTACGACACATTTATCATTCTACAACATTTTTCTTTTTCGATCTCTTTAGATTGGAGGCCAGTGTAATTGTAAGAGACATGTGTCCGGTGGACAGTGCGATCAATGCCAGGAAGGATTCTACAATCTTCAACTGTCAGATCCTGATGGTTGTAGCCCCTGTAACTGTAATATCTCTGGGACACTTGATGGAGATATTGACTGTCACCCAAATTCAGGCCAGTGCAAATGCAAGAGAAATGTTATTGGTAAGTGCAAAGCAAGAAACTCATCCAAATTTGCTTCTTTCTTCTAGAAATAGAGCACTTGATGCCAGAACCTCTTAAACACAGCAGGTCAAATGTCATCTTTTTTGATGAGAAATTATGTAAATCTCACTTAACGATCCATAACTGTTCACTTAATAACACTCCTAAAATCTGTTCTTCAGCTTTCCCCATATTTATTGGATACAGCAATACCTTCCACTTCACATATTCTATCATAATAATAAAAGATAGAACTAATGCAATTTGCTTACTGCCACTGCCAAATGTTTCTTTCAGGAAAATAGGACTCTTTCATGAGTATATAAACTTAATAAGTTCTAAGCAAACAGTTGATATGTCAGTTTTCTTAACAGACCAAAATAAATGGATTTTTCCTCCTCAAAAATATTCTGTGCTACAGGGTCTTTTGTGATAAATCTTTTCAATTTTTTCCTGTTATTATTCTTTGAACTGCTCCTGTGAAATGCAAAAATGTCAACATAATTCTACACATCTTATACATTGCTAGGGTTAGTTATCAAGGGTCACATAATTTTAATTTTGTAATTCAATGCCAAGTTTATTATAATAAACTACTAGCTTCAATGTTATTTATCATTTTTTAACAAGACTTTTTTTATTTGCTGTTCCCAGAGGTATTTTCCTAGAAATTAGATTTGATTATAGCAATTTATTACTTCCAACATATTTGAGGGGGAACCATATCAATATAAGGACAAAATATATCAAATACCCAGAGTATACAGAGCATATAATGCATTTTGAAATGTTGATATATGGGAATATTATGCAAGGAGATTTTTTTTTTAATGAAAGGAATTCTGATTGGTAACTGTACATGCCTCAGACATGTAGTATAGATACACAGGCATATATGCACAATTCTATGGCCAATCAATGTTATTTTTTCTCAAACTGCATTTATTCCACAATGTGTGTAATTTATATGCAATTTACAGAATAAAGTATTTAAGATCACTCATGTCTTAGACTGTAACATTCCATGATATAGATTCAGGTTGCAGTTTTCATTGTTCTCCAGGAAAACCCCACAAAGAACCAATAATGATTTTCTACTTTTATGGGAGGCAATATTCATATAATTTCTCATCACCTCAAACATAATTTTTGAAATAATTTCAAACATTCATTTGTATACTTAATGGACAGGTGTTAGTCAATGTTGCTGGCTGGAGGAAAAAGAATACATACCCTTCCACTAATCCCAAACTACAGGAATTCACTCAATGGAATTTGCATAAATACAATACATTTGGCAATTCATTCAGTGTGTCTACTCTTAGTTGCGTCTAGCAATAGGATACTGGCAGTGGTGGGATTCAGCAGGTTCACCCCAGTTCACCAGAACGGGTAGCAGAAATTCTGGCTGGCTCCACCCATCCAAGTTTTGAAATAAAGTAGTCCTAATTCAGGTGCAACACAGGGCTTCCCCTGGCCACGCCCACTATACCACGCCCACAGAATAGGTAGTAAATTTTTTTGAATCCCACCACTGGATACTGGCCAATATAATAAATATATCTGAAATGTGTGAACTACTATTTTTACAAAAAAAAAATGGAAGAGATTTTTTAATCACTCAAAAAAAGGAAACAACTCTATAATGTGGCAAAGTGCTGTTCCAGGTGCTGTTCCAGGTGCTGTTGAATTGGAGCTCTCATCATACCACTGTCTATGTTGGTTAGTCCTGATGGGGGTTCCAGTCCAACAACATCTACAGGCCTTTACAGTTCATAACAAAATTTAAATGCTGTTATGCATTATTTAGCTGTTCTTCCATGTCTAGATCAGATGATAAACTGCCTTTGGTGAATTCATTCTGTAGTTCTTTTCGCCTAGTGTGAGAAAGATTAGTTGGCACAATAGGGTTGCCATTGCCCAGGGTACTCTTTATTGTGGTTTAAAATACCACAATCTTCAAGCAGGCTCTTTCTGTGTACCCCAATATATAAATATTGTTGGTCACTCCAAGATCCCCTGAATTATCAAAGCAAAATTGGGCACTTCAGATCCCCATGTTCCCTTGGTGGGTTGAGGAAAAGCTCTGGTCTGAAACTCCATTGCCATTCAGTAAAGCAGAAAGTCAGTATAAAAACCTGTTGATAAACTTATAAAAGAAAATGTTATGTGCCAAAGATCTGCACAAGATGATGTTAAAGAAAGGCATTCACCAGATGCTGAAAATAGCAGTGCAGACACAGGGAAAGGTTTTCTGAGGAGGGTATACCTTACGTCAGATAGTAATTATAATTGTATGCTATCAGCTAGATTCTGACTTTTCAGAGTTTTATAGTTAGAGAATCCACAGAAGGGGGAAGAGGCCATGGAGTCCTGCATTGAGAAGGGAGTTGGACTCCATTGCCTAAAATGTCCCTTCCAATGCAGTTATTCTATGACTAGGGCTGGCTCTTCTTCCAAGGAAGCACAGTATGAAATTGAACTCCCAATACCTTCGTTGGCATCCATTTAACTAAACCACTGAGCTAACCAGCCCGCTCTAAGCCAGCTATCATCCCCAAAAAGGCCATCTCCATTATCACCTGTTCTACCTCACAACACAACAAAGCTTCTGCTAAAACCACAAGCTACATAGTTTCACCTTCTGTTTATGAAAGTACCTCTCAACTAACTGCATAATCAATGCTCAGGTGCGATTTCTACCCCCTAACAATAATTATACTCATCCACAATATATACAACAGTGTGCATTTCCATCACAGAAGCAATTGGATATACAAGCAACTTTAGAGTCTGTTGTCATTGTTATCTGTTTAAGCAAGCTTGATAACAAAAAAATGTAACTAAGTGCTGCAATGTTATGCAGCATGAGCCGTTAGAGTTAGCACAACTGTTAAATCTTACTAATGATCCTATCACTGGTAAAATACATTAGCACCAATAATTTTATTAAAGTAGGTCATTCATCTAGAATAAAAAAGGGAGAAGAATGTGAATTAAATACCAAGCATGCTAACTCCCCTGTACTTGTTAACATTGAATGTGATGCCCTGTAGGCCTTTCTCGGTATCGTTAGGAATAGATTACCTGTCAGGAATATGTATGGCATATTCAAATAAGCACTGTGCATATTTTTAAAACTGATATGATATGAATCCATGTAGACCAATTTTAATAGTTCAAAATGAGTCATAATTCTTGTTAACAATACAGTTATTTTTAAAATTTGCGGCAGTAGTGGTCCTTTTTTATTTTCCTTATTGAAATTAAATGATATGCCTTAGGTGAGCCATTCATCACTGCTAAAGGAACATGCCTTCTGTTCAAGTCCTCCAGTTTTTGTCCTTATATAATGCATTTCCTGCCGTTTTGAGGGTTGCTTTTTCTACATAGGAGGCTATATATATTTGTGTGCTGAGGAAACTTTTAAAATGAATTTGCTTGAAATGTGGGACTTTTGATTTATTTCAATTTACTGTACATCTGATTGATGGTAGGAGAGTGGAAATATTATTTAGTGTATACACACACACACACACACACACACACAAAATAAAATAAAATAATAAATATTAGAAACATTTCTACCATCCCAATATCATTAACATTCACCAAACACACACTCTACCTACCTACCTATATTATTATTATTATTATTATTATTATTATTATTATTATTATTATTATTATTATTATTATTATTATTATTATTATTATTATTATTATTATTATTATTATTATTATTATTATTATTAGGATTTGTATGGTGCCTACTCAACAATGTGACTATAGAGTGTGTATGTGTAAACATATATAAATGTATCCCAGACTAGTCTGATTTCATATTTTTAAAAAACTAGGAAAGCAGAAGTGTGACATAGTATTTCTCAAGCAGTAATCGCTGCATGGTAAAGCAGTTCAGAAAGAGGCTCCCCAAAGTCTGATTCTTTTTCTTGTTCTGTCATATCCTAATCTGAATATTGGCAGTCCTCATGGTGATCAGCCATTTAGATTGCCCTGAAAATATAATGCAGTGGCCCTTCATCTGTCTTCTGCATCACAGCGTGACACCTGTACCATTAAGGGGCTGCGGTGGGTCAGTAGTTAAGAAGCTAGCCGTGTTAGCTTGAAGGCAGGCAAGTCAGCAGTTCGAGACTCAGGCACTGCATGATGGTTTGAGCACCCAGCTCTGTCCCAGCTCTTGCCAACATAGCAGTTCGAAAGCAAAAAATTGCAAGCAGATAAATAGGGATCAGTTTGGTGGGAAAAGATCTTAGGGCCATGAAAGGAACCTCATTCCAGCCTCCCTTGAGCAGAGTTTCTGAGCAAAAATCCTTTCAATCCAGAATAATTTCTGACATGAAATTATTATTATTATACCCATACCATTGATCCAGTTTCATGAGTCATTTCCTGGTCCTAGGTCCTTTTGGCACACAAAGTTCTCATCAGCCCCAGGCCAATAGTGATGAAGTTGCTACCCTCCATCAATATAGATTCAAGTGGTATTTAATCCACTTGGGGACCATCATAAAGTCTGATGGCCAGTGAGTTTACCCAACCCACTGTGGTTATTCCAAGGTTCAGTGTGATTGAGGAGGTGTTCCTTTTTGCTTCTTAGTTGATACACACGGAGAGAAGGACAATATAGAGATAGAAAGGCAATTCTTTTTCCTCCTTATTTTTCTTCTTCCCATCTAAGAGTCTGCCTGTGGATTTCTAGGAGACCTCTAGGACTGATAGTCCAATAGTCATGAACAATCTAGCCCTACTACATATGCAATAAAGGACCTGGAGGAAATATTCATCCTTCCCAGAATACAACTTTCAATCATTCCCTAACTATGCACAAAACAGAATATCATTGGATTGATATAACATGGATATGTTTTTTCCTCTACAGTTAGTACATCAGGTGAATTGGTTGCACAGTTAGTGAATATAGGTCTTCTAGAAAGTCATTTAATGGCAATTTCAGTGGTAAGAGCACATGCTTGACAAGAAGGCCCCAGAGCTGCTACCAGATAATGCTTACATCAATCTATTAACAATAATATTTACATGCCATCAAAACAGTTTTGACTTCTGGTGACTTTTTTCCAGAGGTTTTTAGGTGTAGAGTAAAACATCAAGATGCAAATGCCTTGACTAATGAAAAACTCACGATACGAAAGGAAATCCTGAAAAAATAATGCTTTGAGATATGAAAAAATTTTTAGATACAATTTTTTGGGTCTTCCAACACTTCCAATGATGATGGGAGGGTGTGTGGAGCATTTCTGCTCCATTTTTGTAATTTTCCATCTCTTTTCGGCACCATCAGAAGCTCTCTCTGCCACCAGGAAGTGCCAAAAATTCCCCTTTCCTCTCAACAGCTGATTGTTGGGGATTGGTCCAGCAATTACCAGAGCTGGTCACTAGAGGCCACTGTCGGAAATGTGCTGAATATGCATTGAAAACCATTCCAGAGGTCAGAAAAAAAGTGGAAAATGTTTTTTATCTGTTCAAAACTCCTTCTAAAATGCACTTTGGAATTTTTCACTGTTTTTGCTACTTTAGAAAGAGTATTGAACAGCTAAAATACTTTTTTGCTTTTCTGACCTCCAGAATGCATTATTTGGTTTTCAATACATTCCTATGGGAAAACACTCTTTGAGAATGAATTTTTCAGAATATGACAACCCCCCCCCCCGAGGAACAAATTAATTTCATATCTCAAGGTACCACTGTACTCAGAAATAGTTTACTAATCAATTTCTCCTGTTCTTCAGTATCCTTCTTGTGGTACTTCTATTTGTGTTGTGGCTTGGGTTCCAGAGATGTTGGGGTTAGCCCAAATCTTGATGTTGGGGTTAGCCCAAATCTTTCATAGATTTTTTTAAAAATGAAACTCTATGGCCACCCCTCCCCACCCCCACTCCCCACCCCACTATTTTTAACATCAAGTATTTCTCTCTTCAGGTCTCAGATGTGATCACTGCAACTTTGGATACAAATTCCTCCAAAAAATTAAGGAAGATGGCTGTGAGCCTTGCCAGTGTAACACCCAGGGTTCAGTGAATGATTTCTGTAACCCATCCACTGGTCAGTGCAACTGCAAGGAAAACGTCAAAGGACTTTACTGTGATACTTGCATATATGGCTTCTATGGCATGGACACTTTCGGTTGTAAGCCTTGTGGCTGTGCAGTAGAAGGAACTGTTTCTGGTACAGTATGTGATCCTGAAACAGGAAAGTGCATCTGTAGGCCTAACTTTGGGGAAAGGCAATGTAGTGACTGCTTAGATGGGTATTACAGAGTGCTGTGGAATGATTCTTTATTGTGCCTTTCATGTAACTGCAATCAGACTGGTACTGCAGGCGGTTCTTTGTTGTGTGACAAATCAACAGGACAATGTCCTTGCAAAGCTGGTGTCACAGGCCTTCAGTGCAATCAGTGCATGCCTCATACGTACAATCTAACCAATCACAACCCTCTTGGTTGTGAGATTTGTGGCTGTAATCCTTTGGGGACATTGAAAGAAAGTGTTTGTGACCCAATCAATGGACAATGCATTTGCCTGCCTCACCACCAGGGAAGAAGGTGTCATAAGTGTAAACCAGGTAAGCCAATAATGTCACAAGTTTCCTAAGTATTTGTTGTAAGAGATATATTTTTCATTTGTTATATTTCATAGAATGTCATAACTGTGGGAGTGCAGTATGCATAGTACAGTATTCTGTGCATATTGAACCATAAGTTAATACATTCTATGGTGAAGAATTTCACTCACAACTGAAAGTTTAAATATCACAGAACCCAATATAGTGTTATGGCAAATTACATAAGAGATTCATAAGCAGAATCTGGGCACTGCTAAACATGGTTGCCCAAGCACAACTTTTTATTAATTACATTACAACAGATGGTATGTTGCTAATGAAATAATAATTAGCCAAGTGTCTCTTGATATGGGATAATTTGGGGGACACACTGAATGGGGAAATCTAATAAGAGAAGAGACAGACCTTCATTCCTTTTTAGCAAAAGACATAATAATCTAGGTGTCTTTGCATAAAGAAAGAATGTAGGCAATGGTGGGCTCCAAAAACATTTACTACCACACTGTGGACGTGGTATGGTGGGCATGGCCAGGGGGAAAGCCCTGTGTTGCACACGAATTGGACTGAGTTATGGCCAGGGCCATAGCCAGAGGGTGGCCACTGTGGGCGTTGCCCACTCTGAGTTAGTAGTTTGCCCACCCTCAAACTCCTCTCTCTCTCTCTCTCTCTCTCTGTTAGTTAGTTATTCACCCATCCCACTTCTAGAATCCTGGCTATGGCCCGAGTTATGGCCCCTGAAATCACTCATTGAATTTTCCCCAAACCAGCTAGTGTTGGCCTAAGACTTTTGCATAGTACTGTATGTTTCACAATCCTGAAATTACAACTTTTCCCACAAGATCAAAACACACAAACAAAATATATATAATGCTACTTTTGCACTGACATTTTGTATGATAATTTCATATTTCAACAGTCTTTCCATTGTAGCTTGCCTACAGAAGAGATGAAGTGAAAGCAGAGCTCACGGAGAGAAACCATTTATGCAATGAATAGGGGAAAATATTTCTCCTTTTTAAATTTCCTTTTTCACTTGATATACTTGTATTACTTTATAACAGGGGTTCACAACCTGCGGCCCACAAGCCTGACCTGGCCCATCATTTAATGTGGCCCACCACCCTTGCCACCACTACCAGAAGTGGTAAAAACAGCAAAAACAGCCTAAAATGTGCTGCCTCGCTCCTGCTGACAGAAGTAGTAGAAGCAGTGAAAACAGCAAAAAATGTAGTTTTAATGTACCCATGGCTGTTGTGAACACATTTATGACAGCCACAGATTCATTTTACAGCAACATTTATGGCAGGGGAACCATGTGTCCAGCCTGCTCAGCTGTCTGAAGGGTCGTGGTCTGGCCCATGGTGGGAAAAAATTTAGAACCCCTGATTTATAATTTCTACTGCAGTTTGTAGTATGTTTAGTACTGGATGTAATATTTTTGCACTACTTTCCCCTGGTCTTAGGTTTTTATAGTTCCCTTCATGGTGTCAATGGCTGCTCTCCCTGTTTATGTCACCCAACTGGTTCAATAGATGAAGTCTGTCATAGTCTCACTGGCCAGTGCATTTGCCAAGATGCTTCTGTAACTGGAACAAGATGTGATCAATGCAAGAGCCACTATTATGGATTTGATGCAGCAACTGGGAAGTGAGTCCAAAATTAATCTTTTTGAGTTTCCATTTTCTTTCTGGAGGTTTGTGTGGTCAATGAAGGAGATTGTTTTGTTCAGAATAAAAATTTTGTGTCAGAAGGTATTCTGGGTTGAAAGGATTTTTGTTGGAGAAACTGCTCAGTGAATGAGACTCCTTTCATGAGATTATTGAAATAATTGAAATGTGATTTCTCACATTTCAATCATGGATCCAGTGCAGTTTCCCTGCAATTCAATTTCAGTCTCATTGTATGAGGATATTATGTTTCCCACATTGTTCAGCTGTGGAGGCATTTACCCAAAAATATATTCACTGGGAAAATGCACATAAAGATATATGGAACAGTTCATAGTCTGAGCCAGGACTGTCTCAATTTTGGGGGAAAAAAGCAGATTTCCAATGTTTCCTTCTCTTTCCTGTTGGAAGAAGCTATTTTTAATCCATGTTTCTTCCATTAATCTTACCTCCCACTTTCTCCATTCATTTCATGATCGCTGCAAGTGGTCATAGACAGCACCTGTCTGTACTCTTATTTTCCTGTTGGCCTGCTGGCTTTTCTAGAGGAATAAACCCCTTTTCTTGGTTCTTCACAAGCAATACCCCCCCCCCGGCCCAATCTCTCACAGATCCTTTTTTGACCATCAGACACTTCCAGCACTTAGGGAAGTCTGACTTCTAAGGACATCAAGAATCCCCTCAGTCACCCAGGAGGTGAGATTGCAGCAGTGGTAGGCAGCAATTTTTGGGGGGCTATCACGTCATGGGCGGAGCCTACATCGTGGGTGGAGCCTACATCGTGAGCGGAGCCTACGTCATGGGAGATCTAGTCATGCATGCCATATGGCCATGTATACATCTGCAAACACAGAGAGAACTAGCTCTTTGGCTGTAAATGGAGATGAGCACTGCACCCTAGAGTAAGATATGACTGGCTTTTGAGCAAGGGAGACCTCAAACCACTTGCAGGGACAAAACCTGATGTCAAATTTGAATACCAATTAGGGATCTTCTGTTATTAGGTAAAGGTTGTCCTTGCTCGAAAGCCAGTCGTTACCAACTCTAGGGTTTAGTGCTCATCTCTGTTTACAGCCAAAGAGCCAGTGGACTTGATCCACAAAAGCTCACATTAAAATACAGCAGTTAGTCTCTAAGGTGCCACAACGTTTTTGTCTTTTTGTTTTGTTTACTCTCTGATATGCTTGCACAGAATAAAACTTTTTAAATGGTAGCTCTTTTAGTCTGGACAGGGCAGGGAGGTGGGCATGGCCACACAATTTTGCTACCCCCCTGCCCGAAGGCCACCCAATTTTGCCACCCCACCCCCACTGGTGTGTGTGTGTGTGTGTGTGTGTGTGCAAACCTGCTGCTGCCCACTACTGGATTGCAGTTTATAAACACAGAACTAGCCAGTTAGAAAATTACTTTATACTTTGATAGGCCATTGAATGGGTGAGGTAATGTTGGATAAAATCTAGCAGTTTTGGCCTTCTGTGTTTTGAGCTACGAGGGAAGAAGGGTGCTGGCATCATTGTTCCCTCTCCCTCTCTTCTATGTAATTTTCCTATTTGCTCAACAACCCCTACTTTAGAATTTGTTATGTCACAAACTCAGAGGGAAGAGAGAGAAGATAATTTCTATTGGTTAGGAGCTCCATAGTGGAAATGAGTTTACATCACCTACCACATTCTACACTTTTTAAAAAGAAAATACAAAAATGGCCAATGTAGATTGCATCAGCAGTAGGAATGGATGAAGGGGTTGAATTACATCACTGAAGATAATCTTCAATCTACATATGCAGAAAACGCTATCCTTTAGCTATCCCAGTCTTTTCAGATCACTGTTAATCACTGGTCTTAAATGAACTTCCTCCAAATGTCAAATCAGAATTGACTTTCAAATAACATTCCTCTTAATCTCAATTTGTACCACCTTCTCTTATGGGTTCCAGGACTTGTTGATGCTCTCCAAGCCTTTTGTTTATTATTTTGTACAGCTTTATTTTGGAGAGTCTTACAGCATTTCATAGATAGCCAGAATCTAAGGACAGTGTAAGGTGGATCACTTGACTGCGTAAAGACAAAATTTGGAAGGGATAAGGGAAGCCCTTCTTCATAGACTGAGCTGGATGTTCCAAGAAACTAAGTGGGGATGCATAGCCACTTGTGTCCTCCCTGTTGAATTGCTAATGGGGGTAAAACAATGGCTTGAGAAATGCTTGATTTTTGGCTGGTGGATATGGATGGAATTTTTGTAGAGGTTAATTCAGAGATAGTGGAAATGCCATCCTGTTTCTCTCATGTTCTTTCCCTTCTCCTCATTTTGGAAACATTGATTTGCTCCAACCAAGGCATATCTGCTGCTGTTCTTACCTTGCTTTCTTCCACCTTCCTCTGCTTGGTACCTCACTTAAAGAGCATAATGCGTTCCACGGGATTGCTCTTTAAGCGAGTTTGCTCTTTAAGCAAAACACCATTGTAAGTGACCAATTGTGACTTCTGGTGGGGGGGATGGCAAACCCCGATTTACTTGCTAAGTGAGTTTTTGGTTGGATTTAGTTGTTAAGCGAGGCAACCATTCAGAGAAAATTCTGCTCTTTAAGCAAATTACTCTCTAAGCGAGGCACTCTTTATGCAAGGTTTTACTGTACTTTGCACTAGTTTAAATTTGATGGTATGCCAAAGTTTGGACGCAAATCTCAATAAATCCGATGCTATTTTGAAACTAAGCTGCAACAAAATAGTCAGGGCAACCCAATTCAATTGCTCCATTTAGGATACTCCTTTGCTGCATGAACAGTGGAATTAGAAACCCAAATGGAGGCCCATGTTAATGATGCATAATAAGATAAATCAGAGTAGAATTATTTTCTAATTCCTCATGTACTCTCTGAGACACATTAAACACCTCTACAAAGAATAAGCCAGTTGTAATAGATAATTAAATTATAAAGTACGAAATATGAAGCACTAAATTCCAGAAAAGAAAACATTTTGTGTAGCTATGACAGTTAAAAAGTCTAAACATTACCTCTAGTTAAAATGGATTTGGAAGCACTCCAAAAAGATGAAAGAACTTAATACAGTTTGAGTTAGAATACCCTTTGCTCTTGATTATAAAAGAAAAAAAAGATAGTATTGTCGTTTCCAACAGAGAATGTTTTTATTTATTCCCAGAGGGCTATTATTCCATAAAACAAATTTGCAGCTTATTTTGCTGCCTTAGCTTTTATCAGTCTTTTAAAGGGTGTTGAACTCAAGAGATCACACAGTAAGAGTAACTGAAAAACAAAACAAAAAAACCCACACACCCGTTTTTCTTAAAGAAGGTACCAATTATCATATTATGTGACCTTGTTTTTTTTAATAAATCCACTTTAAGAAACCATATATATTTATTGTTCATTTCACCTACATTATTCAAATAATATTTAAGAGGAAAAGGAAAAAAATATGCTTTAAGTAAAAGTGCAGAAAAAAGTATGCATTTAATAATACTTTAGTCTCTGGAAGAAAAGGTCATAAATTTAAAATACGCTGAGTGTATGTATATGTTTTGAAATACATGCATAAACATATGCCCACATTTGACTTTAAATAGCTTCTCATCTCTAATGTTCATTGGAGAAAGTACAGCTTTGCACTGAGAAATCTCAAGGTGTAAAAAATTTCCACATTTCTAACTAAAAGGCTTAATTGTTGTTCAGTTGCACAGTCAAGTTTGACTCTGTCATCTGCCATCCTCCATAGTCTGCCCAGGTCTACACTCACTGTGACAACAATGTTGTCTAACCATCTTACCCTCTGCCACCCCCTTCTCCTTTTGTCTTCGATCAAAAGGCTTAATGCTGATGGTTAATTAAACTGGCATAAATTCAGTGGCATAAACTGCAGTAGGAGCAAATTGCCACTAGTTAATGAGTCACTTGTATCCTTCACTGTGCACTAATGCATAAGACTGGCATGAGACAAAAGATGGTAGCAGCGATTTGCCAACTAACAACTGTTATTATACCATTGCACATAACACAATCAACTAATTAGTAGGATTCTGAGAAATGTTTTTAAAGAAGAATATTAACTCAGAGATGAACTGCTGCTCCCATGAACAGATTCCTGCATTATGGTTATGCTGGCTCAAGTTGATGGGAGTTGCAGTTCAGCAGCATATGTAAGCCAGAAGTTGTTAAATCCAATCATGAAATGTCAGCTGATGCTTAAAGAATCATGAATTGAAGCAGGGAAAACAATATCTTTTACTTTTCTCAACAGGGCTGAGATGGCTTCTCCCTCTGTTGTCTGTTCTGAGTTGTAGCTGGATGTCTAATTTTCTGCAAAGTGGCTGTGTTTTCCCCAATGTCCTTGCCCCCCCTCTAAAAAAACACAGGACTTAGGCTGCACTCTAAAGTTGCCACCTTCATTTCACAGTGGTCATCTGCCACAACCATCATCCTCCCTGCCCCATCAGTATGTTGGTGTGGCCATGAGAAACAAAGGTCATAAGGGGCTAGCTGATGGCAGGTGCCACATTCTAGCTAATAGCTGGTCTAGTCCTGTTACTTAAGCACATAACAGAGGAACCATGACTTAAATGGGCTCATATTACAAGGGTGTTTGTCATTTTTAAAATGAGAGAGAGAGGGAGATGTACCCTAGATACTATACTCAAATACTGGGGAAAATTTCAGTGGGGTGAGAAGCTGGCAGTCTGCATCATCTTGCTAAGTAATAAAGATGAGTCAGCCACACAGCTAACATGAATCAATGTGTGGTTAAATAGATAGCAATACCCATTTTGTTACTTCTTTTCATGATAGTAACTGTACTATTCATGTGATGTCAAGTCTTTGATCACTTTCTCTTGACATTGTCATATATTTGGGCCCTGCCAAAATGCATGTTTTTTTAACAAAAACACCACCACCAAAGTGGTGTTATTGAGAGAAGAGATGCTTGCCATTGAAATCATACAGTACTGTAATATGCTACAGTGAGAAGGGGAAAATAAGCAAAGCATTGTATAGTGTTGTTCTCATAGTGTATGAGAGAGCAAGAACATAATATTGACCAAAGCCTGTTGTTTAGCATAGTAATTCACATTACAGTAGGTCCACAGACTAAATGGGAATTTAGTGAATCGATTTCTTCATAAATTCCATAGAATCTTTAATGTAGTATGTTCCAATTAAAGTATACCATTTTGAAACAATGGAACTTACAGAGGACTCACCAAATCCCTGCTGATTAAATCGGCCTGCCCTTATTTTGACTAAAGAACATGATTGTGGCCACCACGTCCCTAGGTGGACATTCTTAAGATGCAGGCGTAGGAGCATCACATTGAAGATGTGTTACTACTGAAAATGAATAAGAATATAGGAAGTGATTTTATTTATTTATTTATTTTTCAAATTTATATTGCCGCCTAACTCGGCAGCGACTCTGGGCAGCTAACAACAATTAAAAGCAACATCAAAATTAACTAAAACCCCTTTAAAAACCCATTATAAATTCGAAATAATTTACCCACTTACCCCATCCATTAAAAGAGAGAAAGAAATTTTATTTATATAAGTCAGCAGGCGGGGGTCACCCCTCCATTGGTGCCCCACATCTGCCTTGTCAGCCAGGTTTTCAGTTATTTCGTAAAGCGCAGCAATTCCATCTGCAGCTGTAACTCTGTTGGCAGGAGGTTCCATAGGACCAGTGTGGATACAGAGGCCCTCCTTCTTGTGCTAGAAAGACAAGCTCCTCTAGCAGATGGCACAATTAGAAACCCCTCCAGTCAGCTCTGGTTGGACAGACAGATGTTCTTGGGGTGATGCAGTCTCTTAGATATCCTGGCCCATTACCATGTAGGGGTTTAAAGGTCATTACCAGCACCTTTAATTGCACCTGGAGGCATACCGGTAACCAGTGCAGCTCCTAGAGCAGTGGCGAGGTGCAGGCATAGCGCCTGCACCCCATCACCACACGGGCAGCCACATTCTGGACCAGTTGCAGCCTCCAAATGGTCATCAAGGGCAGTCCATGTAGAACGCATTACAGCAACATGTTTATATTAAATCTGTTGGCTAAGACATGGATGATTTAACATCGAAGTCTGGCTGGACATCCTGCTATGCTAATAGAGTAGCCTGTACAACCAACAACTCAACACCGAGTGTTGGGTGGCATAAATAACCTGACTCCCTAAAAGGGCCAATGGCCATGGGTGGATGAGCCCCTTTAGGTGGGGTGATGGTCCCCAAAGTGGAGGAAATGTCACTGGAAACCATCATATTGAGCCCAATGGCAAAATGAGTGGAGGAGGAACTCTGATTACCAATGGTCATGGAGGTGGAAGAGGTCATGCCAGATGTCCATATTCTCAAGGCTGCAGCAGTCCATTGCATTCCCGGTGTTAAATCCTGCATATCTCATTTCATATGTGCCGCAGGAGATGGCTCCGTGATCATAGTGTGTGGATCACTTCATAGCAAGCTGGGATCCACCTTAGACAAATTCATGCCAGTGGCATTTTTCCTGATTACCTCAGAGGGTGAAGGTGGCCCAGAACCAGCTGGCCTCCAAGACCAGGCCTCCCGGCACCCTGGGGCAGGAAAAAAAGTATGCTAGAATTGAGTTGCAGCCAATGAATTGATGATGCAGTCTCAAATTGAGTTTCAGCCAATGAATTGATGCTACAGCTTTGAGACCCCTATTGAACATGGCTTTGTCTCAGTCAGAAACTGAAATATTTATGTAATTATTTGTTGTATATTATTCCTCTCCCCTACCCCCATTCCCTCCCTATGAGCTCAGTTTCAGATAAGTGTGCTTGGCAGTCATGTTTAGAAATGCCAATGTCTGAACTATGGGATTTTTTTTAAATGCAAAAGCACATGCTCTGTTAATATTAATGCAGAGACCTTTGCCTGGAAGTTCCCCAAGACAAACTAGTGAAATCAGCTTCATTACTTAGATCAGATGTGGAAGAAATTGTGAACTGCACATTTTTTTAAAAAGGAGATAACAATTTTTACTTTTCTGGTACAACCTGGAGATTTAGGCTCTTGAGTACTGGAACTTAATTACTGTATGTGAGTGAAAAGAAGCAAAAGAGCTTCAGTCCTACTGAGAAATGTTAATGGACCTCCCTTATTTTCTTGGTTTGTTTTTATTTATAGATGTCAGCATTGTAATTGTCACCCTGCAGGAGCAACTACTAATGGGACCTGTCATGCTACAACTGGGCAATGCGTGTGTAAACAATTCACAACAGGCTCAAAATGTGACAACTGTGTACTTGATGCAAGTAATTTGGATGTCTATAACCTACTTGGATGTAGCAAAAGTAAGTGGGAGTCAATCCAAAGAGTTTATCTTTCAAATTAACAGTTTTTACCGGTTTGGTGCTTGTTGAATAGTGCAATTATAATGTTTAAAATAGACATTACTCATAATAGACATTACTCATAGTGCAATTATAATGTTTAAAATAGACATTACTCATAATCCATTAGAATCTTATGTTTGGGTAGCTAGAAGCACCATGTGAGGCTTTGTGGGAACACAGAATGTTGTTTACCTTCCCATCGAAGTGCCACCTATTTAGCTACAGTAAAACCTCATATAACACTAAAACCTGGTTCCACAAGTCTTGGTGTTATATGATTTTTAGTGTTATCTGATCCTCTCTATGGGATCCATAGAGATACATTGTAACCACACAGGCTTTAGCGGTTGTTATCTGAAGCATCCCATAGGATCTTAATGTTATCTGATGCAATTCTTCCCCCCAGATTCCTTAATGTTATGCGATTTTAGTGTTATTCGATACTAATGTTTTATGAGGTATTACTGTATTTGGAATTTCTTACTTTCGAACTGCTAGGTTGGCAGGAGCTGGGACAGAGACAGGAGCACACTTCGTCATGCAGTACTCAGGTCTTGAACTGCTGACCTGCTGACCTTCTAGTCATCAAGTTCAGCATCTTAGCCACTAAACCACCACAGTCCCTGTATGCTAATTACTGTCTTGTTATGTTAATGTGAAATTAAAATCTAGCCCTCTATACATTGCTGCAATGTTAAAGGGTTAATATGTTCACATAGTCTTGAAAGTTTAGCACTGTGATAATTTTGTAGTTTCAAAAGGGTCGATAAAACATTTTTCCCCTTTGCAGTTTTCCTGTTTCTCTTAGGAAAAAAATTCTGGCATCTTAAAAGGAAGATTGTATTGCGTTTAAGCCTGTGAAGTTCTTTGCTGTGTTGCTTTTAAGGCTGTGAAGGGATGTAATGTGTGTAATTTCACACCTTAAAATCAAGATCAATATGTGTACACACACTCCACCCACTCTCTTCATCATACAACACATAGAGAACCATAATTTCAGAGAATTACTATTGTTTCTTTCCTAAAAAGAGTTCCCCCAAATGGAGGATAATTATCTGGCCACTCTATGGTGTACGAAATCTATTATGTATGTAAATGAATAATTATAGACTGAAAGAAGGTAGTCTTCACAGAAGAGGAGAAGCTTTCTCTTTCAATGTTCCTATAGAAAGCATGCAAAACTTTAAAAAAACATTTTAAAATAATGATCACAATACCAGTTGATGTTTAAATGTTTCAAAATATACCAGGATATTTTGGATCTTAATTTTGAAATATTGTATAGAGACAGGGTGGGTAGACAGGAAAGGTGCATTGTACCATGAACATAACTCCAGCTATGTGCTGAACAAGTTGGGAATAAGTCTTCCCCCTACTCTGTTTTGCAGACTTCTAAATGCTAATATCAAATAATGATAACTGATAGCATCTATCAGGAATTTTTCCAGCTCATGACTCCTCAATGTTTTACTAAATGCTGGACAGAATCCATGCAAATGTTTATTTCTGCATATGTGAACTGACATAATTCAGATAGCAAATAGCTACCAATGAATAACCTAGTTGCATATCAAGTCATATTACAGGGTATTGCTAGGAATTTGATTGGGGAGCATGTGAGAAATCCAACTTCTTGGTGTTGTTGATTATCTGCTTTGGGATAACAATCCTGTGATCAGTCCTTGCAAGAGAATGACCCTCAACATCCTCTGAATGAATATGAGCTCAAGTCCACCAGCTCTCTGGACAAGGAACATCATTAAAGGAGGAAATAGCTGAAGATCTCAATCTCTCCTGTGTCACTTAAAGGACGCTGAATAGGCTGAGGGTTGGAGTTCTAAATGCAAGACCAACATGTTCAAGTGTGGATTGCTGGAGGACAACAACACACGGTGTGGATGTGGAGAAACACAGAGTCCAGCTCATTTACTGGTTTGCCGAATTCTGCCAGAGACATGAACCGATGGGGATTTGGGCTTGGGCAATGACAAAGCAAAGAAAGTGGGTTCATTTTGGCCTTCCAGGGTTTGATCAGGACACAAAAGAAGAAGAAATCAGTCCTTAAGTGGCTGGGCTTCTGGAAACAAAACAATCATGTAAGCTTGCCTCCAACTGTTCATGACACTTGGCTGTCTGCAAAAGAATCCCTCTCCATGGGGATTGTACAGAGGCTGTATGTGGATGGGATACCTGTATAGCTGATTCCCCCAGTTATGTCACATCTGTTTGAGTGAATTAGTTCCAGACAACTGTGCTCAAAAAATAAATGTTTAAGAGTTGTTGTTGTTGTTCAACTTTTATGCCGCCCCACTCGCTTATAGCGACTCTGGGCGGCTCACAGCAAAACAATCATGAGCTCCAAAGTGCGACCAATGAGAATATAGCTTACATGGTTTATATTGTTGTTGTTGTTGTTTTCATTACGCTGGTCAACTCATTTGGCTGGCATATATTCTTTTCTTTGTATGTTTATGGCTACGCTGAAGCTTTCTTTATCTTTTTTAATGAAAAGGAATAGCTTTTCTTAATGTTATCCTAATGAGCTATATGTTTGCTGCCTGACAACATTTCTCCCGGTAGAAGAAGCATTTTTTTTAAATAGGCACTTGGACTTAAGGAGACATAGAGTGACTACCTTAATTGCATGAATATATCTTCATTTTAATGCAGCTCCTTCCCAGCAGCCTCCTCCAGGAGGGCAGGCCCTAAATTCTTCGGCTATCAAGCTCACTTGGAATCCACCCGACTCTCCAAATTCAAACTGGCTAACATACAAACTCTACAGAAATGACAGCCAGATCTTCACAACAGAGGACAACTACCCATATAGTGAGTGCTCAGAAATACCACATAAGCATTTTTCACTGTTTCAGAAATACTGTACTATGAGTTCTTCCTTCCGCCCTTCCTTTTCTTCCTCCCTCTCTCCCTCCCTCCATCTATCCATCTATCTAATAGGATCTTGGTACATGTTACAATGCTGTAGCAAACAATTTTTAAACATAAGGTAATTAAAATAATTTAAAACAAAACAATTTAAAACAAAAAAAATCCCATTAAAGTGATTGTGTTAAACATTGTGCAGGCCACAGCTGCTATTAACAACTATAACTGTGCCTGTTATTCAAGTACTTAAAATCTCTACATAAAATCTCAGTTTGTATTTTTCTCAAGTGATTATAATTTACAGGGCTCATTCACCCATAGCCTTTAGTGGCCTCCTCAGTGGATGAAATGCCACTGGAAACCATTATACTGGGCCCAACGGCAAAATGAGCAGAGGAGGAACCACTTCACTATTTTGATTCCCAATGGTCATGGAGGTGGAAGAGACCATGCCTGATGTACTGGCTGTGAAGGTACACCTTGTCAATATTCTCAAGGCTGAGGCAGACCATTGCAGTCCCGATGTCAAATCCTGCATGTCTTATTTCATACATGCCACAGGAGATGGTTCCATGATCATAGGTCACTTCATGGCAAGCTGGAATCCACCTTAAATTCACACCAGTGGCTTTTTGCCAGAAAATGATTTCTAGGAAAAAAATGTATACTTGGATAAGAATAGCAGCCAACAACAATGATTTAAAGCAGAAGAGGGCCAGTATCTGGGAATAACAATATAAGCGAGGGTCTACTAGGCCTGGAAGCTTGAAACCAAACAAGCAGCCAGGGTGATTCTTTAAAACTTGCTTTAAGATAGCTCTTCTTATCTAAACCTGTCAAATATAATTTTCTGCCAAATTCTAAACAAGCTCAAATATTCAATCCTATATAAAAATTTGTAGTAATCCAACAGAGTGGTATCAAGTATGAATCGCTGTATCTTATTAATTCCTCCTCAGAAAAGGCAACTACTGGTGGCCTAGCAAATCGTCTATAGTAGCAATGTTGAGTCAAGAAATACCCCAAAATTGTACATCTTGTATTTTGATTAGGTTCCACAGATTATCATCCTTTCTCAGAAGTATGTAAGTGGGGAAAACCCTTTTTTTACTCACTGTGAAATTCTCCCCAAGGAATCTCTTTGGAAAGAAATCTTGCAGGAACTCTTGTGGAACTTTTTGGCTATCCTCAGGACATTTCACTGCAAATGAAAAAGACCTAGTTCTAATACTATATGACTCAGGAAATTGCCAAGAATCTGGTCCCAGTGCTAGTGTTTAGTTTTGGAAATGCTGAAATCTTGACATGAACAGCAGTGAAAAAATTTATTTCTAATTTGTAGCTCAACCCCCCCCCCTCCCAAGTCTCCCACATAATCCTCTGCCATAGTCGACTACAACTTGTATCTGAGAATTCATTTTTTCCACATCACTCCTGGAAGTGGCATGGGCACATTTGTGCATGTGCGGGGGCATCCCCATCCACTTCCAGGAGCAATTTGGATGTGTTTGCGCATGCATGGGGGCATCTGGAACCACTCCCAGGAGTGGTTCTGGATGCACATGCACATTGGCAGGAACATCCCCCATCCACTTCCAGAAGTGGTGAGGGTGCTGTGGGCCTGATGATTGGTGTTGTGGGTCATATCTGGCCCATGGGCCATTTTTTGGGCACCCCTGCTTTAAGGTGTGTTAAAGACTGCCTCTTGTTTTATGTATAGCAAGTTCAGGATGAATGTTGGATGTCCTACTCTAATGAGAACTTTTAGTAATTTAAATGTATATTGGGGGGTTTTTAAAACCCACAAAACCCAGCACTGTATACTGATGCCATTTCGAGAGGTTAGTAGCATAGATGAACAGCTTCTCTTAAACCCTTTGCTAAGTACTGAATACCTAATGATAGACTAATATAAGCCTGTCCAGCAAATTATTATTTGCTGAAGACACAAATGTTCTTAAACAAAAATATTACCATTCTGACATTTTCTGACAAGCATGATAATTAATGGTGTGAAAATAATCTGCTATTTGGCATTTGAGTTCTAAGAAAAAATGTTAATGCTGCCAGATTCTTATGTTTATGACTTATTTCACAGTATGTATCTATCCTCTATAATACACTCAGGGGACAATACCTAAGAGCAAAAGCATGCACTTAGTATGGAGAGTTTGAAATGACTTGTGTAAGAACATTGAACTTTTCAAGGAAAATTAAGAGGACTCTCAAATCGTAGCCTGATTATTTGACTGATGGCTTTGCAACACTATTAGTAAAGGGATTGTTTAGTTTTGTTCTGTTAAGAGCAAAGAAGAATAAGGAGCAGCAGGTGAACTTTAAAAAAAGTTCAAGTCAATTCTGGAGAGAGAATGCAAACTTAAAAGAGAAATCTATGTCATATATCTAATCATATAGTGGCTGAAATCCTGTTGTCTAACCCTGTGTATGTAAAGGCTGATGGCATCATCAGCCAGTCTTTTATCTCTGATTAAAAGTTGCCTGTTCCTAAGGGCTCCTCAGGGGGTCCTTTTGGACTGGTGAAGCCTTTAACCTTGGGAGCTCTGAGTGCTGGGAGCCTTTAATGCCCATAAATTCTGCCACCAGTCTCCTGATTATGTAAAGAAAAGATAATGTAAAGAATAAATCAAAATAGGAAAAAGAACAGGATGCTGCAGGAGTTGAGATTAGATGAACTGCCAGGATCTGGAAAGTAAACCTTAACCTAGAGCAAGGTTCCTCAAACTTGGCTTTCCAGATGTTCTTGGACTTCAATTCCCAGAAGCCCTGATCAGCAGGTGTGGACCTGGAGAGCTAGGTTTGAGAAACCCTGACCTAGAGCAGCGTTTCCCAAACTATGTTCCATAGAACACTGGTGGACTTCAATTTCGAGAAGCCTAAGTCAATATATTGACTGATCAGTGTTTTGGGGAATTGACTTAGGCTTCTGGGAATTGAAGTCCAAAAACCAAAGTTTGGGAAATGCTGACCTAGAGTATCTTTTTAGGCAGAGATATTATCAATGTGTCATTATATTCATTCCTAAAAGTAACTTTTCAAACTTTGTAAAACTTCAGTTTGATACAATTGAACAGAAACATTTCTTTATTGTTGTTGACTGGATAGCTCAATGGTTCCAGAATTTGGTTGCAGAGCTAGAGGTTGGAAGTTTGATTCTCCATTGTGTTTTCGTGACATCTCCATATTGTTTTGAAACAATTTTCTTTAACAGATATATTTTCCATATTTTTTTCTATATCCAAACCTATTCCTCCTCTTTAATATTACCTCCTCAATCCATTTCCCAACTTATTCTTAAAGCTTGTTGTTCAGCTTCATACACCTGCAACCCCATGGACCACAGCATACCAGGCTCCTCTGTCATCCACCATCCTATAGAGTCTGCCAAGATCTAGGCCCACTGTATCAATTATGCTGTCTAATCATCTCATCCTGTGCTGCCCCATTCTTCTTTTGCCTTTGATCTTTCCTAGCATCAGTGTCTTCTCCAGTGAGTCCTCTCTTTTCATTTGGTGGCCAAAGCTTGAGCTTGAGCTTCAGTATTTGTCCTTCCAAGGAGCATTCAGAATTGATTTCCTTTGAGATTGACAGATTTGATCTGCTTTCAGTCCAAGTAGCTCTCAAGAGTCTTCTCCAGTAAAACAGTTTTAAGGTGGCTATTATTCTGTGCTCACTCATCCTTATCGTCTAGCCCTCACAGCCATACATTACTGCTGGGAAGCCCATCATGTTAACTATGTGGACTTTTGATGGCAGATTGATGTCTCTACTGTTTATTATGCTGCTTAGGTTTATTTTCCAGGGAGTGATGGGGCTGGATGCCATGATCTTGTTTTTCTTTTGAATTTGATGTTCAAGCCAGCTTTCATCCTCATCAAGAGGCTCTTTAGATTTTCTTCACTTTCTGCCATTAGAGTAGTGTCATCTACACAGATCAGGTTCAAATTTGCAGAGGTGTGTGACAAGGTTGTGCATTGTTCCTGACACTGTTATTCACAGAATATTTTTTCAAAAGCGCTGTCAGATTTAAACATTGATATAAAATTAATGGGGAACACCTGAATAACATCCAATATGCCGATGACACAGTGTTGTTGCTCAGAAACCTGCAGATCTTCAGTTGATGCTAGAGTTAGAGCTTCAAATGCAGAACATGATTTGAATCTCAACACCAAGAAGACTAAATATCTGGTTATAAGCTGAACACCAACTCATAACAAGCTAATGGCAGGAACACAAGAAATTGAAAGAGTGAATAAAATTCTCTATTTGGGGGAGACTATTAAATGTAGATTGGGATCCTGAGGTACAGACTAAAATACGAATAGAAGAAGCAAGATCTGCAACATTTGTTATGCAGTAGAGATCTAACTCAAACTACAAAGATCCAAATAGCTGTTATGTATTCTTAGTGTTGCTATATGGAGTTGAAGCTTAGACATTGACAAAAGCATCTGAAAAGAAAATCAGAGCTTTTGAAATGTGGATTTACAAGCAGCTTCTAAGGATATCATGAGTTGACCATGTGATTAATGTAGAAGTATTGCACCAGATGGAACTGGTTTATGACCATTAAACAAAGAAAGAACTGTTTATGACCATTAAACAAAGAAAGCTCCAATATCTTGGGCATTTCAAAAGGAACAACATGAAATATAGAATAAGCAAAGAAAAGCAATCACACGTATATCCTGCCCCATAGTACTTAGTGCACTCTCTGGGCAGTTCATGTTAATTAGCATTTTACCGACCTTGGAAGGATGGAAGGCTGTGTCAACCTTGAGCCCTGGTCAGGATCAAACTCATAACCTTTTAGTTGTAGTACAGCAACTTAACCAGTGATGGGATGGTGCCGGTTCCAACCGGTTCCCCATAACTGGCAGGAACAGCCCTGGAGGGTTCTCCGGGAGGGTAGTCCATTTTTTGAGGCATCCGGAACTGGACACCTCACCAAATAATTTTTTTTAAAAAAAAATTGGAGCCAAAATGGTTCCAATTTAGTGTGCATGCGCAGAAATCAATCTGATGCATGTGTGCTGCAATTGTGAATTGGGCATGCGCACTAAGAGGCAGCCAATAGCTGCCTATTTTAGCCAGAGCCACACCTTTTTGGAGCGGCTTCGGCAGCGGCGATGGTGGCGGCGGCGGCAACAAACCTCGGCAGTAGCCTCAGCAGGAGGCACCGGCCCTTGGAGGAGGACATCTCCCCTGGAGCCACTGAGCCCCCACGAGCACATTGAGGCCTGCCCGGGCCATCTGTGCTGCCGAGCCCCCCCGGGACTTGGGGTTGATGAGCCCCCATGGCCTGGGGATGCACAACAGGGTGCACCGCCACCACCTGCAGCCTTCTCTCCCACCAGGCACCCACCAAGGGTTGCAGTGGTGGAGGTGGCAACTGCAAGCCTCAGCAGGCGACACCGGCCCTCGGAGGAGGAGGAGGCCGCAGTTGGGGGTGGCGCACCTTGCAGGGGGACCCCAGACCCTAGTGGCAACTTGCAGCCACTGAAGGTTGCTCATTGGCCCCTGGGGGGGGGCTTTGTGGTGGCAGGCGGCCTGGGCGGGCTTCGATGTGCCCGTGGGGGCTCGGTGGCCCCAAGGGAGCTCGGCGGCTCGGCGGTGGTGGTGGGCGGGCTTCGCCACCGCTTCCAAGGGTAAAAAAGTGAGGGTTTTGTGTTTGGGGTGGGTGGGTGGTTTATTTCTGTTTTCGGTGGGTGGGTGCATTTTTATTTATTTATTTATTTATTTAAGTTATTACAGGTTTGTGTTGTGGTTGTTTGGTTGGGTGGGCGGGCTGAGGTGTGTGTGTGTGTTTATTTTAATTTTATTTAATTTTATTTAATTTTATTTAATTTTATTTAATTTTATTTAATTTTATTTTTTTGGCCCCACCCACAATGTCATGATGTTGGCTCCACCCATGACATCATGATGTCATGATGTTAGCTCCGCCCCACTGTGATGGCATCACGGTGGGGTAGAATTTTTTTTTGTCATCCCATCAATGAGCTTAACCACTGTGCCACCATTATGCCAGTCCAACTTTCTCTGCATGGAAAGATCCCTGGGAAGAGAGGCCCTGGACATAGATGGACTTCATGGTTGAAGAACCTGAGAGACTGGTGTGGAATGTCATTGGAAGAACTGTTCCGAGGAGTTAAGAACAGGAAGACTATTGTCATGATGATAGCTAATATCCCGAATGGATACGGCACCTGAAGGAGAATCTTAATTCCAGTTTGTGATTCATCCAGCCCTGCATTACACATGATGTACTCTGCACATAAGTTAAATAAGCATGGTGACAATATATTATACAGCCTTGTCATACTCCTTGTCCTATTCTAAACCAATCAGTTGTTCCATATTTGGTTTTAACTGTCACTTCTTGACACACGTATGTGTTTCTCAGAAGACAGGTGAGGTGATCTGGTACTCCCATCTCTTTAAGGACTTTCCACAACCAAAGGCTTTGACGTAGTCATTGAAACAGATGTTTTTCTGGTACTCCCTTGTTTTCTCCATGATCAAGCAAACATTGCCTACAACTATCATGTTGTTTTAACCAATATTTAGTACATTTCTCCAATTGTAATACTGTATATTAATTCAAGATACTTTAACTGTCTCAAATATTTTTATATGATCCCTAATGAACATTTTGCGTAACCAATCATTCAATCCTATTACCCTAACACTTTCTAATTTTTTTTTTAATTAATCCCTTTTAAGATTGTCTGGAAATTTCTCTAAATCTGTTATGTGAGTCAGTAATGATTCTTCTGGGCTAAATATTTTTTGTTTTTATAACAAATTTGAAGTGTATTACTACAAAGGGGTTTTTCTATATCTTTTATTGTTTTCTTACCTTCCTGTTATAATAATTTTGTGTCAGAAATTATTCTGGGTTGAAAGGATTTTTTGTGGAAGAAACTCCACTTAGGGAACGCCCAAATGAGGCTCCTTCCATGTCCCCAAGAACTGGGATAGAGACGGGTGCTCAGTCCGTCATGCAGTGCCCAGTTCTCAAACTGCTGACTTGCCAGCCTTCCAGCTAACAAGGTGAGCTTCTTAACTACTGAGCCACTGCAACCTCTACCTTCCTGTTTAAAGAACCAGTCTTTATATATACCATTCAATCATTTGCTTTTATAAAAGAACCATCTGATTGGCTATATAATAATCTTTTTAATTCAGGATTTTTAAATCTCCTTTTCTGAGATATAATTGTTTGGCATCATTCTAATTCCCATTCTGTTGACTTTATAGGTAACATCCAAAACATCTAGTTATTAAGTGATCTAATGTGAAATATATTATTCATGATTATTTATGCAGATACTTTGGAATTGTAAAAGAAATGGGAAGTCTAAGACTAGCTTCTCAGAGTTTTTGTCAACCAATATGCAACTCCCCCTGCCCTGCCCCAATACTGAACCTTAAGACCTAGAACTCTTTCCCCTCCAATGTTCACACTAAACATATTACATGTATTCTGACAGGTTTTAGAATGTCATTTTCTAGAATTGACTCCCTATTTTATATCTGTAACTTTTAAAATAAAAAGGTTTAAGGTAGTATCCTATTTTTTGTAGCTGCCTAGAGTAGGAAAATCTCCTAGATGGGTGGGGTATAAATGTAATAAATAAATAATAATATAAATAATACTTCTGGTGAGCAGAAAATTTCTCCATTATTGTGCTGAAAGATCTCACTGCTTGAACAAGGGTTACTCTTGTGGGAGTGTGATCTCTATGAAGAATACCTGCAGCAGTCATACGACTGCTGCAACCCTGCATTACAATGGAGTTAAAAAATCAGACTTTCAACCTCAGTAGAAACTTAATAGGCTACAGGTTTTAGCATTTTTATTTATTAGATTTACAGTGTTTGTCTGTATGTTAAGAACTCTACATGAACTTTTAACATCAGCCCAGCAGAACTGCAAACTGAAGTCATGGATTACTTCCAACCACTTTGGTAATAGTCCTAACTGACTTTGATTTGGCTACGATTGGCACACCTAGTGAACAAACCAAATGTTAACCTCAATACCTTGAAGGATGGCTCTGGGTCTTTGTATTATGCCCTTTTTTTTACCAAAAAGGAAAGGAAAGGAACTTGCAGTTTCAAAAGAAGTCTATCTGCAGGAGGGCAATATGTAGACCAGGAGTTCTCAACCTTTGTAAGCCGGGGCCCGGGTCACGCTCCCTCAGGCAGCTTCAGAGGCCGGATGGCCATTTTGTCCTTCCTCTACCACATGGCACTTCCTAGTGTGGTGGAGGCAGTGGGGGCCACATGAAATGGTGCCATGGGCCACATCCAGCTTGTGGACCACAGGTTGAGAATCCCTGAATTAGACACCTTATTTCCTGTGTTTGTGGAATGAGGGATTATATCAGACAGAGCCTCCTTTTTTTTGTAATTCACCTGTGCCACATCTTGATAATTTATGTGCATTCTCCACAAGAAATCAGTGCATGCCTGAAGAAGCCATGTTCAATCATTAAAGCTTCTGTAATGTTTGAACTATTTTTAGTGATCCAATAAGGGTGTTGCCTTGCTCCTGTTTTCTATATTAATTTTTCTGTGCTTTGGCATGCTGACTTTATGGTTATACTGGGATTTTATTTGAAGCTTTTATACATTTTCTTCTTTCTTGGGCATGGGGTCACTTTGTAAGCACCATATCTTGAAAAGTTGTCTATAAATAAACAAATTGATAGGACTCATGTGTCTCTTCCAGGTGCCCAGGTCTTCACTGACAGCAATTTGCTTCCCTATGCTTTTTATTCATACCTACTTGAGACCAGCAACGTCCATGGATCGACAAGAAGTGCTGCCTTGACATACAGAACCCAGCCTGGGATGCCTGTAGGAAACTTGGATTTAAACCCAAACCATCCTGTTGGTTCACGCTCAGTTTCACTCAACTGGACATCTCTATCAAATGACTCGGGTCCTATAGAGAAATATGTTCTGACATGCACATCTTTCCTTGACCTTAAACCATGTGGCCAGTATGAAGGCTTAGAAACATCAACAATTGTTTGGAATCTGGTTCCTTTTACAAAATATACTTTTGATGTTCAAGCATGTACTAGTGGAGGTTGCTTGCTAAGCCAAAAGGTGGCAGTAGTCACTGCACAAGCTCCACCTGAGGAACAGGAACCGCCTGTCATACATTGTGTCAGCTCTACAGAATTAGCTGTAAAATGGGCCCCTCCCAAAAAAACAAATGGTAGGATTTGACATCTTTGGTTTCAGTATGTTACAAGCATATTCTTACATCAAATGGAAATGTTTTATGACAACTGTCTTGTGTTCCTTTGTTGTTGCTATCATTACCTGCCACTATGTATTGTCTACCAGCACCACTCCATATGTAGAAGGAGACTGGAATTTAGAAAATCTACTTTTTAAAATGATGACTCTCAGAATCCCACAGCTAGTATCCAGAAGAACAGCATAGGGTTCATTATAGTCTTTTTTCATCATTCCTATTCCATTTCTTGGCCTTCAACACACCTTATGACAGAAGGTAAATATATGTTGGCCAGAGTCCTATTGTTGATTTATGCTTGTGAAAGAGAAGTTGCTTAAATTTTGGCAGTCAGTTACATTTCATTAACAACATGCTGGTGGAGTTACTCAGGGCATGTGCTTAGGAACACAACCAGCACCTTGTTAATAAGTGGCAATTTGCCACTAAGTGTTAAGTGATTTCCCTTATGCAAGTGTACATTGACAGTAGGATTCTTGATAATATTTATTTAGCAAGCTGTGACTTTTAGTGTCTACATATGCAACCAATTCTTCTGCTTTTCCCTGTGGTTCAGCACTAGAATTTGTGGGCTACAGTCCAAAGGAATCTGCAGGGATCTCCCCAGCCAGACTCTGACAGTAATCTTAATCCTATGGAAAAGACAGTGTAAATGGGCGGCAAACTCCATGGGTGCTACAAGAGACTAGCAGTAGCCTTTTTTGAGAGGCTTTCAGCCTAATGAACAGGAACTACTATACCCTTAATACCTTGTAACTCACACAGAGGTTACAATTTCTTCTGTCTTTTCCACAGGGTGGAATAGCTGCTGGAATTCACTAGCAGCAAGAACATGAAAAACATATGCTAGAACTTTAATTACTTGATTAAAATCCCCCATAAATCTGGCTAGTGGGATTCCTGCAGATTTTTGTGTGCAAAGTCCAAAATCCCCATGCCTATTCATCCCTTAGTTGCTGCTCTTGAGTAGGAGTAACATATGGGCCAAACATTTGGGGAATGTGAGTTGTTTCCACAAACTAATTGAAGGCAGTGCCCAATGTCTTTCTGTGTGCATGGTCAGTGGTCACATGTGGAATTAAAAAGGGAGCTCAAATGTGTATTTGGCTGTTGCAATGTTGCCTGCACAGTTGTTGAATTACAGTTGTTGAATTATTTGTTACCAGTTGTGATTACAGTATTTAAATGGTGGCAAAATTGACATACACTAATATTTAAAGTATATTATTATTATTATTATTATTATTATTATTATTATTATTATTATTATTATTATTATTATTATTATTATTATTATTATTATTATTATTATTATTATTATTATTATTATTATTATTATTGCAGCAGTTAGCAATTACTCTTGTATACCTCCCCATACCTCTCTGGGTGGTTTTACAGGTAATTAGCATTTTGAACCCAACATGCTGGGTACTCATTTTACTGTCCTTGGAAGGATAGGGTGAGTCAACCTAGTCCCATAAAGATCAAACTGACAATGTTTTGGTTGCAGTTCAGCAGTTTAACACCACCAGGGCTAATTTCTCAGGATAGTTTGCATGCTTAGCATAATATAAAAGTACTGTAGTATACTAAATACTGGCGAAAGTCCTCATGGGGAAGTTATACCAGTATAACTGGTATATTATTATTATCAGATTTCTCAGATTGAAGTGCCTCTGCTTCAGTTCCTCATTGTTCAAACTTAGTCTTACTGCATATGAATTAGGTAGCTTCATACATGATCTGGAATGAACTAGGGCTCTACTTAGTGGCAATCTACCACTGCAGGCCATACTATTTTCCTAATATTAGTACGTTGTATGAATCAGGATTTTTGGCTGTTATATACAAAACAGTATAGAATACTTTCCGAATCTCCTTTTAATCTTTTATAATCAATATTTTCCCTTGATAAAATGATTACTTTTAATTTCTAGGCATAATTATTAGGTATGAACTGTATATGAAAGGGGCTCCACAATCAGATGGAAGTCATATTTTCCCGGAGAGACGTGTTTTCCAGACTACTGGCTGGTTCACTCCTCATCCAGTGCTAGAATCTGCCAATGAAAATGCTTTGACGGCACCTCTAACTAACACCAACATCACTGATTTGGAGCCATTCACAGAGTATCACTTTCGTGTTTTATCAGTCAATATGGCTGGGAGCACATTTTCACGTTGGACATCACAGAGAACAGCAGAGGCAGGTAAATGTGTATTCTGGTATATTCAATCTAAGAACTTAATTACAACCCCTCTCAAAACTGGCATTGGCAATGTTTGTTTGTTTGTTTGTTTATAAGCTGCCTTTCTCCTTGTAGAGAATCCAAGGCAGCTCACAATAATTACAACTGTTCTATAATTAGCACTTAGGGGCTGCGGTGGTTCAGTGGTTAAAAAGCTTGCCTTATTAGCTAGAAGGTTGGCAAGTCGGCAGCTCAAGACCTGGGTACTGCATAGCGGATTGAGCGCCTGTCTCTGTCCCAACTCTTTGGGGTATGAAAGGAACCTCATTTGAGCATTGCTTGAGTGAAGTTTCTTCCACAAAAATCCTTTCAACCCAGAATAATTTCTGCAATGGAATAATAATAATAATAATAATAATAATAATAATAATAATAATAATAATAATAATAATAATAATAATAATAATAATAATAATAATAATAATAATAATAATAATAATAATAATAATAATAGTCGTAGTAGTACTTATTGTTATTATTACTACTGTTGCTTCTGCTGTTAGCAGTTTTAAAATATCATAGAAACTATTAAACATATATCAACACTGACACCAAGATTAAAAATATTAAAACATTTTAAAAACATTTACAAATCTCTAGTTGAATAAATATAGCATCCCTGACAATGTTATAGCTTAAAAGTTTCCTGAAAAGGAAAGTCAATGCAAAGGCAACCTGGCTTCTCAAGGCATGCATTCTAAAATTTATTCTAAAATTTGAATGCTACATTAATCTCTGTTATCTTGTCTATGGTAATCCAAGGACTCATGATAACTGTAGTAAATTGCAGTTAAAGTTATTATTGTTGTTGTTGTTATTGAATACAAATCTACCATTTGATTCACAGTTGAGAACTGGAATAAAATTAACAGTTCAAGCCTTAACTAAGGACCTAAGAACTGTTAAGGTAACATCTGAGCATATATGTAGTTCCTAGTAAAGTTGTTAGAATGATCAAGTCTGATAAGTCCAACATTTCCAAATATCAAAGGAGTCCTTAAGGCAGCGATGGAATGTAACAGGTTCTCACCAGTTCGCCAGAACCGGTAGTAACTTTTCCCAGTGTCCCGGAGAACTGGTAGCAGCTTTTGGGGGGAACCACCTTCAGGGCTTACCTTTTCACTGGTTCCCCCACTGCGCATGCGCACCAAGCACTTGGTGTGCATGCATGCCTACACTGCTTGGCGCATATGCACAGCCTCCTTGCTGTCCTCCTTGCTGTCCTTGTGTTGTGGGTGGGTGGGTGGGTGGGTGGGTTGAGGGGTGTGTGTGTGTGTGCTTATTTTTATTTTATTTTATTTTTATTATTTATTTTTTCTTTGGCTCCACCCATGGTGTCATGATGTCATGACGTTAGCTCCGCCCACAATGTGATGACATCACGGTGGGGTAGTAAAATTTTTGACATCCCACCACTGCCTTAAGGTCTAGGTATTGCTCTAAGGGCTCCAATCACTATGGGACACAACAACAGTTTTCCTCCTCCATAGACACTTGACTTCAATTTACAAATCATGATATTTTGTGATTTTCTCCAGTTGTTTGTCCTCAGTTTGTGCATCTCCTGCTGTAGAAATGTCAAAAAACAACAACAACCACCCAGGTCTTCCCCCCCCCCCCATAACAGTTATATTAGACGTGTTGTGAGTCAATTGTCTATATGTTTGGATTTTAAAGTCCCACAGGATATAATACTGTTAGTTTCACAGTGAGAGGCTGGCATAAAAGTACCATAAACCTACCATATTGCTTTGTGCATTTTTTGCACTCCAACTACACTAGATCAACTGCAACTTGAACAGATGAAAATATGTCTAAAATGAGGCAACATATTATTAAACAAACAACCATATAACATGAGTCAATCATAAGCTTAATTCTTTTATAAATACATGTATTTGTAGCTCTTGTATGTGATTGATGTCCAGGTTCTACCCAGCTAAACTCAACTAATTAAAAAAAAAACTTCATAAGAATAATTACTTTCAGTATTTGTCATAATGAAACATCTGATATATTTTACATGGTCTTTATCACTTTGTTTTCCAATGATATCTCATTGGCTAATTATTTTTACCTACTCAGCAGATAAGAACTCTTCTCCATCACTGTGTAGAGTGTTTTATAACTTTTTCTGTAAACTAGTAGGATGTAAATTGCTAAACTCTTCAGCTTCATTTAGATATTCTTAGAGGAAAATCCCTCTGATTTCTTTGTTTTTTAACAAATTGATTAAAAACAACAGTAGTATCATTTAAATTAGTCTCATGAATTGCCTTAAAAATCTAAACCGTATATCAATTGGAAATAAGACATATCGATTTCCCACAGTGACTTAAAGTCAAATACATCCTCTTCTTTTATTTGTGGGTTGACTTATTAACTTCAATGTAGACAGATATGTGTTTTCCATAATACTGTCATGTCATAGCACCTATGAGGTTTTAAAATAGAGATTTATTCTAATAAGGCGTCTCTGATTTATCAGCTGTTCTAGTAAAGACAGACCTGTTAATTTTGGACCTGTTCAGCAATTAAATTTACTTTGATGATGTTTAAGAATTTGACAATTTTTTTTCCAATCAGGTTTTCCCAGGTCACAGGACATTTGTGCTTTTAAAAGCTCATCTACTTCACTGTAATGTGAAACATACATTGTGTTTTAAATTTAAGTGGTGGTTAGTGCATCATAAAAATAATAGATGCCATACTTTGCCGATAGGTGAGCTGCATTTAGTTTAAAACTGTGCCATTGGAAATCATATGAAAATTCCTTTCAGACCAGAAAAAAAAATAATTTCTACAAGCTGCTTGTTTAGGAATTGGATGCAGAAAGCCATTTTATCAAGTTTAACAGATGGCATTTTATAAATATAGTGGGAAAACTTGCTTGACACATGTTGTTCATTTATTTTATGATAAATTAGCACATTTATTTGTATTTTAGCTCCTGTGTTCATGCCACCGCCATCAGTATTCCCTCTTTCTCCATATTCTCTCAATGTATCTTGGGAAAAACCACAAGATAATGAAGCAAGAGGAGAAGTGATCGGGTACAGCATCAATGTAATTACTGAACAAAAGGAGTTGCCAGCATTTTCTCAGGTACTGTATTATTGCTATTAGTAATCTGATTTCCCCCTGCTTATTGACATATGAATACTATAAAGTGGTCCCAATGTTTTTGGAAATGCCAATTTTTAATTTGTCAGTGGAGAAGCACTTGCAGTTATCAAAGTGTAGGTTGTGGAGCAAGTTCTGAAAGTTGTTACTAGTCCAGATTGATGGTGGATTGCTCTGTGTTTGCCTCAGTGTGTGATGACACAACTTATTTAAGAAAAACTGTTTTCTGGTAAAATAATTATTTTACTAACTGAAGGCATCGTTTTATTTTGAAGCAAAAATATTAGTACAATCATAACTTCTCTCACTCTGTTCTGAGGTCATTAAAATGAATACCCAGCATGTTGGAGGGGGGAGGGGTAAAATGCTAATTAACTTGTGAACCATCCAGAGAGTGCACTAAGTGCTTTGGGGTGGCATAGAAGTGTGGTTGCTTTTGCTTTTGCTGTCATATAGCTTTATGAGGCTATCAGTTTGTTTTCCCTGTTTAACCACTCAGGCAACTGGCCGTCCTACTCTGCCAGGGCACCTCCCTGCATTCTCCCCCAAGAGAACTTCACCCCAGCCCCAAGTAAGGAGAGCAGGCCCACATAAACCAGCTAAACATTGCTGCAACCCCATTTTGGAAGACATCCAGCGGCACGGAGTGATTTGCACATAGGGAGATTCATTTGGCAGTGAGCCCCTGTGTGTGCGTTATAGTTACCTCTTACTCACAAAAGAAACTGTGTTCTTCAAGGAAATAGTAGTTTATTAATCAGGTTTCTTAAAGGATAGTCCATAGAGAATGAAACATAGATAAATTTCAGTAACATAGAATCAGTCCAAAGCAAAACATGAGGCCTAAGTAATCATGATGAAAACAAAAAGGAAATATTCCCAGGCAAGTTAATCCAAAGGCATCCCAAAATGAACTGAAACTTTTTCTCTCCCAGATGGAGATTGTTGACTCATCTGGTGCCTTCTGGGGCAGAGAAAGTAGAAAGTTCCCATAACATGGAAAGTGTTGACATTCCCTGTAGAGACAGTGTCTCTGGTATATAGCCAATACAAGGGCCTCTCCTGCTAGCTAGGAGATAAAGGATGGTAACACTGAACTGGGACACAGAGAAGAAATGATTTTTGGAGGCCTAGTAAGAATACAACCAGGATTCCTCCATGTTTTGGAGAACGTTAAGAAAATGGCGTCTTCCCATGACATGAACATGATTATTAGCTTGTAAAATGGTATGGTGGAAATCTTATTATTTAATTTCAAATTCGTTGAGGTCCTTCAAAAGAATTTTATTTCTAATAATGGCTCTTGGAAAACACCTAGAGGGGGAAAATGCAAACTTAAATGCTAATTTCATGTTGGTAAAGGTAAAGTAAAGGTAAAGGTCACCTTTGCTTGAAAGCCAGTCATATCCAACTCTAGGATTCAGTGCTTATCTCTGTTTCATACCCAAAGAGCACCCCTATCCACTTCTGCAGATGTTTCAGTCTGCTTCTGCAGATGTGGCAGATATGGCTAGATACCGGAACACTGTTTACCTTCCTACCAAAGTGGTCCCTATTTAGGGGTCTTTCAAACACCATGTGACCATTTTAAGGGGGGGGTTAACCAAAAGTCACAGAAAGTAATGGGGTCAGGGGGGTTTGGCATGAAGTCACGTGACTCCAAAATTATCATTTCATTTCGCATCCAGCTGGCCATAGATCTATCTTCAAAACGTGTGATGGGGGGTGTCAGTCAAAGGTCATGGAAAGTCACAGAGGGGGCAATTTCTTGCTTTCGAACTGCTAGGTTGGTAGGAGCTGGGACAAAGACGGGAGCTCATTCCATCCTGCAGTATTTGGATATCGAACTGCTGACCTGCCACCTTCCAGTCAGCATCTTAGCCACTTGAGCCCCTAAGGTCCCTGTGTTGGTAAACAAACCACCACATTAGAAGGACTCTCTCTGTTTACTTTGCAGGTTTTGTACATTGCTGAAACGCATGAGCAGTCCTACATAGTGTCAGGATTGGAACCATACAGAACATATTACTTTACCATTACTCTCTGCAATCGAATTGGTTGTATCAGCAGTGAGCCAGGAATGGGACAAACTTCAGCTACCGGTAAGGAGGAACATTACATTCAAGCAAAGTTCTAATGTACCTTTTTAATGAGCATCACTATAGATGATCACAGGTTGATGCACAATGACTGAGATAGGTGTTACATTAATACAAAGTGACTAGCTTAATTGGTATTTGTTTACCATGGCAGATTAAAGACACAACACCATGTTTTCCACATAGGTTTGAAGTATGTTTGAAAGGCTGTATGGTTTTCTTTTTAAGTGATGCCGTTTCATCTCTATTTGCTTGTTTATATTTTCTACAGACAGTATGTATAAGATTAATTAAGCAAATTATAACATTTCATTGGTAGTACCATTTGCATCCATAGCATTTTCAGAATGCAGATGCATTTGTTGTTCTTCTAAACTTTCCTGAACTTTAACACAGGTGTAATAGCTTTTATTCTCATTACCTGTTGTAGTGTGGTGCCCCTGGGAAGGAAACACCAGTGAAATATGGTTGTTTTTCATAACACATACTGTAACTGTGGAAGTAATAATAGGCTCAATGTACAGATGTTTTAAAATCATGCAATTATATATAAATATAGTATTTTCACCCTGAATTTATTTTCTATGGATAAATATGTGTTCACACTAATATTTCTTGTCTCAATCGTTAAAATATAGGAACCTTCATTATAAATGTTAGAAGATCTGTGAGGTTTAAACATTATTACTTACAGTTATATTTCCAAGCTCTTCCAATAAGCAGCTATAGTTTACAGTTATTTGTAACTTTAAAATTTTAAATAAGTTTTTCTTTACCAGAGACATGGATGTGTCCCCGATCTAATTTGGAGGCCAGTTTGGAGCTTTGAAATGTACAGTATCTTGGTTGAATCTTGGGTAACATGTATCCCATCTGTGCCCCATATCTGAATCCATTTGTAAGTCTCCCATTGATTAGAATAGGAAAACCAAAATTAATACAACTTTTTGGACTTTGTAGTAAAGGTAAATGCTTTACAGATACAGCATTAAGCAATAAGTTTTGTTGTTTTTAGTAAGTATTGTTCATCTGAAGGGAAACCTCAAATCAGAAGCGTACACTATACTCCTAAGTAATTCACTACTGATTTAAATGATGCTTACTTAAATATAAGCTTTTTACATTTTACAACATGCTGCATATCAAGGGATAAGCACATTCAAATTCAGTTAGACTTACTTGCAAGTAAAAGTATACAGATTTTCACTGTTTGTAACTGATTGGATTTTTACAGTAATTGCAGCAGGCAGATTCGATTTAGGAATATGGTGGCCAAATTTATGGATTAGCAGGAATTAGAATCTGGATCCAAATCAAAAACTCAACCTTCTCAAGTAATGTAACAGCAGAGTTTGGAATCGTTCGGGAGGGGGTTTGGATTACATCTTAATAATGCTTAGTGCATTATACTGTACTGAAATTATTCTTCTGTAACACAGTTTCTCAACTGTGACCCCCCAAGGGGGTTGCAAAGTATTTTCTGGGGGCTTGCCATGGTTATGCTACATTGCATTGATGATGTCTTGGAAGGAGGAGAGAACCTTAGAGAGTTGTGAGTTGTGTGGCAAATTAGTCACATTAGGGGACAAAGGTCTATTTTCAACTTGCTTTCTTTACCCCATTAAAAATGTCTTTTTAGGCAAATGTGGTGGAGGTCGCAAGTTACTTGGCTATTATGAAAGGGTGCCATGGCTCAAAAAAGACTGGAAAACACTTTTAAAATAACATTATTAAGCATCCAATTACCATATGTAAGTTAGAGAACCTTTCATGGTAACCTTTTATTTCTCAATCTTCCTGCAAATTATTCTAATGAGTAGCTTTAAAAGTTGGTGATATAATTTAAATAGGATCACATATGAAACATCCATACCTGTTTATTTGTTAGTTTCTTTTTTAAAAAGCTAATTGAATCCAGACAGCTTGTTTATGATTGTTCCCATCCCAGTTTCTATACTTTCATATTAAATGCATTAAACAAGGCAAAGGATGATAAAAACTGAGAAATCAGTAGATTTAGATATAGTCAATGTTTAGTGTTTTTTTTAAAAAAAATCAAATTCATATCTTAAAATTCCCTCCCTTAATCCTGAGTGCCCACATCATCTTATTTAAAATTAATGGCTGAAATCCTGTTGCATAGTACTATGTACATAATTGTGATTATGTCATTGGCAGAATCCAATAATAACTTATTGAAGCAGGGGTGGGGAAACTGGGCTTCTGGAAATTGAAGTTCCATAACACTTGGAGGGCTAGCCTGTTTCCTCTAGGCCAGGATTTCTCAACCTTGGGCCTCCAGGTATAATTGGACTTCAATTCCCAGAAGCCCAGGCTGCAGCTTTCCCACCACTGGTCTAAAGTCTTAGGTGATTTCTGCATGAGCACAATTTGGTTATATTCTTTACAAATCATGTGCATCCCAAAATCACCTTTAATCAGCAGCAATTTGCTACTGGTGCAACAACATTGGGATCTCAGGATTTCAGCCACTGACTTTCATTGGTGTCAAGATAATGTGTTGTATGAGTGCCAGCAATTGTTGTGATGCAGACATGTACTAATGCACACACACACATACACACCAAAGCAAAAATTGTTTTAAAATCCTTTAAAAACCAACTTGATGTAATCAGCAGTCTTCTACTCAAGAATGTGCTTCAGGATTGAAAGGATTAGCTGGTAATAAATCACCATTGCCCAGGGGATGCCTGATCGCTGAAATAGCAATCTTTGGGGAGGTTCCTTTCATATCCCTCAATTTGAAACAATAATGAAAAAATGGTTACTTACTCTGTACAATAACTGCTTGAATGTAGTTCAGATCCCAAAGATATGGAGGAAGGCTTGGGTGATAGCTATACTTAAACCAGGCAAGCCACCACAAGACTCAAAAAGCTACAGGCCCATATTTCTTCTTAGCCATCTATACAAGATATATGAATGTTTAATTCTGAACTATCTGCATTAGTAGACCCCCTGCTTATACTACAGCAAGTTGGTGTCAGACTTGGCAAAGATTGCACAGCACAAATTATTAATCTAACATATAGAAGATGGTTTCAAACTGGAGGAAAAAACAGATTTAGTTTTTATAGATTTCATTGTAGTTTATGATAAAGTCAGCGATGCAGCTCTGCTGAAAAAAGTCTCCCACATCACAAAGGATTTTAAATTCCACAAAAAACATAGGTTGTTTATTGGAAAACCGTAGATTTTTTGTTGATTTCTGTCAGCTTGTACCAGCTGTCTCACCCTGCCAGGGCATCTCCCTGCGTTCTCTCTCAAGGGCTCCTATATTTCAAGCGCCCGGAGAACTTCGCCCCAGCCCCCAGTAGGAGTGCTGGGCTGCCAAAACCAGCTAAACTTAGCTGCAACTCTGTTCTGGAAACATCCAATGCCACGGAGTAATTATTTGTAGATAGGGAGATATCTTGGTAACATGTCCTGTATGTGTTTGATTTATAGTTACCTCTTGCCCACAAAAGAGAGACGTTGTTCTTCAAGCAAAACATGGTTTATTAATCAGGTTTCTTAAAGCATAGTCCATTAGCATAGTCCATAAAGAAAAACATAGATAAGGTTCAGGTGCATAGAATCAGTCCAAAAACAAAACCTGAGGCCTAGGTAATCATGGTGACAAAAAAAGGAAAAATTCCCAGGCAAGTTAATCCATAGACATTCAAAGCAGAACTGAGAACTCCTCTCCCCAAAATGGAGTTCGTTGACCCATGTGGTGCCTTTTGATCCAATCAGAGGCTTTCTTGCTCTCTATGAGACTTTTCCCATAACATGGAAACTGTTTACACACCTCCAGAGACACTGGCTCTGGTATAGCCAAAACAAGAGGCCTCTGCTACTAGCTAGAGATAAATAATGGAAATACACTGTACTGAAAACAAGCAGTCTTGTGATATAGAGAAGAGAATGATTTTTGGAGCCTAGTCAGACAACCAGGTCTCCTCCATCTTTGGGGAACATTAAGAAAGTAGGGTCTTCCCATGACAATTTCCAAGGACAACACAGCTGATTGAGAATTCAAAGAAATGGCCTCCCGCAGGGCAGTGTGCTGGCTCCCACACTGTTTAAAATATAAACTAATGATCAACCATTGCCAGAAGACACTAGGAACTTTCTTTACACTGACAACATGACAATTGTTGTACAGTGTGCAACCTTTGAGACTGTTGAGAAAAAACTGATTGAGGCTTTGAATTTAATGGCTATATATTATAGGGATAACCATCTGAAGCCAAACTGCCTAAAATCTCAACTCTGTGCTTTTTATCTGAAAAACCATGAGGGATCAAGAGGGCTGCAGGTGACTTGTAACTGAATCACCCCCAAATATCTGGGAGTTATCCTGGATTGAACTCTCACTTTCAAGACTCACTGCCTTAATACCAAACTGAAGGGTTTTTGGGGGGGGGGGGCCAGGAACAACATTCTGACAAAAATAACTGGCACAAGATGGGGTGCCTAACCACACACATTAAGAACCTCTGTGCTAGCTCTATGTTACTCTGTAGGAGAACATGCTAGTCCAGTATGGTGCAGATCAAAACATGCAAAACAGGTGGATGTGTGTGGTTTTAAGATTGTGATAGAGTATTGTACTTAAAAAACCTTACACGGCAGGCAAAATGTATGGCAGTTGTCAACAGCAAGACTGGTCACAGGATGTTTAAAGTCAACTCCAATTCAAAAAGTGCATTACTTATCTGGCATCCCTCCACCAAAATTCCACTGAGAAAGTGCTGCCCAAAAAGAGTGGGTCAAAGCAAGATCCTCGGAAACACGCCTGCTATTTGATCATCAACCAGCAGAGACTGAAATCAAGGCAGAGTTTCCTCAAAACTTCTTCCCTCCCCCCCCCCAACAACCAGCCCCCACAGACCACCTTAGAACCATGGAAGGCAAGCAAGGAGCTACCATATAACTAGGCAGAACCACACAACTCTCTACTGCCTGGCAAAGAACAACCATGGCCTACGTGGAAAGCTTTAAACAGACTGTGTCGTGGTAGGAAGATCAAGGGCTAATTTGAGAAAATGGGCTTTCCCTGTAGATGACAGCCTGTGTGAATGTGGAGAAGAACAAACTATCTCCCATATGATACAATGCACATGATGTCCCTCAACATGAACTGAGGAGAACCTTATGTTGGTAAGAGGAAATGCTGTTGATGTGGCCCGATATTGGACAGGTGTCATCTAGCCCTTTTAATTCTATTTTGTTTTAGATGTGTTAATTTTAGCTTCGTATGTCATTATATGCTGGTGGTGAATCTGACACGAATAAAGAAAGCAGTCTTCTTCTTTCATGTCCAGACCAAACTTTAAACAGTCAAAATGAAGCTACCCTCTTGGCTTTATTGTTGGCCAAAATTAGAGTGGGAAATTTCCCAAATGGGCAGCATAAAAATGTAATTAAGTAAATAAATCCTCATTTGGCAACCTTGTGTTTCTGACTAATCTTTCTCACACTAGGCCAGGCAAAAGGAACTGCAGAATGAATATACCAAAAGGTGCCTTCCTTTTGGCAGTTTCATCTCTGGCTTAGACATGGAAGAAGAAGAAACCCTCATTGGTGCATGTCTTCTGTAGTAATCAGCAACAGTGAGCAACAGCCTAACGTGAAATAGATTTTCAATAAACACATGTACGTGTCAGGAAGACCACAAACCTATGCAGAAAAAAACTGGGAAGAGCTTCCCTCTTCTATCTTAGCAAGGAGAGGATGGGATAATTGGAGTCACAAATCAGTACTCCACTGCTTCATCAGAAATGGTGTATTCCAAAGAGACATTTGAAGAAAGAAACTTTACATTCATCCATTTGACCTTTGGGCTACAGGTTCTGTGGCTGGATTACCATTCAGACCCAGAGCAAACTGATTGCATTTCTCCACGCACTTCCTTGGGTACCAGTAAGTTCTCTAGCATCCTGCAAGGACGTTTCATATTTGCAAAATCTTTCTGAACTCTCAATTCTGAAGTAAACATAAAGAATGCAAAAAATCAGGAGGAAGGCTATACCTTTATTGGATCACTTAAAAAGTAATAAAAATGTTGTGGTGAGCTTTCGTGATTCATGATCACTTCTTCAGACATACATTCAAATGTTCATGGGGTGTTGGTCTGCCAGGCTCTCTTCTTAAGAACAGCAAAAGTTTTCATGGTGTTATAATGCCACTCCCACATGAAGTAGGTGTTTGTTTCTACTCTATGTGTCTGTCTCTGAAGCATTGCTTCCTTTTGTGGCCAGACAAAGGAATACAGAACTCCATCTGTATTCATTTCCTTCTCTACTGAAAACATCAGAGACAAAAAAACCCCAAACAAACAACTTCTATACTTCCCTGGACAGTGTTTAAAGTAAACCCACAAAAAAGGAGAGTCATGAAAGCTGGAGTAATTATTTTCTATGGGGAATCATGAGAGATCACTGTTGAAATCAGGGAATGATGTTCATGCAAACACTCCAACTGTCTTTGCTGCCAATGGTGAACAGCTGGTGGCGGAGAGAAGATAACCATTTGGTTATTGTCTCTTGCTCATGTGTCAAAGCGAAAGTGAATATTTAGACATTCAGGGGGCATGACAGGCCCATCTGTGTAGGTGTTGCTGTGCAAAACCTGCACAAACAGAAGGATTGTCAGGAGGACCAAGCTGGCATGAGGAAAGGTTCTTGTGCAATGTGTGAGCACTTCTTATGTCTTTGCATCAATATCAAGATGTTTTTCATAGATTCAAAATATGTAGTTGTTTCTATAGATTCCATTTTAAATGTAAACAAGAGGATTACTGAATATTTATCCATGGCTCATCTAGTTTGCTGTCTAGATAGGTAAATGTAAATCTAAAGTCTGCATTTCAATGACCAAATTCCCACTAATGTCTAGCAGCATGTGCTGCCCTCATATATTTGTTTTATATTATATTTGAATAAGAAATGGCTTTCACTGGATTTGTGGTAGTCAGTGAAGTTATGCTGCTAATACCAATTTGTAATTAAGGGACAATTTTAATTTTTGATACCTCAAGTTATGAATTTAATGCGTTCCCCGGGACATTTCATATTATGAAAAATTTGTAACTTGGAACATGGTTTCCCATAGGAATGCATTGAAAGCCTTTTTCTCACCTCCAGAATGGATTATTTGGTTTTCAATGCATCCCTATGGGAAACTTCATTTTGAGTTACAAATTAAATTTTTTAACTCGAGGCATTATTTTTAATTGCTTTCATTTGCATTGCGAAATTTCATAACACGATGTATTCATAACTTGAGGCACCACTGTAATGCCATATTTTTTAGGGTGAGCATTATAAAGTAGACTTCTGCTATATGAAATTCAGATAAATGCAGATTATCTAGTCCAGGGGTGCCCAAACTTTTTGGGCTGTGGGCTGATCATGTGGTTCAAGGAGGCCCAGGGGCCGGGTGCGGCCCCTAACACCAATTCATCTGGCCCATAAAGCCCTCATCGCTCTTGGAAGCGGAAGTAAAACGTGCCTGTATAGCCAAGTGTTTGGCTATATCTCGTAGTGCTAAAAGGAATAAGCCTGTATTGCTACTGGCCCTGATGCAATGGGCACAAAGCTGGGCAGGCTTAGGAGGATGGTGGAAGACAGTGATCCATAGGATCGCAAAGGGTCGCAAAGGGTCGCAAAGGGTCGCAAAGGGTCGCAAAGGGTCGCAAAGGGTCGGAATCGACTGTGCAACTGAACAACAAAAACATTTACCTTCGAAAAAAGGGAACAGATGTTATATGACATAATTGCTGCTGCAATTGAGGATTCATCCTGCCTAATTTAGGTGGATTGGGGGCACTTTTGTCCAGAAATGCAGTCCATTTTATATTTTTATTTTTATTCATTCATTTATTTTTGGCAAATTTCCCAACAAATAAAAAATGTAGAAAAAATATAGATTGGGGCACCACCCATAGTGTTTGCTTTTTTTTTTGTCCAGACAAGAACATTTTGGCCATTGCTAATTAGAAATCAGTAGCAGAGACTATAATAAAAACTGCATATGTCAAGTAGTCAAACTATATATTTAAAATAACGTGTATAAGCTGTGGTTAACTCATTTTCCTAAATATAATTCTCTGAAGGATATAAGTTTTAGCAAACAGTTTTGCACAATAAACTTATGGTTACTTCACAGAATCTAGTCACAAAAATGTATTGAATGCAAGATATCTAGGTGACAATGTTCACATGCAGGAAGGGTGTTTACTGAGTTCTTTTGGGAAGGGGGAATATATTTTTGTAAAAACTTTCAATTTCATTTTCTTCAGTATTGGGGATTGGAACACACACATGAATGATGGATATGCTGATAGGTTCTTCCCATTGTCTGATTTATATTATTCAATCAGATCTTGCACTATAGCCCCTAACTGCCTACATTACATATTGGCTCATTATCAGAGCCACTCCTTTTCTTCTGAGTCTGTCACTTCCATAGTAGAATGCTTCATAGTTCTCTGACTGAAAATACTACATCTCAGTCCACTTTAGTTCACCAATACTGAGCCCTGCAATGTTTATATGTTCCATTTCTTGCTTTATGGTTTCCAGTTTGCGTTGATTCACACTTGTCTCATTGTATGTTCCAATTGTGTGTGTGGTGCAGCATTGGACTTTCCTTTCACGTCTGTGCACATCATCCACTAAATACCCTTTTGGATTTAAACTAGCAGTGACATTAGTGGCTGCTATTGTTCTCTGCTCTTCTTGTAGCAGATGGATTGCCTTCTAACCTAGAAGTCTTATTTTCCAGCACTACAGTGGTAACTTGTACAATGATTTTAATCCGTTCCACAGGGCTCAATGTTGTATGAAAAAATTGCTATACGATGCTTGCGATTTTCCCTATGGGATGCATCGTACAATGATTTTTTCACTAAAGTTTTCCCCACTGAAAAATTGTACAATTTTTTCCATAGGGAAAATTGTTATGTCAAATTTTCCCCAAAACCTAATTGTGATGCAATTTTGTTGCTATATGGGGCGATCGTTTTATGAGGTTCCACTGTATCTCTAGTTTAATTTTGGACTGCCTCATCAAAGCGCTTTCAAGGTAAGAAAAGTATGAACAAACCAAAAGGCAAGTCTAGTGAAGAAATCATAGTTTAGAGACAAGTGAGTTATAGGAAAGTTTTCCAGAGTTTGGGTGCCACCCCTTACTTAAATATCATTTTCTTTGATCAGATATGGGCTGAAATTCAGTTGCATAAATGCTGATAGCATCAATAATCCCTTCTGCGAAGACTTTGGAAACCTTAGGACAAGGGGAAAGAGGCTTTAGATCACTGGGTCCCTAAACATCTCCTGAACTTTATGGGTTGTAAGATGTTTTCAATTAGATCAAAATAAAAATTAATGGCACTAGGTGGCATTTCATGGCATAGTTACACCAATTAGATTTCAGACAGATTTCTGCTTGCGATACCACTTTTCCTTTTGATAGACTGGTTTATCTAGTGATAACCCATGTATGGAGATACACTGAAAAGGCCTCCTGTCAGCTTAATACCAGTGGTCCTATTCTACCTTGGGGTCTCCCCACGTTCTTCTTGGGGGGTCTCTATCTTTCAAAAGCCCCTTAAGAACTTCCCCAGGGCCTCCAGTAGGAGAGCTGGGCTGCTTTTCCAGCTAAAAACCTTAGCTGCACCTCCGTTCTGATCCCATTCAAAACCATGAATGACGAGAGGAGAACTTAAACATGATTAGGGAGATATTTGGTAGCATGATCTGTGTGTGTTTGTGCTGAGTTACCTCTTTCCCACAAAAGAGACATTGTTCAAGCAAAACATTGTTTATTTGTTTCATTATCGTAGTCCATTAAAAGTGTAAATAAAGTTCAGTTGCATAAGAATCAGTCCAAAAGCAAAACATAGTCCTAGGTAATCATTTTGGAACAAAAACCAATATCCCCAGACATATTATTCTTTAGACATCCAAAACAGAACTGAGAACTCCTCTCTCCAAAATGGAGTTCGCTGACCAATGTAGTACTTTTTTATCCAATCAGACTCTCTCCTTGTTCTTCTAGGAGAACTTTCCCACGACATAGAATTGTTTGTGCACCTGCAGAGACTGCAGCTTGATTTAGTCAAAACAAGGCTTCTACTTGAGTTAAGAGATAGAGAAAGGAATTTTCACTTTACTGGAAACAACCAGTCTATTAGACACACAGAGATGAAATGATTTTTGGAGGCTTTTAGGAAACCAGGGTTCCTCCATTTTGGGCACGTTAGGGAAATAGGGTCTTCCCATGACACCTCCTCAAAGATTGTGCTATTTTTTAAACAGGTGTACCCTGGTAACAGTATGCCTGTGCTGCCAGTTAATCTTTCTCACATAAGGTCAGGCAAAAGGAACTGCAGAATTAATTCACCAAAAGGTGCCTTCATTTTGATTGTTTCATGTCTGGCCTAGGCATGGAAGAAGACCCATGTATTTGGCCTAAACATGTTGGATTCCATTGCTTCTACTGGAGTGGACATTCCTTCTCCCTTCTGTAACTACTTCCCATACACCCTTAACAAAACCATGTATGAGTAGAATACAGTTTCAAACAATAACCAGACACCCATGCCTTCCAGAAATATACATTGGATTTGATTCCTGAGATAGACCCAAATTTTTAATGTTTACACACATAGTTTAAGTGCATTCCTAAATAAAGGAAGAAGCTACATTATATCTGCATGTCTAATTGAATGGAAAGGTTTCTGCCATTGATAACAGCCATACATTTTGCCTGCCATGTAAGGTTTTTTAAGTACAATACTCTATCACAGTCTTAAAACCACACACATCTCATTAATGGATAATTAGTAGTGCATTAGCTTTTCCTTTCTCTATTAGAAACTAAAATCTGCAGACAGTTTGCCTCTGATCTGAAAATGCACATTGCTTTGCATGCAAGTACATAAAATTTTGCCATTGTGAATGGGAGCCAAAGTGACTAAACAAGTACTCTTATTATGTTAATTTATAATTTTAATTACAGGAATCTTGTATATGTAGTCATTAATGAATACTAATATAAATATCCCACCTTTTTATTCATAATGCATAAACCAATCATCCCCTTCTTTCTTAGCAGTTGTCATTTTTTTTGTTTCATAATATAATCTTTCTTCCTAGTTATGAATCCATTTTGTACCTTCTCGTCTTGAATAAGCCTTCGTTAAGCCAGTCACTTTCTCCCCCATTGCCAAAAGGGGTAATTATAATAATGTTAATGTGACATTCCTTAGTGTGTATATATACATATATGTTCATGTACATGCCTGTACATGTCCAAGCAAAACCTGGAATACTATATATGCTGCTATTCTTGTGCATTTATCAGAAATATATGCCTTATGTTTGCTATCTTTCAACTACCCCTACTACTCAAGTATAAGCTGACCCGAATATAAACTGAGGTACTGTACCTAATTTTGACCTGAAAACCCAGGAAAATAGATTGATCTAAGATGAGGGTGGGAAATCCAGCATCTGCTAGTGACTTTCAATAGTCAAAATACATGAAAATATGGTAAAATTAATTAAATTGTTGGCGCATCTCAATCTGGTGTGGTTTTGGAACCCTCGTTGTCATTGACCCAAGTATAAGCCATGTCCCCTTCTAGGAGCTAATTTTTGGGGATAAAACATTCAGTTTATACTTGAGTATATATGGTAGGCCCATTTCTTTGAATTTAATATTGTTTGTGGCAAAGCTGAGTGGATGTATGGATCATGAATCTGAAACTTTTACCAAGCGTTTGTCAGGGTATGATTTGTACCCTGAGTTCAGTTTTGTTCTAAGATGGAGATTTCTATGCGTGTGGGGACCTGTAGCACATACCTTAGAAGGATTGGAATCAGTGATGGGATGTCCCCGGTTCCATACGGTTCCCTGGAACCGTTAGGAACAATCCCGGAGAGTTCTCCGGGAGGGTAGTCAATTTTTGAGGCGTCCGATTCCGGACGCCTCACTGAAAGAATTTTTTTTAAAAAATAGGAGCAAAAATGGCTCCAATTGACTGCGCATGCGCAGAAACTCAATCTGATGCATTGTGCATGCGTCAGATTGAGTTTCTGCGCATGCGCAGTCATTTGGAGCCATTTTGGCTCCAATTTTAATTTTTTTTCTTTTGGAATCGGAGCTGCACCTTTTCAGGGCAGCTCCGGCAGCTCCGGCGGCAGCACCAGCCATCAGAGGAGGGTACCTCTCCCGGGGCGTCGAGCCCCCATGCACACATTGAGGACTGCCTGGGCCGTCCGCCGCTGCTGAGCCCACCCATGGCCTGGGAATGCCTGGTGGGGTGCGCCGCCGCCGCCTGTAGCCTCCTCCTCCTCCTCCTCGGGCCTTTGGGATGTGTGGGATGCACCGCAGACCCTGCCACCCACCCACCCACCTTGCCTGACTTGTCGCGGCAGCTGCTGGGGCTGAGTTTCCCCCGAGACGGAGGGGGGCTCCGATCAGAGCGAGATGGGAGGGCAGCAGGGGCACCAGCGCTGGGCTGGCATCCCGAGGCTCCCGCTCCCAGAATGGGGGTGATGGGAGGTTAGTCCCGCAGTTCCCCAGTCAGCGCCCCTTCCGAAGACCCCTTCCCAGCCTGCCTGCCCCCCTTGGGCGGCCCTGCCCGGGTGCATCAGCGGTGGTGGCATTGCTCACCGCGGTAGCGCTCCAGCCCCACGGAGCTCACGGCCTGGGCACCTCCGCCTTCTCGGAGATCCCATTAGCCGGAGTGGCCTGGGCTGGCTGGACCGGGCGCCCATCGGGAGGAAGGGCAGCGTGGAAGAACTGGCTGGGCAGGAGCCTTTTCAGGCCGGCTGCGGCCGTGGCGAGGGGCGGCGCGCAGCGGCGGCTATGGCGGCGGCAGCGGCTCCTGCGGCATTCAGAGGAGGAGGTAAGTAAGTGAGGGTTTTGTATTTGGGGTGGGTGGGCTATTTATTTGTGTTTTGGGTGGGTGGTTGTATTTGTGTTTAATTTTTATTTTATTTATTTATTTTATTTAAGTTATTTACGGGTTTGTGATGTTGCTATCTGGTTGGGTGGGTGAGTTGAGGGTGTGTGTGTGTGTTTTTAAAATTTATTTTATTATTATTATTTTTGGCCCCGCCCACAACGTCATGACGTCATGACGTCATGTCATTGGCCACGCCCATGACGTCCGTGACGTCATGGCGTGGTAGTAGAATTTTTGTCATCCCATCACTGATTGGAATTCAAAAACATGTTAGCCTCATGGGTTGGAAGAAATGAAACCTAATTTGTAATGGACATGTTATACTATATAGTGATTGGTTGGAGTCATCCAGAGGGTGGAACATGTGTGATGACATAAAAACCCAGATGGGAGGAGCAGAACTCTCTCTTGATCAGATACTTCTCTCTTAGGGTGAGCTGTGAATTGAGACAACATGTAGGAGCTTAAGCCAGAAGGGTGGTTCCCTGGGCTTGCACAATTAGAGAACGTCTCTTTGCTATGATGTGCTTTCTGAACTTTTGATAAACTTTCTTCTGCAACTTACTCTGATTACAATATACTTTTAAAATACCCAAAGATAACTGGAGTGTTTACTTCGCTATGCACTAGCTTATTTGCACTAAGCTAATATCCTGGGTTGCTAAGCTAGAGGGGCGGCAGCTCAGAAGCAGGAACTGACCACTTGTGAGGAGAAGTCCTACTCGTGAGTAAATTTGTTTCCTGAGAACATTAACCAAATTCACAGTGGGGAGAAGAATCAAATGGCTCTTCAGGAAGCTAGAGAGGTACATTTGAAATACATTGGCTTTCCCTTAGACTGAATCTGTTGAATAGCACTGGAATCCTATGATGATTTCATTTGGTTAATTGTCCAATTATTTATTTCAAGAAAATAGGCATTCTGTTACAATTAGGGGCATGAAACAGAATTTGAGACATTTGGAAATGGCAGATGACTTAAATAAGCTCTACACAGTGTGTACTCGATTTCTTTTCTTGCCAAGTACTCCCTCCAGACTGGGTCTTTTGTGAGCATCACTGTAAGAGTCAAAACTTATTTGTTTGTGCTCCCCAAAGGATATATTTCACTCCTTGGGAAATTGCACAAATTATTCTGTTGCCAGTATGTCAAATTTGCATGGTCTTTAGGCTGAGTTTAAGTTGTATTTCTCTTGATTAAAAGCTTTTAGTTCAAAGCAATGCTTTTTAATTGCCTAATGATATAAGTCAGTTCTTAGGAAAGAGCCATGCATTTAGGAGTTCATTTGCAATATAACTGAAAAATTCATTGCATGGCAGTAAAACAATTTACTGTTAATTACAAGGAGAAGAATTTGCTGTACCATGCTCACAGATTGCCATGAATCATGCAGCACTCCTAGAGATTTATAACAGATGTGTAAGTGGGATGAATTAGCAGGGTTTAATAACAGAGACACAAATCATGCAGACTTCAAGGAGCTTTAATTGATATACTAGAATGTGACGGGCATGAATCACTCAGCCATTCAACAGCACTGTAACATATGGTCAGCTCAATATGCTGCATCTTAAATCGGTTGGTGAGTTGTTGGTTGTCCCATATGGTACAAGCAATATATTTTTCAAGATTTTTATAAAAAATATATATCATTGCATTGATTTTCCCCAAAAAAGAAATATGATTCTATGTGAACTCATAATAAAGTGAACTCCTGAAACTTGTTATATGTATTAGAGGCATATTTTATGTATGGATTCAGAAGAACACAGATTTTCTGAAAGGCATGAAAGACTTGATTCAAGTCCTGCTACTATAAATTTGAATCAGGTAGCCATAATCCTGCTGTGTATAGATGCTATGTGCAGGTGAAGCAATGCTGCTATGCACTACTTGCCCCAAAATGGCATGTATCCTTGTAAATGTGTTAAGGCAGTGAGTCAGGGTGCTGCAGGTCTACTGTTTACTAGTTCTCTAGGTAAAGGTAAAAGTCTCCCTTGCTTAAAAGCCAGTCGCATCCGACTCTAGGGTTCAGTGCTCATCTCCCTTTACAGCCAAAGAGTCAGTGCTGTCTGCATCTGCAGACATTCCCATGGAATGCTGTTACCTTTCCTGCTGAGGCAGTACATAATTATCTACATAATTATCTAGAGTCAGGTTCGCCTGTTTGGGGCGGGATAATAAATCTAAATAAATGAATAAATAAATCTACTTGCAATTTTTTGCTTTCGAATTGCTAGGTTGGCACGCACTGGGGTAGAAGATGGAAGAGCACTCCAGTGTGCAGCACTCAGGAATGAAACTGTTGACCTGCTGACCAGTCATCAAGCTGAGCGTCTTAACCACTAAGCTACCATGGCCCCCACTTACCAGTTCTCTACTGTGGACCCCAACCTTTGGTTTTTGGACTTCAATTCCCAGAAGCCTAAGTCATTACATTGTCTAATCAGTGTTTTGGGGAATTGATTTAGGCTTCTGGGAATTGGAGTCTAAAAACCAAAGGTCGAGGACCATTGGTCTACCAGACCTTAATTCCTGTAGAACAAATCCGTTTGTACTATAGGATAAAATGAATATCATGGCGGCAGTTTGTTTTCGTATCGGAGATTATGCTGGGTTGAAAGGATTTTTGCAAGGGAGGCTCTTTTCATGTCCCCCATCATGCAGCTCTCAGGAGTTCAAACTGTCTTTCCAGTCTCCAACTAAGTCTTAGTCTTAACAACTAAGCCACTGGCAGTGGCCAGAAGGAAATGTCTATTGAAGATTAAGGACATACAGACACCCTTATTTAATACTTGGGCCTAAACATGTTGGATTCCATTGCTTCTAATGGAATGTGTATTACTTCTCTTCTGTAACTACTTCCCATACACCCTTAACAAAACCAGGTCTTGATGGGTGGAAGACTCCACTGAGCTAGCTTATCGGTAAAAGGATTCTAGTAGCTGGAAGGAAGGGAAAAGCTCTTCTGCTGGCATTGGATACCAAAGTACCTTGTTCAGTTTTGCTCTTGTATATTTAAAGCATAACCAATGTTTTCAGGTAGTGAATTTTTAGTTTTCTAATCTTTTAGTCTTTTTTAAAAAACATAATATGGGGCCTACTTGTAGAAATGCTTTATTGCTGTACATTTTAGGTCTTCTCTTTTGTCTGTATTTCATTTGCTGTATTTCATTTAATTCTCTAGATTGTTCCAAACTCCCTCAAAGTTTTCAAATAGAGGTTTACAGGAATGAATTTAAAATAAATACACATGTATGTAAATAGACAAACCTGTGGCATAGGGACAGATAGCTGGATACCTCATTTCTCCTAGGTACAAGTCCCTCAGCCATTTCCACAACTATTCTATATAATGGGAATCCTAGCAATAGCAGTAGTACTTCTGTTCCTCCCCTTAGCATCTAGTGCACTCTCTGGATGGCTTTACAAGTAATTAGCTTTTTGCCCCCAACATGCTTGGTACTAATTTTACTGACTTTGGAAGGGTGTCAGGCTGAGTCAACCTTGATCCCTGTCAGGATTGAATGGACAGTGTTTTGGCTGCAGTAGAGCAGCTTAACCATTGTGCCATCAGAGTTCTGGAATCCTAGGTTATTGTGAAGCTGAATGCCAAGATAGAATAGTTCATATTGCTAAATGATTAATTATAATAATCAAATTGCTTAAGCTCCTTTTACTAATATTTTACAACAATTAATCAGGCCTCTTGTGAGAATGAGTTTCAAATTCAAATTGACAACTAAAACAATTACATGTTTGTTTAACAATTGGAATTGTGGACTGACTAGTAGAGCTATGCTACAAGCTGCTATATTGAAGGCTAAACTATTATTACCTGTTACCTTTTCAAAATGTTTCTTGTGAGTGCTACTACTCAGGATTTTAGGATAAGACAAAATATTGAAGGGTATATTGCAGACTGAAACCAAAGCGAACAAAACATTAGAAGTACCATTTCACTGAGAGCATTAGAAAAGTACATCAGTAAAAAGCTTGAATGCAAATGCATTTTTATTAGCCTTAGAACTTGACAGGCTATAGGGAAGCTTTAGCAGCTGCATTAGTAAACCTGACAGATTTGCGCAAAGAATACAGTATCCTTAGAAGCATGGTTGCCAGAATTTAATGTCAACAATTAAAATTTATTTTGATCCTCACCTAGTGTTTATTACTGTTTGTATACACAACAGACCTTACTAATACAGAGATGCACTATTAGATGGAATTACCATCTGTTCCCTGTGAAATGCTGGCATCTGTCTTAGCTTCTAAAACTAAAATGATATCATTTCAAACAAAACAAAGTTAACTGCTCTTTACTTACCAACAATTATATTTTTTTTCCTTCGTGCATGCAGATGTGCACACACATACTGACATGCTCCGCTTTCACACACATGCAGAGGAAAGCATATTTTATTGTGACTGATGTGGCAACATTTATATATGATATATCTTTAACATTAAGCTGTATGGACCATCTGTTTCACTGGTTCTTTTGGTGCCCTGTTTTACACAAAGGCAAGCAGGGAGTCATGGGTGTTTAAGATAACATTGTAGCTTATTAGCTATATATTACCCTGGTAGAAACATTTCAAAAACTGTACATAAAACTATGCAATATATAGCCTATTCTGCTAAAACATACTATGTTTGACAGCAAATATATAAGAAAAGATGTGACCAAATTTAATAAGTAAAATTATAGTCTATTCATTTGACACAGCTGCTACATGTTCAACCACAACTTTTCATGATTGGGTCTTTCTATCTTTTTTTTTTGGGGGGGGGGGCTGCCAAGAGGTCTTTTTACTCCTCTGGGATACCACTCAGTGACTGCTGCTGTCCAACACTGTCTGTCATTCAAGAGACGGGTCCAGCCCAGCACAATTCCGTTTGTGATATTCAGTAACAGCTCCGTTGATTCCTTTTTGTTCTCTTATCTGGGTGTTTGGGATGTGGTCATGAAGGGCTATTTTTAGCTTTAATATTTCCAAGACTCCTGTGGCTCTTGATAATTCCCATAGAGGAGTGCAGGTAGTACTATTGAATTTCAAAGGTTGGCACATTGTTTCTTGTCGATTTTCTCATTTAGCAAACTTTCTTTGATGGAGTTAAATGCTGCCCTTCCCCCTTTCCTTTTCCCCCCGCTACTTCTAGTTTCACAGTGTTAACCATTGAGAAATGTATACTATGACTTTTAGCCTCTGGTATCTATATTGTATAGTACTGAAACATGAAAGCAAGTACTATAGGTTTATTATCTAAGGGCTTTTCAGACTAAATTGTTGAAAGTATCACTTTGGAGAGACTCTTCAGTGAGTATATTGACACACAGGAATTCTGAATCACCAAGGACATGGTAGTTACAATACTAATATTATACCAAATACTTGTATTTTCAAAGGCTGGACAACTATGCCATATATCATGAAATAATAAATTGTGTCATGCTACCATTTAATGCATGTACACAGTGCATTAACTGTAACTGTAGTACATTTATTTGTGCTAGAGTAGACTTGAAAATGATTTTAAAAATCAATAATTTCCTGTCAGTGAAGGAAGTGTTACAATGCATTTAAGACGTTAATTGTACCTGCCCCATAAAAGCTTCAGATTTGGGTATCAAAGATGCTATAATTACAGTACAGGCAATTCCTGTTTATTAAGGAAAGATGTTTAAGTGAAATGTGATTGTTACTGTCGAGAATTGTTGACTGTGTGTATTCATTTTCACATAATGAATTTCAGTATTTCTCTGTTAGGATCTCTCAGTTGAAGCAGAAGATTCAACCTTAGCTTTCACAGATAAAATGCTGACTTAGACTGAATTGCTCCAAAGGTGAAGTTTCAACTGTAAAGCCGTGTTTTCTTTTAAAACCTGTGCATTAATACCACATTTCATTAGTGCTCAGAACTACTTATGCAGGAAAGGCTTGTGACCTCACTCTGCATTACTTCAACATAGTAAATTTTGAGCATAGCAGTATGATACTAATTAGATTGTGAAGTCATAAATGATGTCCAAGCAAAAATTTACAATGCAAAGCACAGTTCGTTTTTTTTTTGTCTCCCATCGTTGCTGCTGCCAAAAGTAATATTTTATTATGTTATAGGAAAAGTAATCACAATATACTATAGATTAATGAAAGCAAGCAATAGACAGGCTAATGTTCTTATATGCAAGACTCTTTAATGATAAGTTTATTAATTTGTTGCAGATAAAGATCTTTGCAATGAACTCTTATCACAACAGTCTGAAGTAATGTGCAAAATGCGTATTTCAGTGCATATTGTTTTTAAATTGAAAAATGTTTTGCCACACATGGTATACTTTTGATCTCTCCTTGTGCTTTTGCAGGCGCACATGATCAATTTACAAAATAATGTTTGCTGGGGAAACACTGTAGATCCGTGCTGTTACTTCTCAAAGGAATTAGCTCCACAAAAAGAATTAGTTTTGTTTCTCATTGTTCCACCTATCAGGGCACATTGTCAATATTAACGTTACTTATTCCAGCAGGTATAACTCATTGCATGATCCATTATTAATGTGACATGTGTTGCTTTTTTAAAAAAAGTTAATTCTCTCTGAAGGGATTTCTAGAACCTGACTAAAGGTAAAGGTAAAGGTTTCCCTTGCTCGAAAGCCAGTCGTATCCGACTCTAGGGGTCAGTGCTCATCTCTGTTTCTAAGCCGAAGAGCCAGCGCTGTCTGCTTCTGCAGACATTTCCATGGTCATGTGGCAGGCATGACTAGACACCGGAGCGCATGGAATGCTGTTACCTTCCCACCGAAGTGGTCCTTATTTATCTACTTGCAATTTCTTGCTTTCGAACTGCTAGGTTGGCAGGAGCTGGGACAGAGACGGGAGCTCATTCCGTCCTGCAGTACTCGGGAATTGAACTGCTGACCTTCCGCTTCCCAGTCAGCGTCTTAGTGACTTGAGCCACTGCAGTCCCTCACTACATGGTATTTAAATCCCTAAAATCTGACCTTCTTGCCTGTTTCTTAATCAACTTCTCTTTTCTGTTTTTAAACCAAAATCAAAGTGACACGACTATTTTCCCAAAATGTTGTCTATAAAAGAATGTCACTGGAAATTGTTAATGTTAAAAAGAACAAATACATAGTAAGTTCTGATGCTACTAATAGGGCTTGAAAGACAATTTCATGTCTCATATAAGTGTTGAAGAATAGCTGTTTCACAATCATGTAATTTGTGAAGTATTTTCCCTTTGTTCACACTAAATGAGAAAATCTCTGTTCTCCCTTGTCTAACTTATCTGTATTATCTAAAGCAGCACTGGGCAATATCCACTGTGACATGATATCCAGATACAGTATTTAGTTATATTGTTAGTTATAGGGAAACTACACATGTCATATTTCTGAGGTCTTACACATTAAGAGAAACTAATAGCCTACAAAAGATACTATGAAATATAAAAACACATAATATAAATAAAACATTTCAGACCTGGTATGTATTCTGTGTATGAAGGTCATAGATGTACTTGCACACATATAACATGATGCCTGGAATATTTTCTTTACTTGCAGTGTTTAATTATTGCACACTTAGAGATCACCAGAAAGCTCAGAAGGGTTTTCCATCTCCCCCCAACACATAAGAACATTATGGGAAATTGTTGATTATTCAGTTCTTTTATTACAAAATTTGCCATTTTTCATGTATATTTTGTATATGTTTACTACTTTTTTCCCCTGGGGGGTGCTCTGGAACTGTGCAGCTTGCTCAAGGTTACACAGACTGGCTCTTATCTCAGGACTCACAGAGAAGAATCAAACTCTCAAACACTGGTTCTGCAGCCAGATACCCAATTCCTCAGTGTAATGTGTTCTTCCTTCACGTGTGGTATTTTCTGATATCCTTGATCATAGTCTAGTAACAATTGTGCGAAATTGTGGCACACAGTGTATATTATATTTATGATGGTAAAAACAATTAGCTATAATGACTAGTCAAACAAGGTAGTGGAAGGCTGCAATATAGTTTCTTTGCTGTCTGCATTGGTATGGCTAGCTGAAATAGCATAGATGTCAAAGGTCATTTTCAAACATAGTTAGAGTTATAACCGATGCAGTTTTCCTCAGATTTCCAGTAGTATACATATAAAATGACCAAGTCTATTTGGTAAACTAGTGTTTTCTCCTCTTTCCCCTCTTTGTTCTATATCAACAGCTCCGAGGCAGCTAACTGCCCCTTCCATTGAAGGAGTTAACAACTCAGTAATAAAGATAAGTTGGAATGAACCTGAAGAACTTAATGGCCCTTCTCCACTCTATCACCTGGAGAGAATGGATGCATCTTTAGCAGAATCTAATGCAACTGTAACAAAAGGAATCCGTTTCCCAGGAAATGGGTATTATAAATTTCTGAGTTCAACTTTGCCAACAAACACATACTTTACAGGTAAGAAGATTCTATTGGTAATATTTAATCAAAAAAGCTTTGGTTTTGTTTAGAGTACAACATAATATTTATAGTGAAATCCTAAATTAGGAGTTCTCAACCTTTTAAAGCCAGGGGCCAGGTCATGCTCCCTCAGACAGCTTTGGGGACCATACAGCCATTTTGCCCTTCCTCCACCACATGGCACCTCTGGGTGTGGTAGAAGTGGTGCTGAGGGTTGCAGGTTGAGAATCCCTGTCCTAAATGGCCTTCTCTGCTTATTGGCCTGGAAGAGCTGCATGGTGTGGGTGAAGGAGGGGTCCAGCCTGCCCTTCTTGCCCATGCTTGGCCAGAGTGGTCCCCAGGAAAGATGCAGGTGGCCACATGTGCCCGCCAGGAAAGATGCAGATGGTGTGGTCACATGCATCTGCTGGGAAAGACACAGGTGGCCATGTGAGTCCTCCACTTCTGCTGCCACCACTACCTCCTCAATCCTTATCCCCTCCACTTGGCTTAATGTGTCCATAAAGGTACTTATAGCAGGGTGGATGTTGTAAGCCTTACAACATCCACCCTGCTACAGAGTGCCGGCAGGGACATACCAAGCCAAACAGAGGGGACAAGGATTGAGGTGGCAGCAGCAGAAGTGGCAGCTGGAATTAGGGCACAGGCTGGATGATTTGGTGCAGCAGGCCAGATCCAGCCCATGGGCCATAGGTTGAGGATCCCTGGGTTATAGTTTTACAGGGATGGGTTGCTTACCTGACATCCAACCCTCCTCCTTTCTCATCTGAGCTTGGGATTGGCAATGGAGGGGTTTGGTTTTTATTAAGGGATAGACAATTTTTTTATCTACATCAAACAAGTCCTTTTTCTATCTTTTCATTTGGTTGAAAAATACAGATTTATTAAGGCCTTTGTAGAAAATCCCCAAGTCTCCATTGCATTTTCAAATGTAACTTTTGGTAGGCCTGCTTAAAGGACATAGTGGGTGTTAAAACACAGTCCTATCAGTATGTAGGTTAATTAGCATTCAGCTGCAGTATATGAAAATAATATCAGAAGGAAGAGTTGATAACAAAGAAGTCATGGAAAAGAAATGGAGCTTTTCTACTGATGAACCGTGGTAAACTGGCTTCACAAAGACTTTACATCTGAACCAACATACATAAGATTGCCATGTAAACAATCATGCAGCAATATATGTTTACTTTAAGCCAATTTCTACATGGCTTACAAGATGTCAGTTTTCTTGTTCCCACCATGTGGCTTTTGCAGAGGACAGTCATGATGAAACTAACAAGCAAGCATATTGAACAAACAAGTAAGGAAAGACATTCATTGATCTCAATTGTCTGTCATGAATATCACCATGAAACGTTCCTATGAATATTATCCGAGTATGTATCATCCCATAATTGATCTTTCAGAAAGATCAAACTAATAGCTTGTCTAACTATGATGAGCCTTATCAACTGAGTGATTACCAGTGTAACAAGGGAGGAGAGGAGACAATTAAAATTTGTTGCTCTTATTAGATTTTTTAAGTATTTAGGTTTAAAATCGATCATATCACAGACTGTACGATGTAATTTTTGTCCAAACAGTTGGGGAAGATTTAGCAATGGTGCTATAGCATTTTATACTGGCTTTGCTTGTTTTGTCATTAAAGACAACATTTTCTAGGGTGTGGAAATATGTCAGACATTTTCTTGTTTCCTACATATGATGGTAGTAAAGAAAAATGAAATTCTACAAGTCATTACTTGATTTAAATTAGTTGTAATTTGATTTGAGCAAACACTCATAGGATGACATGGGACACAGGTAAGCAACGAGACAATGAGATTACATTTGACAAGATGTTTTCTTGTTTTTAAGTTTTGAATTAGATGAATTGCCATGATGAAACCATTCATCTACGATGAGCCACAAGATTTTTCACTGAATTTTATGTTGAACTGTCCCTGTCGGTGAATTATTATTCTGAAATTCAACATTATGCTGGTTGCAAGGAATATGTTTTTTGTATGCATTCTCATTTTCCCCTTAACCTTTTACTGCTAACATTGACATTAATCTACACTCTTTGTAAATAATAGCATCTGCAGTATTAAAGGGTAGACAGAATGAACCTGCTCTATACCTCACTCTCCATGGTATTATCCTTGAAAATTCTGAAGCCTCAGCTAATGCTGCCCACGTATGCCTTTGCAGAAATGGAAAACACTAAAAATCTTCAGCTGATCTCTTTTCTGCTTTGACTGCTTGAATTTTGGGCTCCATTCAAGATAATGCTGCTTACATCTGTAGCATCACTCATGGTTTGGCCCTGTGCATTTTAGAAAACACGTCTAAAGTAAAGTACACGTCTGTACTCTCTCCCATGCCAGCTTCTGCTCCAGTATTTAATGTCCCATGACTCAGACAGTGTCGTAGAGGGTGCCAGAACAATGAGCCACGGACTGGGGATTTTCAATTTCCATTCTCTGTGCTACCAAAAGGTGTTTGGGCTTTGGTTTTGCTGGCTAGTTTTGTTTGTTTTTTCTTCCTAATATTAGCACCAACCAGAGTAGACCAACTGAGGTAATAAGAATTTCCTCGGGTGCCACATCCGTTCTGGATGTTCTTCCTGTTCTTAACTCCTCAGAACAGTTCTTCCAAGGACATTCCACACCAGTCTCTCAGGTTCTTCAGCCATTAAGTCCACCGACATCCAGGGCCTCTCTTCCCAGGCATATTTCCTTGCAGAGTGAGTTGGAATATTCTATATTTTATGCTGTTCTTCATAAAGGTATTGGAGCTTTCCTTGCTTAGTGGTCTTAAAGAGTTCTTTTCCTTTATCCATCTGATGAAACACTTCTATGCTAGTCACATGGTCAACCCATGATATCCTTAGCAGTTGTCTGTAGATCCACATTTCAAAAGTTTCAATTTATTTATTTATTTATTAGTTCAAATTTATATTGCCGCCCACTCACCATGGCGACATTACATTATATTACAATATGTTGGTATGGGCACAGGGGGAGGCGCGGCGAAGTCCTCAACCTGCCCTGGCTTATTCCTCCCCTGGTAGTTGGTATAGGTGCAGAGGGAGGGGCGGCGAGGTCTTCAACCTGCCCTAGCTTCTTCCTCCCCTTGCAGTTGGTGTAGGCGCAGGGGAAGGGGCGGCAAGGTCCTTAACCTGCCCTGGCTTCTTCCTCCTCTGGCAGTTGGTGCAGATGCTTTAGTCAATGTCCAAACTTTGACTCCATATAGCAACATTGGGAACACGTAACATTCTCACTATTTGGATTTTTGTAGTGAGAGTTCGATCTCTACTGCATAACAAATGTTGTATCTAATGAGAATTTGGTAATTTATAATTATTCAGTTTTGACCATAGGTGGGATTTAGGCTCCTCCTCCTTTTGTCCATAGCTATATCTTAATAGAAATATTGTCAAAATTTATATTACTATCTACCATAAATAAATTAAAATTGTTTCAGTATGGTAACTTATGTCTTTAATTTATAAACTATTTTCCCTTCAATATTTTATTGCTGTTTTCTTTTAACATGGAGTGCCATTTTGATGTTTTTAATTAGTACCAATTCATTCATTCATGCATAATGGTAAGTCTCTCTTCCTCTTAAGCCAGTCTTATCTGACTCTAGGGATGGTGCTAATCTCCATTTACAGCCAAAGAGCCAGTGTGGGATGCTTCTGCAGATGATTCTGTGGTCATGTGGCAGGCATGACTAAATGCTGGCATGCACAGAACACTTTTGCCTTTCCCACCAAAGTGGTACCTATTTATCTACTTCCATTTTTTAAATTTCGAACTGCTAGGTTGGCAGGAGTTGGGACAGAGACAGAAGCTTACTCTGTCATGCAGCCCTTGGCTATTGAACTGCCAAACTCAACCTCAGCATATTAACCACTAAGCCACCATGCCCCATCCGTTCGTTCATTCATTCGTACATATGTACAGTACATATGTTTGTATATCTGTATGTAATGTTTGTCCTATTCAAGCTACTAATTAGTTTCAATTAAAAATTAAAGCTTGTTTGTGTGTACATACTTCTTAAACATTAAATGATAATGTTTGACAGCTCTAAATATTTAGAGCACAATGTGCTTTTTAAGTGAGTTTACTCTTTAAGCGAAACAGCCTTGTAAGTGACCAATTGTGACTTTTGGGAGGGGGGATTGCAAACCCTGATTTATTTGTTAAGCTAGTTTTTGATTGGTTTTATTTGTTAAGCGAAGCGAACATTCAGAGAAAATTATGCTCTTTAAACGAGTTACTCTATAAGCGAGGCAGTCTTTATGCGAGGTTTGACTGTAACAGTAACACATTGTTCTTACTCAGCAATCTGAAATTATAATAAAATAAAGCCAATTGAAAGCTATTAAGACTAGAACTTCTATTTCTTTATGTGTGGGATGGGTTAGTGAAAAGGGAGTGTGGACAAATCTTGCCTTTTGGGAGGCCACTTGGAGTCCCTAAAAAGCTATTTTTGCCCATTAAAAAAGACCATAAATAGAATCCGGATGGGTATTTTTTTCATGTTTTAAAAGTTTTATTATTATTATTATTATTATTATTATTATTATTATTATTATTATTATTATTATTATTATTATTATTATTATTATTATTATTATTATTATTATTAATTTGTCCAATTTGTTATCCCACCCCAATTAGGTAAACCCAACTCTGGGCGATAGGGTGTGTAGCCTTGAGGGACCCACCAAAGAGCCAAAAATTGAAACTACTGTTCTGGAAGTTTTCAAAACCAGAAAATTCACAATTTTATGTTAAAATAAAATCTTGTGTGTAGTTTTTTTCCTATGTAGGAGCCCTTAGACACCCTTGGAGGCTGCATAAATCTGCTTGGGGTTGGGCTGCATGCAACCCATTCCTGCCATAAACAGTTAATAGCTTGAGAAATGATAAACCAACAACAGTGTTCCTTCACAGGGCCTGACTACCATTTGTGTAATTTTTATTCAGGAGGTTGTTGTTATTAATTTATTTGGAAGTTGAGTGTAAAATTCTGACCCCTCAAAAATGTGTCTAATAATATTCCAAGATCCCCAAAACATACAAAATTAACCAGCAGATAGAGTATCACTGATGCATTTGTGAGGCAAACGGAAAGCTGGATAGCAATGAAGAACATCTGGATGTGCAAGTTAATGGTGTTGACATTCCATGAGCAGTAATGAGCTGTGAAGCTCAGTCTTGGATTGTCCCTTTATTTTCTCACTGCTGGTGCTATGCTTCAACATTGCTGCTTACCTACTCCTTGGAACAATATTTTAAATTTCAGATAACATTTGACAGAAGTATAATTGAAGAGTTTAGTTGTCATGGTTCGCTTTTATCTCTTTTATCTTCGCCTTTTAAAATGTTTTAATAGTATTTTTATTATAATTTCATTATTTGCTGACAACCTGTGGAGAGTGAAAGACAGGGTACATGTTTAATATGAAAAAAAATAGGATGGCAGAAATCCTGTTGCACAGTTTTGCATGTACAATAGGGAAGATATGATCAGTGGCAAATTGTTGCTGAGAAAAGGCAAATAGGTGTTAATTAAAGGTGATGTCATGGACATACAATTTTTACAATGCAACAAAGTCAGGAAGCCTTCAGTTAGTGGCAATTTGCTTCTGATAATGACATCATCAACATTACACACATTGAGCTGTGCAACAATGTCTAAGCCAAAAAAGTGTTTTCTGAGGTCATCTCTCACCCACAATGCCTCACTCTGAAGAAGCTCCCATTACCTAAAAATATAGCACTGGGATTAAAAAGCAAATAAATAAATAAATGAATAAATAAAATTATGGGAACAGCAAACCAGGGGAAGAAGGAAACTAGGAATGGGGAAGGATTCTTGAAAGCTTCTTGTTTTGTGTAAGATTTTGCATCTAGTTTCCTACTAAACTTTATTGACTTTGTTTGCTTTGAATGAAGTGGACTTTTCTATGCCTTCCCTAAAGAAGGTCAGTGTGTCAAGAATAATTAGGTAGAAAGCTACTGAAAATATACTGGATGAGTTATTGCATATTTCCCATTTGTAGCTAATGTGTCCTTGGTTGAATCATTAGCATTTGGCAGATCAGTTGCTGAGTTTGTTGTTCTTTGAAAGTTTGGGGAAGCCTAGATGTTGTATGAGCTTCCTACACTTTTGTTATGAGGTGCAATTCTTACTGAATTTTGTACTTTTCTCCTCAGAGATTTTGCTTTTCATGATCAAATTATTTTTCTGGCTTTTGACTTCTTGAATCTGTGACAATGCCATGCCAGGGAATAATTTGAGCCAGAATAAATGGACTGAAGAAAAAAAAAACTATTTATAACTAGTTTGGAGATTAATTTAGATCAGTATACTTTTCTTGGACCCACTGGCTTTTCTTTGCTAAGAAATCTACATTTTCACTTTAGCTTATTATCTGCCTCCAATTACTCCTAATCTTTTATTCACGATGTGCTTGGCCTAATCAATAAGTAGCCTCATTTGCTGCAGAATTTCTACTTTATTGTACACCTTCAACTCTTCCGCTCAGATTTTGCTTTGGCTGGAGTACTTGATGTCTAAATCTGCTGGCTTTAATTTTGATGTATTTGTATTTTATCTAGCTCTAGTCTACTATTCAAGCTACTATTGCAAGTACAGTTTGTTCTGAAACCAGCAATGAAAATCACAGACCTCCTCCTCATTTTGAGGCATGTGTTTGGGGGGAGTGGCAATGGAAACTGTCATAAATATATTCAAAAGGAACAGACAAAACAGAAATGGAAGAGGATTGCATGAAAAGAAGTGTATGATTGTGAAGAGCAGGAACAGTGAATGCTAGTCAAGAGTCTTTGAGTAAAACCAGAGGAAAAGAAAACAACAGTGATATCACTGTGGAGATTTGCAATAGACCTTCTATCCATCCTGAAGTCTGGGATGATGACCTTCTAGATCACCTCACCACACATTCCAAGACAAGTAAACAGAGACTTCTACTACCCTGTTATCTGTTGAAAGTCTAACATGGCCAAAAAGATAAAGTCTCGGGTTGGTAAAATGAGTACCCATCGTGTTGGGATCAAAATTCTAAATAACTTTTTAAGCTCCCAGAGAGTGCTTTAAATGTTACGAGGTGTTATATACAGTAATGTTACGAGGTGTTATATACAGTAATACCTCGGATAACGTTTACCTCAGATAATGCTAAAATCACATAATGTTAAGTAATCTGGGGGCGAGAATTGCATAGAATAATGTTAAGATCCTATGGGATGCATCGGATAACAACCGCTAAAGCCTGTGCGGTTACAATGTATCTCTATGGAGCTTTAACGTTATCGGATGCATCCCATAGGATTTTAACATGCATTTGGATAACACTAAAAATTGGATAACACCAAAACTTGTGGAACCAAGTTTTAATGTTATCCGAGGTTTTACTGTAATTGCTATAACTATTTATTTACAGAAAATCAACAATGTTAAAGAATGGTGAGATCTCATCTGGGGAAATCATACCTGCAAAAAACTGCCCTCTGCATCCTGCTCTAAATTCAGCTCTTATGCCAGTTCAAGTGGTCATTTCTATGCAGAGCATCGATAAAGTTGACTAAATTTGGCTTATTTTAGACTTCTTTATTTGCACCTTTTGCTATCAATAGCTATAACACTATATCCCACAAATAGTTGTAGGTGTTGAGATTGATAGCTAGAATAATAGCTGCCAAGTTAATGCTATGTTTGGGGAATCGAACTCCCAAACATATCTAAACCACTGAGCTATCCAGCCAGCTCAAGAAAAAACTAGATTTTACTATCTATATAGAATATGAACCCAGGAAATCCTATTCCTGCTATTTATGTTCATGTTCCATACCTGTGTTGGCATCAATCACAGGTGCTTTCCTTTTTTCTAGACCTATATAGATTTTGCCCATGTAAGGTGTATTAAAATTAGAATGAATTTTTTTCAAATAGTATTTTTACTTATTACTTAATTTTTCCCCTACTGCTTTCTTAGAAATTAGATGCACCAAGTACCAACCTCAATTTTACAGATGATCCATGAAATTAGGATAGAAGAAGTTAAATGACTTGACTAATGTTCTGCACTATGTCTGTGGCAGAATGTGGTGCAGAATCCATCTCTCTTAATTTACAGTCCCTAACCACTATCCATTGTTCTCTTCCTAAACAAAACATCATTCAGAAACTAGGAGGGGAAAGTGCTTCTAATACATCAAATCTTATCAAATGACTCTAAACTTATCTCGCCTTTGTTTTCACCAAGGTTTGCTGTAAATCTTCTTAACTAGAGAGCAACAGGACTGGTGTCCTTGCTAAAAAGAGAAGATTGATTTACTATATTCATACACAGGCAGCTGTTTCCAGGGGGCAGATGATAATGAATGTAAGCCTTTTAGACACTTAAGAAAATCATAAAGATTCGGAGATTTTATAAATGTTTATATAGTGTAAATCTTTTAAAAAAAATAAGTATTATCAATATCTATCTTGAGAAACTTTTTTTAAAAATCCCAAAACCTTATAGTACTTTATGGGTTTCTTATTCGTCAAATACTCTAATTGATTGTTCATTGGGCTCACTCAGCCCAAAGTAGAGAGAAACTTTGTACAGACATCATTAGTTTTTCTCCATTTAAAGATTAATCATGAAGAGCTCTGGCTCTTTAATTCTGTAATTTGTATATTTAATGGGCTGCTGCAGAATCTATGACAGTAATTAGCATAGCCTGAAAACTCATTAATACGCAACAACATGATTAATGCAACATTAATGCAAACATGACTGAAGTTATTTGGGTTATGTAGTAAGAAGATTAAAGCTAAAATGTCCTGTTTGTTTTACCAGTAGTGGGTATAATGGGGTGGTAAAAAAAATAAAAAACAGATACCAAATTAGTCATTTTAAGATAGCAGAAAGTACTTGAATCTAAATCAAGATGATTTCCTTGATCGAGGCATTTGGGTAAAATTTGTGCAATTCTTTTATTTATCTGTTCATACTTTTGTTTACTCATCTGTGTACCCATCAGTATTTCAGTTTGTGTGCTTTATAGACAGACATACTAAAAAAAGATTTTGATGGCTTCAAGATGTTGCTAAATGTAATTATTTTTAAAATTGCTTAACTTATTTTATTTTTCAAATCTGAACAAAGAGATGCCTCTGACTCAATTGTGGCCATTGTACCTCTCCCTCAGCCTATTCCATTCTAAAAGAGTCTTCTGACAAAAGCAATTACACTTATATACCATCCCATAGTGCTTAGTGTACTCTCTACGTGATTCAGAAGTTAATTAGCATTTCCCCCCCCCCCAACATGTTGAGTACTCATTTTCCCAATCTCAGAAGGATGGAAGTCTGAGTCAACTTTGTGTCCCATCAGTATCAAACTCACAATGTTCTGGCTGCAGTACAGCAGATTAACTACTGTGCCATCAAGGATCTCACTCTTAGTACCCAACTCATACTGTCTTGTATGGAATCCAAATGGGTTGTGTCTGTGAAACTTACTGAAATGTGTTCCCTGATCGCTTGAGAGGGGGATGTTCGAAGTGGCCTTTCCAAGACCATTTATTCTTGAAAGAGAGAAACCAAGAGTGACATACTATCTTTGCAAAAGCATTAAATGTATAGCAGAAGACATAACTAGAAATCAGAAGCTTGCAGTGGCTCTGCTAGTAGTAGGCATAGTCCTCACATTCAGTAAGGTAAAAGAAGAAAATTCCAAATTAGAATACAGTGGTACCTCGCTAAAAGAGCATAATGTGTTCCATGGGACTGCTGTTTAAATGAGCTTGCTCTTTAAACAAAACACCATTGTAAGTGACCAATTGTGACTTCTGGCTGTGGGGGGATTGTGAACCCTGATTTAGTTGTTAAGTGAGTTTTTGGTTGGTTTTAGTTGTTAAGCAAGGCTTAATTGAGATAAAATTCTGCTCTGTAAGCAAGTTAGTCTCTAAACCAGGCACTCTTTATGCGAGGTTTTACTGTATACAGTACATGTTTCTGTTTTAGCCAGAAAATCCCACGTAGAGCTTTCAATCAGATATCTTTAGATATGTGAGTACTTCTGACAAGTATTTTCAAATAATTTGCCTTGTGGTTATACAAAACGCTGAATTCAAGCAATAGTCCAATAAATGGCAAATAGCATGTTACTATAGCATCACAGTGATGCTATATTTTTATGTTTTTAATTATAACTTTTTGGAGTGGGCCTGGCTGTATGGCTAAACTACAATTTTGTATACCTGAGACTCAATTTGGTGCAGTTGTTAGAGTGTTGGACTAGAACTGGGCTGAAGCAACTTTTTATTCTGCACAATCCATAACATTCATTCTCTCTAAGCCATACCTTTTCCACTGAGTTATTGAAAGTGGAGAGAAGGACTGCCAGTATATGTTGCTTTGAGTGCATTGAGGGAAAGGAAGTCAAATTATTTTATTTTTCTTTATTTAATGTCATTTATATAGCACTTCACTCCCAGTGCTGGGACCCAGGTTATAAATCAAAGTACATATATAGACATATAACCAACCTGGGCCAAAAATATCTTCTTCTTCTTTCATGTCCAAATCAAACTTTAAACTGTCAAAATGAAGCTACCTTCTTGGCTTTCTCATTGGCTAAAGTTAAATTCTTTTTTGAACATGTTTCCAGTAGTAATCGGCAGACCAGCAAATGAGTCGGATTCTGTATATCTCCACAATCACACAGCATCTCTCCATATTCATACAGCATGTTGTTGTATGCCAACAGCCCTTGCTTGACCATATTTGTCTTACATTTAGAGACTGGCATTCAGCCTATTCAGAGTCCTCCAAGTGACGTAGGGTAGGTTGAGTTCCTCAGTCATGTCATCCTTTAAAGTTATTTCTTGTCCAGTGACCTCCTTCCTCCATCTTCTAATTTGATGTTGCTCTTGCATACCCTCAAGAATGTTTGTTCTTGCCATAAAGCTTTTCCAGGATCTGAGTCAGTAGACTTGAGGCACATATCCATTCAGAGGATGTTTTGCTTAGTTCTCTCAGAGTTTGGTGCTACTTTTCTCTTTCTCATAGATGGAGTGATACAAACAAAAGAATATATTTTCTCAACTGGTGTAGGTTTGACGTATTGTGTCACTATGTGCATTATTTCATTAACAGCAATGTCAACTTGTTTCATGTGTGCAGATGCTCTTCTTACTGGAGAAGCTTACTGTGCTGCAGAGACAGGGTCAAAGCTGATGTATGCAGCATGGATGGCTGAGCTCCCCATGCATAATTTCTCAATTTTCTGATGAATTTGTTCCTCATACTAACTTTAGCTCTGGAATTCAGGCAGTGCTGTTTAAAAGACACCATCTTGTAAAGTGTCACACTGAGGTATTTTGGTGCTGAACAATTCTGAAATTGATCCCCCTGCTACATAACATCCAACTCAACCTCTGCCTTTCAGTTTGAAAGGTGGAAATCACACACTTGAGTCTTGCTTGGGTTAGGCTTTATTTATTTATTTATTTATTTATTTATTTATTTGTCTGTCATATTTCTATGCTGCCCTCCTCACGAATGACTCAGGGCAGCTAACAACAGTTTTTAAAAAAAAAAAAATCATGAATAAAACCCACAATAAAATACCCACCCATCTAAGAAGAGTTAAAAGTTAAAATTTAAGTATTAAAAGATTAAAAACAGAAAATATTTTTTAAAATCACAAATTAGGCTTCAAATGGTTGATGGTGCAATAGTGTCCTAGTTCTTCAAGTGCTCCACTAGGTATGCCAGCTATCTCATCAAACCTGGATCTTTGTATGGCTATTGTGGTGTCATCTACATAGCTTAACAATTTTGTATTGTCTGGTCTGTTGAACACAGTAGACTCATTTCTATGTTAATGTATATTAATTGTGTTGTTAATTCTAGATTCTCCATATGTTAATTCATCTTTACTATTCTGGTCGAAAATCAGTCAAGAAATAGTAAATATGAGTAAATAAATATAAGTAACCAGCAACTAAATAAGAATTATGTTATCTTTAAATACACTTTCCCCATTTTACCTCCAGTTTTTTCTTCCTTTTAGCCTTTCCAATCTCTGAAATTTCACTGGAACATAAAAGAGTTTTTGATTATATCCCCTGTCATGTTTATTCAAAGTCAATTGTCACATTGCTCTGAACAGTTATTTTAATAGCATGATTGATGTTCATTATCTCAAGTGAATGTCTTAATATTTGTGAGTACATTGTGATGCATTGCACAACAACCTGTGGCATGATTAAAGGGTGCAGGTCAAAGGATACTGCTTCTAGCATGAGGTAATTAGCAGCATTATGTAACAGGAATACATGCTACAGTTATGAGTATTTAATTTTTCATATTAGACTCTACATAAAAAGCTTCAATTAATTATTATTTTCTGTCTAGAAAGGGAAGAATGAATATGAAGCAGTTTTCCCACATTTTATATAGCTTGGTAAAACCCAATAAATTAGCCTGCTCAGTGTTAAGTTAAAGGAGAATTGCAAGGACATGACTATCAATATGTATGAAGTAATAGTACATTGTTAATCCTAGGTACCCTTATTGAAAACAATATGGAATTTTATAACAATTTCAATATTCGATGGAGAAGCAACTTAAATGAGTTAGTACTGCTTTCATCAAATGTTTACTTTACAACTCCATTGATATGACTGTTGTCTCCTAAAAATCATAATGATGAAGGATGAGAAGATGCTACATTTAACTCCTATGAATGAAGCTTGAATGTTCTCTTCTGGCTTAGATAGAAAAGAGGAAACATTATTACTGAGACGTAAATAACAGGATGAGTAAACTGTAATATGGCACAGTTGAAATTGTGTCAAATTCAACCTCTGAACCTCCTATTTTCCATTTTCACTGATGTCCATTCTCTTCTATATTTGGGTATGTGTGTGCAGCAAAAGTGAAAAAAGTTCTAACACTGAAGCAGAACTTTCCAGGATTAACATGGTTTTATTTATGCACATCCCATAGCTAATACGAAGTGGAAAACCAACAACATTGGGTTCATTTCACTTTAAACTAGCCTTTGGATCCCGCCCCCCTTGTTGTATCTATCAATAAAAGACCCAAAGCAGATTTGGGTTCACACATTTTCTGTCTTATTCCTCTTTTGTTGTTGTTGTTCAGTTGCACAGTCGATTCCGACCCTTTGCAACCCTATGGACCATTACACAAGGGGGAAAAAAACAAATAATTTAACAGATTTAATTGATTTTATTGACATGCAAGATCTCCAATGTCACTATGAGATTAAACCTTCTTAAAAGAGCAGTTTGTGGTGGGAAAGGATGTAAAATAACTGAACAAATAAATGTATTGGATTTTTCCTAAAGTAATACTGTACTATGATGGTTACATACTCAGTTCTTATTTATGGAAGCCCTTTCCAAGATTTCTATGTATAAGGTACACAGAGGTGGTTTGTCATTCACTCCTGGGATTCAATCAAGACCATACAGACTGATGGTCCTCTCATAAAGATCAACTGGGAATCAAACCCTCAATCTTTTAATCCTCAGATGGGTATCAAACCTATCCAACCCTTTCCTGAGCTACTTTTCCATAAATACTCGAATGAGTCAAAATGGTATGTTCAGAACAGTCATGTAAGTTGGATGACAGGCTTCAAGCACACATAATGACAGTATCTCTTGGGTACAGTTACCCTAGATCATAATTCTAGCTTTTCATTTATTTCCAGAAAGGTATATTTGTAAACTATGAATAAAAGAAAAGTAAGAAGTAAATGTCTTTTTCTCTTGTTTAGGTATTAAAGTGAGTTTTAGAACAACTGAGCCTGATGGTCTAATTTTTCTCTCTGTTTCACCTGGGAATCAAGAGGAATATATTGCACTTCAGCTGCAAAGTGGACGTCCTTACTTCCTTTTTGATCCACAGGTATAGTAAAGTAGTGAAAAATGCAGTAATTGTTGAAGGTCTCGGTGGTATTTTATGCCTTTATTAATCTGATAATTTCCATTCTGTCTCAGCTCATAAATGGAGACTTTAATAGCTTCATCTAAATTGTAGTGGAATTTTTTAGCAGACAAGATACCTATGGTTCCAGAAATATATATGCATTTCTGATGCCCATTCTGATGCCCCTAGTGGGATCCAAGTAATCAATTTCTGTGGGGAGTATGGGACAGGAGCAAGAAGACTTTTATTACTGAAAATAGTAACTGATGGTAAAGTCATTCTAATGGTAACTTCCAGTAATGAAAGACTTCATCCTCCTGTCTCTCAGTCCCTACAGGCTCCTGACAATGAGAGAGATTACTAGAAAACCATAACACCGTTGTTATGGAAAGGAAAAATATTTAATTTTCCAGACATTGCTCTGAATGATGACATACATCCCAAGATGAAATTTGAAATAGAACAACAATAATACACATTATAAATATAATAAACCCAATATTTCATCTAGCAGAACAATGTAACAACAAAACTCACTTTTGGGTTTTTCCCCCAAAAAATCTTATTAGAGGATTTAGATTTCAGATGAGACTCTCTTGTGCAATTTCTGAGTAGATGTAGTTTGTTGCTGTGCTTTTACTTTGCCCTCAAAAGCTCTTAAGGGCCTGCTGTAGATAAGCCCTCTGGCATAGATACTGAGGACACAGAGGGGTTGTGTGGTAAGGGGTGACCTTTATGCTCAGCGATGGGATGCAACAGGTTCTCACCAGTTCTCCAGAACTGGTAGTAACTTTCCCCAGTGTCCTGGAGAACCGGTGGCAGCTTTTGGGTGGAGCCACCTTTGGGGCTTACCTTTTCACTGATTCCCCCACTGCTCATGCGCGCCAAGCACTTGGTGTGCATGCACGCCTACAGTGCTTGGCGTGTATGCACGGCCTCATTGCTGTCCTCCCAAACGGGGAGGAGGAAGAGAAGCTGCTAGCCTGAAGCTCCCTATAGCCTGCTCCCCAGGGTAAGTGACTCACCTTTGGATGTGGTGTGTCTGTGTGTATTTTAATGTATATTAAATACCCTTACCTATATTGACGTACTACCACCATTCCTAAAAAGGCCTGGCGGCTTGCAGGTCTGGCAGCCTGGCTTGGGGTTTTTAAGGAAAGTCTTGGCGTTACCTCATCAATAAGCTACACCTGTGCTGTTCCAATTGCTATTCCAATTGGAGAACCCTTAAGGAGGTACAGCTGTTTTACATTTATATTAAGGCATATTATCCTAGAGAACCGGTACGATGACCATATCCATCTTGCAACATGGTGCTGCCCAGGCACTTATACTAACAGGTAAGTAACGGGTTTGTGTTTGGGGTGAGAGGGTGGGTGTTTGGGTGTGTGTGTGTGTATTTTAATGTAATTTTTATTTATTTATCTATTTATTTAATTTATTTACGGGTTTGTGTTGTGTGTATGTGTGTGTGCGTGCTTATTTTTATTTTATTTTATTTATTTGGCCCCACCCACATCATGACATCATGATGTTAGCTCCGCCCACACTGTGATGACATCACGGTGAGGTAGTAAAATTTTTGACATCCCACCACTGCTTATGCTTCTTCCATCAAGGTGTATTTGCCTTTGTTATAAACAAGGAAAATCTGCCATCCTTTCAAAAGAAGCCAAATTAGCTTGTGTTCCCTCTATAGGGCAATACTTTGCAAGCTGTGTAGAACCACTACTTAATGTAAATAACTCTCTGGCCTCATCTTAAGAGAATCAAAAAGCTCTTCTTGTACAGAAACTTTGTTCTGGGAGGGTTGTAGAAATTTAGAGGAGAGCCTGTTTAGAGAAATGGGCTTACCAAAGTGAAAGACTCTTGTCAAGACTGTCATTGACCAAGTGCAAGCCATTCTGGTGGTTCAAATAAGGCTGATTATGCTGCTCAGAGTGTGTTGCACTCTGCTTGTGCACACTGAAGGGTCACTGACACAGAAAATAGCAAATATTTCAGAGAAATGGAATGGCATATTCACTGCTTACTTCCAAAAGCAAGAAAAATGGAGTTTTCTCTCAGAGAAATATTTATAGGATTGCATTCTTAAATTGAGACTCCCAGGTGTCAAATACAAACAGAATTGCCAGACCATCTCCCTCTACATGACAGATGAGATTCTGATACAAGAAAATGAGCATATACATAATGCATTTTGGTCTGACCACTTTTCTGGTCCTGAAAAATTGAGCTTTGCCTTTTCAGACAGTGGTAGGGATTTCTAGCAGGACAGAAAGGTTCTTGAATCCATAGGTCAGTGAACTGGAGTTGTAGATCAGTCAAATAATTGGGAATAGGCTGCTCAACAGCAAGCCACATTTCTGCTATGTCCAGTTCACCCATTGGCCTATTTTTCACATGCAAAAAAATATGGATGGAATCATTTTAAAGACTAGCAAATATTGCCTGTCATGCGTTTTCATGGCAATGTAGGAACTGCTTCACTGGAGCACAGCAAGATGTTTCTAGTGCAGCACCTGACTTCCGACAGTAGGTTGATGAGCCAGCTAATTCTGCAAAGTGTACAAACAAGGCATAGGCAAGAGTTTGTTTCTTGCCTTGGCATGTAGTATTCAGTGAGGTGATGCTGTCCTTGACAGATGAGTCCTGTATGAAAGCCTCACTATTAACCCACCACCACCAAAAATAAAATAAAATTAAATAGTTGCATAGTTGTTGTATTGAAGTAAACTGATGGCTACCAAAATGCACTGAGAAATGTTGCTATATAGGTAACATTGGTGGGTTAGATCTGGTGGAAAAACATACATTGCCTATCACAGATTGGGATACTTTTGATAACTGACCATATCCACCCAGCATGTCACATTTTCACCCCCTTTTAGAATTTATGAAGAACAGACATTTTGTATATTCTTTTCCCTAAGACAACGATGGTGAACCTCGGCATTCCAGCTGTTCTTGAACTTCAATTCCCAGAAGCCCTGATTAGCAGGAGTAATGACCTAGCTTTCTGGTAATTGAAGTCCAAGAACAGCTGGAGTGCCAAGGTTCGCCATCACTGACCTAAGAGGACTGTGGCCACCACCCTGGGAGACCTCTAGGCTTTTTCCACCTGACCACAGGTTAAAAAACCCTGCAGACATGGAGGGCGGGTGGTGAGAAAGGACTCTGGCCACTGCCCTGCAAGACTGCCTGCCTTTTCCACCTGGCTGGAAGTTGTTGTATTCATATTTGATATTGTAATACTGCAATATATGTTGCCCCATGGTATATTAGCCGCTCTGAGTCGCTCCGGCGAGTAGGGTGGCATACAAGTCTAATAAATAATAATAATGATAATAATATACTATCTGTGTTCAGCTCTTTGTTTTGCATTTACATTTAGGCAACTGGTGGCACTTTGTCTCCTCCAATGAAGGAGATGGGTCAACACACATGACCCCATATTAGATACAGGAATGGGAGGCTTGGTAAGTCCTCCCCATCACATTGTTGGATTCTTGGCTCACCCATTGTTCTAGCGTGAATTATTGTCTGCAGTCTGGTCAGAAAAGTTTGATCTTGGTTACCTGTTTGGCTAACTAGATGAAAGATTACAGATGTTTTTGCCTTTCCCATTCCTGTTTCTCATTAGACACGTAAGAAGTACTAGGGCCAAATAGGTATGAATAGTTTGTCATAGTCTTTGGGTGGGTAGAGTGGAAAATTAGAGTGACCTCTGTGGGCACCCTAAGGAGAATGCTGGTTCAAGGGAATATTGCTAGCATCGTGGGATTTCAGGGTTGGATCTTATGGGCAGCTTTTATGGCCAACAAGATTTACAAGTAACAAATATTCAGGTTGTGGAAAGAAACAGGCCCCAGAAGGCTTGCATGAAGAACCCTGGTTAGTGTAAGGGTGTAGACATATTAGAAGGGCTTTGAGGCATTAGTGTTCATTCTTAGAGAGCAGCAGAAGTGGTCATATAGTGTACCTATTCCTGTCCCTGAATCTACACTACTTTTGAAGTTCTGCTGTGGGTTGGGCAGTTTTGAAAGTGCTAACTAATTAAATGTGTCCCTTTCATTTACCTCATCACAATTGTGTCACCTCTTCATTTCTGGTAGGGAAGAAGTCAATGTGTTTTCATGTGTAACTATCCTTGCATTTCTGATGTATGCAAGGTTCCTCAGTATATTTTTGTGTGTGTGCAGCTTTTTAGCTGAGAACTGTATAGGGTCAAATTAAATTGTTCCTCATCTTTGGTTAGTATGTGGTTGAGAATATGTTTTGTCTTTCAAAAGAAGTTCCTACTCTGCAGGTTCCCTGGCACATAACTGCAGAATGTGCAAAAGGTTTCTTCAACAGAGGTCTATGTGCTATTTATAAGTTGCTATAATGGCTAGTCTTAGCCATTATAGTCTTTCACCAAAGGTGAAAAAATGTGTTTTATCTGAGATACTTACATATGATAATTATATCTGATTTTTTTTTACTCCAAAGCAATTCCTATTGAAGCTGACAACACTGTTGCAAAGTAAATGGATTGTGGATTGCAGACATTCAGATGTTTGCATTCAAAGGAATGCATTTGAATTCACACAGTAATGTTCTTCAAATTTACACTGTGGTTGGCCTAAGTTGGTTATGAAGCTTAATGTGCTGAAATAGGGTGGCTACAAATATGATTTTTGATTAATAAAATAAAATGTTCCAGATTGTTGCCAAAACATATAAAGAATCACTTTTGTAGATACCTGATCTTTGGCATGCAGCATCGTTTGTAACAATTTTAACGCTAACTAAGTACACTTTGATGAGACAGCATTTAATAAAATGCTCATTAATTTCATCATTAGCGAGGGTATGCTAAGAAGTAAGCCAGTTTCTTATGTCACGCCCAATTAGCATCCCATGCTAGTAATCCCATTAGTATTGTTGAATTCACTAATGGAAAAACTAATGGGCATGCTACCAGGGCACATTAATTGGGCATGACACCAGTTCTGGTTTTAATTATTAAACTACGATAATGAAATGTGTGTTTGTAAAATATTAAAATGTTGAAATAGGATGGAAGACAATAAAAAATAGTGTACAAAATGGAAAACATTTTGGTCTGTAAAATTCTGCTAGGACAGAAAACTTTTATGTATGCCATACATGCAATACAACGTGGCATCACGTTTTAGTGGAGTGATAGCGCTGATCAATAAACCAGCAGTTAATTACTACATGTGCACACAAAGACACCTCACACATAATTCACACACACTTGTGTGAAAAATGTTGCCTAGGCCATCTCTTGTTACCTGGTTCTGTGCACTTTGCACTCCATTGCATTTGGTGGTGACTGGGCTTTCTTGGAACTCATGAAAGAGCCCTGGTGGCACCGTGGTTAAACAGTTGTACTGCAACCAAAAGGTTGTGAGTTTGATCCTCACTAGGAATAAAGGTTGACTCAGCCTTCCATCCATCTGAGGTCAGTAAAATGAGGACCTAGCATGTTTGGGGCAAAATGCTAATTAACTTGTGATCCACCCAGAGAGTGCACTTAGTCCTATGGGGTGGTATAAAAGTGTGATTGCTTCTTGCACAAGCGTCAGCCCTGCTGAAGACAACCAGGGTCATCCCTAGCTTGCAGAACAGGAAGAGAATGGCATAAATTCTATATATTCACCCACAGTAAATATGATACAGGCCTCCCCCATCCCCTGCCCCATGGTAACACTGTGAGCTTGAAAAGTCATATGGCGCACAGCTTCTATGTCATCCATTTAAAATGAGAAACACATATTCAGAATAAAAATGCAGTTTACTATTTCAGTTCCAGTGCTTTAGACAGAGATTTGCCAAAAAAACCAACTTTTTTTGTCAAAGATGTTGTTGAAAAGCACTACCTGTGGAACTGTGCCATCTCTCCCTATATTCAAAAAGCAAGTGAAGGCATTTTCAAAGATATTCTCCCAACAGCTGACCAATAGTATTAATTATTCTATGAGAATTTATAACCCATCGTCGCCACTGTTAGTGTTTATAGTATTATTCTTAAATATCGTGTTGATTTGATTAGGCTGGATTTTTTAATTATTTGTAAAAATTTCTTTTTTAACTGCTGTAAGTCGCTCAGAGTGGGATAATATTCCAGATGGGCAGGAAATAAATAGACAGACAGACAGACAGAAATGTGCACAACCTCACACACTGCTTGTTCTGTAGTTGGATTGTCTGGGATAAATTTTTCTTGGCTGCAGTGACTGTCTATGCAGCGCTAACCAATCATTCCTTTCCACCTCAATATTCAAAGAGACCCCTGCCTCCCTATGCTCTATCATTTTGTGCGCTATTTGTTGCTGTTAGTCTATTTCAGTGATGGCGAACCATTTAGAGACTGAGTGCCCAAACTGTAACCCAAAACCCACTTATTTATCACAAAGTGCCAACACAGCAACAGGGGAGGAAAGAAATGCTCCCATTGGGCTCCTGGGCAGAGGGGTGGGATAAACTCTGTGCTGGGGGAGGGAGGAAGCGCTCCCATTGGGCTGCTGGGCAGAGGGGAGGGGCAAACTCTGTGCAGGAGTGACTGCACGGGTGCCTACAGAGAGGGTTCCAAGTGCTACCTCTGGCATGCAAGCCATAGGTTCACCACCACTGGTCTATTTTATTGGCAAGTGTGCAGTAAAAATAGTAGCATGTAGACATCTGTAATTCCAAGTAATTGTAAGTAAAGAAATGGTTTTTATTTTTTCTCCTGCAAATGTCTCAGTGTGAATTATTGAGATTATAAGTGCCATTTAATGAGAAGGGGTGGACTCTCTGAGACATGTAGTTGTTCTCCTCCTTGGGTCTCTGTACTTCTATGTTGCACCTACAGGGAATTTTGCCAGAAATTTAAAACTGCAACAAAAGATGTCCTCATTGTAGAGATGAATATGAAGCTGTGAACTAATCCGATTCCTGATTGACCTCAGAATGTGTGATATATGATGTGTAGCTGCTGGAAATATTTTTAAAACAGGATCAACCTATTGTTACTATTTCTTTGCAGTTGTAATTCTGACTTTTGTTAGCCATGCCAATTTGCTCGTGTCATGATGTTTTTTAGTATTATACCAGTGTCAGTTTTTCTTCTTTAAAAAATTTAAAATTTATAGAGTTCATTTACTAGGTATTAGTCATTCAGATCACTAAAATTATGACTCTCATAATAGCTTACAGTTGTCCATGTGTTAGGAACAGTGGTGGGCAAGAGCCAGTTCACACCGGTCTGCGCGGACTAGTAGTAACTTTTTAGGGTGTCTGCGTGGACCGGTGGCAACTTTTTGGGGTAACCACCCTGGGAGGGTTACCTTTTTTTCCCTGGTTTCCTCCACTGTATATGCATCCCTCCACTGTGCATGCGTGACTCCAGCGCTTGGTGCACATGTGCAACTCCAGTGCTCAGCACGCATGCACAAATCCAACACTTGGCACACATGTGTGCCTCCAGCACTCTACACACTGAACCAAGCAGCCAATTGCTGCATGGAATGTGGCAGTGCAGAGCATCAGGTGGCCACACTCAGCCAGGGAGGAACCGGCGGTGGCTGCTGAGGCCCTTGGCAGCCTCCTTGGAGTCACCACAGCTGTGGCCTTGTGGCTGAGGGCCTCAGAGGCCTCCTTGGAGGCAGCACAGCTGTGGCCTCATGGCTGAGGCTCTCGTAGGTATGGCCATGGCACCGCTCAGGCGCTAATGCTCCCCTTGCTTGCTGTCCTCCTGAGAAGAAAGGAGGAGAAGAAAAGCACCTGCTGAAGCTCCCTACCACTTGCTCCCCAGGGTAAGTGATTTACCTTTGGGTGTGGTGTGGGTGTATTTTAATGTGTCTTTTATGTGTATTCATTTTTAATGTGTATTTATTTTTAACCCATCTTGGACAAGAGTGCTTCACTTTCCAAAGCCCTTGGTGACAGACCCCTTATAGAGCATTGCTTATAGACAACCCTCCAGTCTCAAAGAACTATTGACACGCAACAGACTACATTGAAGTGGAGCAGATATGGGAACTAGACCCTGCTGCAAATCCAGATGTCAACTATGCCCCCACATTCACTCTGGAAACAGTATTACTGGACCCAACAGCAACACACACAACATTAAAGGCAGTTTTACTTGTGCTTCTGCAAAAAATGTCCGTCCATGCTTTATGTAGGACAAATGGAACAATCTGTACGCAAAAGAATTAATGGACACAAATCAGAATCCGGAATGGCAACACAGAAAAACCTGTCTCAAACCACTTCAATCTAACTGGATACTCTACCCAAGACCTGAAAGTTGCAATTCTGGAACAGAGAAATTACAAAACTAAGATTGAAAGGGAGACAGCAGAAAAATCAAATACATCCATCTGTTAGACACCCATCGCAGGGGACTAAATATTAGCGAAGGGTTTCTGGGACATTATCAAATTTGATACACAGATTGTAAATGATTTTATATTACAACTTTCTTGCCAATTCTCTTTAGCAAAACAGAAACTAACCAGGTACAGTGTTTTTGTTTGTTTTCTGACATGCAGGTCAAAAGTTGATCAGAGACCAGAATGGGCTTTCTCAGCAACCTTGAGATTGAATTTAGAGCTAATCTGAATAATCTATTGTTGCTAATGGCTGTGTGAAGCTGTATTGTGGTGCTTGCTTGTCTGTCATCTTGCTTGACCACACCCTTCTCCCTTTGACCCCCTGAATTTGGTGTATAATAACCATGCCTGAAAGTTTCACTCTTTGTCTGAAGAAGTGGACTTGATCCACGAAAGCTAACAATAAAAGTATAGCAGTTAGTCTTTAAAGTGCTACAGTGGTTTTTATTTTATTTTTATTTTGTTTTGTTTATTTTGTTTTGTTTTCTGATATTTTTAATGTGTATTTTAATGTGTATTTTAATGTGTATTTTATGTGTATTTGTGTGTATTTATTTTTAATGTGTATTTTAATGTGAGCTTTTGCGGATCAAATCCACTGGCTCTTTGGCTATAAACAAAGATGAGCATTGAACCCTAGAGTTGGTAACGATTGGCTTTCGAGGAAGGGCAACCTTTACCTAACAACAGAAGATCCCTGACTGGTATTCAAATTTGACATCAGGTTTTGTCTCTGCAAGTGGTTCAAGGTCTCCCTTGCTCAAAAGCCAGTCATATCTGACTCTAGGGTGCAGTGCTCATCTCCATTTACAGCCCAAGAGCTAGTGCTGCCTGTGTTTGCAGATCTGTGTTTGCAGATACATGGCCATATGACAGGCATGGCTAGATTGCCCATGATGTTGGCTCCACCCACAACATTGGCTCCACCCATGGCATTGGCTCCACGCATGACATTGGCTCAGCCCACGGTGTAGTTATAAAATTTTTGGCTGCCCATCACTGGTTAAGGCACAGTTATGTTAACAAAAATTGAGAGAATTGTAATAAGAAAGAAATTTATTTTGGTATCAATTTCTCACATACAAAGGATGTCAGAGAGTTGTTGCTTTCAAATAGTATATTATGGTCATTCTCCATGCATTATTCTTCTTTTAAGGACTACTTATTTTAGGATGGTCCTCCTTTATTTAAAGGTCATCCTTTAAATACAGTTTCCACACTCATTTCCTACAGTATACTTTTCTTCAAGCTGCTAGACATGGTGCTATAAAGAGCTTTCCATAAATAATATGCAGAAAAAGGATGCAATTAGTGTCAAAAATGGTATTGATTTTTGTGTCTTTGGATGCATAACTAGGACCTATTAATGTTTTTTTTTTTCATACCTCCGCCTACATTCTTATACCTTAAGCTGAAAAATGAACTTTGGAAGAAATAGAGTTGAAAGTTTGATCTTAATTCTCCTTCACCACCACTGAAATGTAAGGCTGCTGTGTTAATCTGACAGATTCAACATGTTTCAGTAGTATGAAAATGGTCAGAACTTTCCTTATGTCTTATTATGTCTGATTTACTTTTCACCAAGGCAGCAATAATAATAATAACAATCAGTAGATGGATGTGCAAAATCTTATGCAAACTGATTGGAGAGGAGAATAAACAGTCTGAATAAACCTGAAATTTTTATAAATGCCTCTCCAGCATTGCATCTCAGTGAGATAGTCATTCTGCTGCATGTTCAAATCTTCTTACAAATCTCACAATGAATTAATATGCATGTACTGCTCCATTCTTTACTACAAGCTTCATTTTCTTTTGATTCTTTTGCTTTCCTTATAACTTTTTTCCAAGTCTAGGTTAAGGTATGCATTCCTGCTTTGTTACACAGAGGCAGGAACAGATATCATAGATAGTCTGTCATTAGAGCCGAAAACGCTTGAGGTGTTAGTACTATATTTTGTATTTGAGAATTTAGGTTTCAAAGGAAGACTTGAGGTCCAATCTCTGTCATATGCACAGAGCAAGCTAATTTATTTCACTTCCTCTGCAAAAAGCTTTCAAAGTGAGGTTTATCCTGTAACTTGAGGGTCTTGGTTCCTGGCTCTAGGCCGGTGATGGTGAACCTTGGCACTCCAGATGTTCTTGAACCCAAGTCTCTGTGAATCCACATGAATGGGTTTACTGCATGTACGTGCAGTAAACCCATTTGTGTTGATTTACATAGACTTGGGCTTCTGGGAATTGAAATCCAAGAACACCTGGAATGCCAAGGTTCACCATCATGGTTCTAGGCTGACTTCTGACTGCTTAGGGTGGAAAAGAATTTTGCTGGTATTGGCAATCTTGAGAAGGTAGCTGTTTCTCTCCTTTCAAGACTTGTTGGCAATTTCCCTAGGCTTATGGAATGTTCTGCAAAAACAAGCCCATCATTTAGTTGTTACTTAACCATTCCTCAACAACACACTTCAAAAGGAGACCCTACCCACTTCCCTTTCCACCAAAGCTTTCTCAAATATAGAGAGTTATATCATCAAATCATAGAATCACTGAGTTGGAAGGGGCCTTTTAGGTCATCAAGTCCTACTCAATGCAGGAATCCAAATCAAAACAGCTCTGAAAGATGGCTGTCCAATTCCTTCTTGAATGCTTCCATTTTTGAAGTGCTCAATATCTGTCAAGGTAGTTGGTCCCACTCTCATACTGCTCTAACCGTTAAGAAGATTTTCCTGATATTCAGTTTATATCTAGCTTCCTTTAGTTTGAGCCTGTTATTATGTGTCCTTTACTCTGGGATGACCCAGAACAGATCCCACACCTTTTTATTACCATCTTTCGAAATTACAGTCAAACCTCGCATAAAGAGCACCTCGCTTAAAGAGTAACTTGCTTAAGAAGCAGAATTTTCTCTGAATGTTCGCTTTGCTTAACAACTAAAACTGACAAAAAACTCACTTAACAAATAAATTGGGATTTACAATCCCCCCAACCAGAAGTCATAATTGGTCACTTACAATGGTGTTTCACTTAAAGAGCAAACTCGCTTAAAGAACAATCCTGTGGAATGCATTATGCTCTTTAAGCGAGGTACAACTGTAATTCATTCCTCAAAGTTTTCCATATCTTGAAAAATTCACAACTTGAAATGCAATTTCCCAGGATAATACAGGATAGACTGGAACAGCATGTGGAGAGAGAATTACCAGAAGTGCAGGCAGGGTTCAGAAGAGCCAGGGGGACTAGAAACCACATTGCCAACATATGTTGGCTCATGGAAAAAACAAAGGAATATCAGAAACAAGTCTACTTCTGTTTCATTTATTACACTAAGGCCTTTGAGTGTGTAGACCACAACAAAATGTGGCAAGTAATTAAAGAGATGGGAATACCAGAACACCTTATATGCCTCGTGAGAAATCTGTACATGAATCAAGAAGCAACAGTTAGGACAGAATATGAAATAACGGAGTGGTTTAGAATAGGAAAAGGAGTAAGTCAAGGCTGCATTTTGTCACCCTGCTTATTCAATTTATACACAGAGCACATAATGCGCAATGCAGGGATAGAGAAATCACAATTTGGGATCAAAATTGCTGGGAGAAACATCAACAATTTGAGCTATGCAGATGATACCACCCTAATGGCAGAAAGTGAGGAGGACTTAAAGAAGCTCCTGATTAGGTTGAAAGAAGAAAGTACAAAAGCTGGCTTGAGACTCAATATAAAGAAAACCAAGATAATGGCCACAGGCCCTATCAGTTCCTGGAAAATAGATGGGGAAGAAGTAGAAGCAGTGACAGATTTTACTTTCTTAGGATGAAAGCTTACTGCAGATGATGATTGCAGCCATGAAATAAAAAGGCGACTGATTCTTGGGAGGCAAGCGATGAGAAACCTGGGGAACATAGTGAAAAGTAGAGACATCACATTGCAAACAAAAATTCGTATAGTCAAAGCAATGGTGTTTCCGGTGGCAATGTATGGTTGTGAGAGCTGGACCATTAGGAAAGCTGAGCGCAGAAGAATAGATGCCTTTGAGATGTGGTGCTGGAGGAGAGTTTTGAGAGTCCCCTGAACAGCGAGGAGAACAAATAGGTCAATCTTAGAAGAAATCAACCCTGACTGCTCCTTTGAAGGTCATATAGTAAAGATGAAGCTAAAGTACTTTGGACATCAGATGAGAAGAGAGGATTCGCTTGAGAAAGCCTTGATGCTGGGAAAGGTGGAGGGCAAAAGAAAAAGGGGGCGGTCAAAAATGAGATGGCTAGTTGGTATTGTAGAGACAATGGGCACAGAACTGAGCAAGTTGAGGAGGATGGTGGAGGAGAGAAGTGCCTGGCGGACAGTGGTCCATGGGGTCGCAAAGGGTCAGAATCGACTGCGACTGAACAACAACAAAAAAAAATGGGTTCTGGAACTCAGAAAAAAGCCAAATAAACTTATTTTTTCTGTTCAAAACTCTTTCTAAAGTAAACATTCCAAAGTACACTTTAGAAAGAGTTTTGAACAGATAAAAGACATTTTTTCACTTTTTTCTGAGCTCCGGAAGGTTTTCAATGGATTTCAATGCATATTGGCACATTTCCAACCACACCCTCTAGTGGCCAGCTCTGGTAAATGCAGGGCTAGCCATGATGATTTATTTATTTATTTATTTGTTCGCATTTAATACCCCGCCCCACTCGGGAAGACCCGACTCTGGGCGGCTTACAAAGTACATTACCGCAATGGGTAGTCTAGGAACATACAATATTATAAAACATTAAAAATTCATGAGTTCATAAAAAATTTAAAACATTAAAACATTAAAAAACAGATAGAGACAAGTGATAACAGATACAAATACCAGGTGGTGGTGGGGGATGGCTACCCTTAAATTAGCCATCCTGGTTGGGAACCTACATTATTGTGTCCCCACACTTGACCTGCCAGCCATGTCTTTAACCCCTTTCGAAAGGGGAGGAGCTCCGTCTGCAGGCGCAGCTCTGTCGGAAGGAGGATGATCATCTGTTGAGGGCAAGGAGGAATTTTGGGCACTTCCTTGCTGCGAGGAAAGCTTCTGATAGTGCCAAAATGAGATGAAGAATTCCAAAAAGGAAGCAGAAATGTTCCAAACGCCCTCCTGCCACCGTGGGAAGCATCAGAAGACCCCCCCAAAATTTGTATCTCAAAAAAGAATGTGTATCTTAGAAGCAATTTTTTTAGATTTTCTTTCGTATCACAAGTTTTCATAAGAGGCGTTCATATCACGAGATTTTACTGTATTTGAAGAATGCTATTATATTACCCTCTCAATCTCCTCTTTTCAAGGCTCCTGTTATCCATGCCCAGTTCCTTCAGTCTTTTCTCACATGGCTTGGTTTCCATGGCTTGGTTGCCCTTCTCTGTACCTGCTTCAATTTGTCTGCATCATTCTTAAAGTGTGGTGCCCAGAATTGGGCACCGTACTCTAGATGTGGTCTAAATAGTGCTAAATAGAGAGGCACTAGTACCTCGTGGTCTTTGCAATGGGATAAGACTGCGCCAGTGATGGGATGTAACAGGTTCTCACCAGTTCGCCAGAACTGGTAGTAACTTTTCCCAGTGTCCCGGAGAACGGGTAGCAGCTTTTGGGGGGAACCATCTTCGGGGCTTACCTTTTCACTGGTTCCCCCACTGCACATCCATGCCAAGCACTTGGTGTGCATGCATGCCTACAGTGCTTGGCACATATCCACGGCCTCCTTGCTGTCCTCCGAAATGGGGAGGAGGAAGAGAAGCTGCTAGCCTGAAGCTCCCTATAGTCTGCTCCCCAGGGTAAATCCTTTGGATGTGGTGTGTCTGTGTGTATTTTAATGTGTATTTAATATCTTTACCTATATTGACGTACTACCACAGTTCCTAAAAAGGCCTGGCAGCCAGCAGGCCTGTGTGTGTGTGTGTGTGTGTGTGTGTGTGTGTGTGTGAGTGAGTGTGTGTTTTATTTATTTATCTATCTATATTTGGCCCCACCCACGACATCATGATGTCATGACGTTAGCTCCACCCACACTGTGATGACATCACGGTGGGGTAGTAAAATTTTTGACATCCCACCACTGGACTGTGCTCATTATGTAGACTTTCTGCACAACTAAGAACTCTGAAAAGTAAGGAGTTGTGTCTGAATGGACAGTATAAACATGGTCAGTAGATTCTTCCTCTCTTTTCCTTCCCCTCCCTGCTTCCTTGAAACCTATTTCAGTCAGTTTAATGGACTGCACTGATGTTACTGAATGGAGATATATATATATAAAATGAGGTTATATTTATGCCAAAGCTGAAAAGTCTAATTTGTCAATGGCTCTGCCCTATTTCAGTATTGAAAAGAATCTTCATATACTGCCAGATAATTCTTGTTTCTCAGTGAAATGAAGTTACCCTTGTAAGGGTTATGTAGCAATGACTCAGGGACGTAACTGGGTACATTTTTATTAATCATTTAAATATCTTTTAAAAGGGGTCTGCTGTTGCACTAACTCCAGATAATGATGGTGGAAGACAATATAATGATAACAGTTGGCACCATATAATTGCTGTAAGAAATCAAGCTTTGGGAACAATCACAGTTGATGGGCAGTTCACAGGTAATTCTCTCATGACTGCCTGTTTATAGGCTTATTGTTAATTTTCTTAGGAGTGACTGCTGCTTTATTATTTTATCCTAAAATGTTCTATAGACTTTTCCTTCACTGTTCGTTGTTATATTTTTTAACATCCAAGGTGATATTCAAACATGTCCTCGCTGGAAGGCTGTAGCAATGATGAAAAGGCAGAAAGTTTATATTTAATTGCTTTATTTTAAACTATGATGTCTTGGACTTCCTAAACTATTTCAGTCGTGACCAATGACAAACATTTCTGAGATTTGTTCTTTTGAAAAGACGTGGGGAATTTTTGACCCTCTAGAAGCTTTATATGAAAGCAGTTATATAGCAGTTTGTGCTGCAGTGTTGTTTTTCTGATATGCCTGAACCACGGACTAACACGGCTACTATTCCAAAACGTCCATTGCATTGAAAGGTCCAGACAGTGTATAGTGATCATGGGAGTTAGTTTAAAACAATCGGAGGGTATCTGGTTGCATACTTCATTTTGTTCTAACTGAATAGTCAGAAACTGCAATTAGATACGTCTAATGGCCCTCTCTCAAATAATAGAAAACTAGTATGCTTGGAAAGGTCGAGGGCAAAAGAGGAAGGGGACGGCCCAAGATGAGATGGCTAGATGGTATTGTGGAGACAATGGGCACAGAGCTGGGCGAGTTGAGGGGGATGGTGGAGGACAGGAGTGCCTGGAGGACAGTGGTCCATGGGGTCGTAGAGGGTCGGAATCGACTGTGCGACTGAACAACAACAACAAATGTAAGCAGCTCAGGCCTCTATGCTTCCATGACACTACTGGCAGTTCCTCCCAAATGTTATACTAACACAATGCAGAAGGTCGGGTAACTGATACGTGTATGCCTGTTTCATTTCTCATTTTTGTACCCCAGTTTTGAACGTTTACAACAAGTGTTTAAAAGAAACAGCAAGTTTACTTTTTATTTCTGTTACATTTTTTTAATTCATTCCTATGCTACCATCTGATATAAATTCTTTCAGAATGTACCCTAATTGGGGGCGTACAGATAATTTTCAGTTCCGTTTGATCCAAATTTTCATATGCAAGTCCCTGTAACACACTAACTTGCATGTTTCCATAGTACATATGTTTATTATTATCATCTATTGTTCCTAATACACATTTTATTTAGTTTTTGAGGTGAATATAGCATAAACAATTGACAGTGTTGGAGTTTTAAGGATAACATTGTTCTGATATGTATATCATTTGCAAAGAGGGAACTAAAAATGTAGAACACTTGGAAATTCTCCTCCAAACCCACTCACTCACCTTAGGTTCAAGAAAATGCAACAGACTTCTGGAACACACTTTAAATGTGTGTTGTACAACTGCTAAACTATAATGTTGGGAACTCACACAAGCCTTTTAAAGAAGTTTGTTATTAGATGGGAACAAAAATTGAAGAAAATAGAGGCAATCTATTAGATCTCATAGATTCAAATGGACAGGATCCAGCATTGGATTTCTTTTGGTGTAAAAACAGACCCCAGGATGGTGGGGCAAATTCCTCCTCAGAGGAGTTTTCTCTGCAACCCAAAATCCCGATTTCCTCAGCTCACACGGGTGCCACACCCTGGAGATTCAGCAGCCACAGTGGGAGTTATATCCAGAGATTCTTGAATAGATATACTAGTTTTATTCCCACTCTTACTTGTTCAAAATTATATATAGCCTGATCTGGAAAAAATTGGCTGGGTAGAATTTAAAGCAAGGGACTGCAGTGGCTCAAGTGGCTAAGAGGTGGAAGGTCAGCAGTTCAATTCCCAAGTACTGCAGACAGAATGAGCTCCTGTCTTTGTCCCAGCTCCTGCCAACTTAGCAGTTCAAAAGCAAGAAATTGCAAATAGATAAATAGGGACCACTTCGATGGGAAGGTAAATAGCATTCTGTGCACTCCAGTGTCGAGGCATGCCTTCCACATGACCACGGAAACATCTGCAGAAGCAGACAGTGCTGGCTCTTCAGCTTTGAAACAGAGATGAGCACTGAACCCTAGAGTCGAATACGACTGGCTTTCGAGCAAGGGAAACCTTTACCTTTACCTAGAATTTAAAGCAAAGCAATTACACTTACTGTATTTGCTGGCATATAAGACCAATTTTCTCCCTTTAAAATACACTGGGAAAATGGAATGTGTCTTGTACTGCTTATAGTGGCCTATAGTGGGCTGTTTTGGCAGTAATGGGGTGTGTCTTATACTCTGATGTGTCTTATACTCTAGCACATATGGTATATACTGCTCCATAGAGTTTAGTGCACTCTCTGGGTAATTAACTCAGAGTAATTAACATTTTGCTCCCAGCATACTGGGTACTCATTTTACCAACATTGGGACTCAAACTGCGAACTTGCTGGCCTTCCGGCTAACAATGCGAGCTTCTTAACCGCTGTGATGATGACAGTTCTTTTTTCTGACTGGCACATTTTTTTCTGAGATCAGGCTACCTTCTTTAATCTCAGGCACTACTAGGGTTGTAAATGTTGTGATCTGTAGCCTTTGAAAGTTAGGTCAAAATATGTTTTGAATTAAATTCTAGTTTATATTTCAATGTAATCTTAATTAAAGGCTTACAATAAAAAGTTTCTTTTTGTCTTTTAAGGCTCATCTTCAGCTATCAGTGGTAGTACCATCATAGGGGAAAACACAGGAGTTTTTGTTGGTGGTCTTCCTCAAGGTTTTACAATAGTAAGAAAAGACTCAGGTAAGAAGGGTTTGCAAAATTTTTGCATTTGAAATTACCAGGCCCATTTTGTGTTGTGTTGGTAGACTTTGCTTGAAATGCAACTGCAGTTTCATCAGTGACTTCTTTGCATGTGTTTATTTGTCTCTTGTAAGCTTCCTGCTTTATTGTTAAAAGTTGGGTTTTTGGTACTGGAAAGTGTTTGTTTGCAATTACTTTTACAACTGTAGGTAAAGGTAAAGGTCACTCTTGCTCGAAAGCCATTCGTATCTGACTCTAGGGTTCAGTACTCATCTCTGTTTATAGCCGAAGAGCCAGCGCTGTCTGCATTTGCAGACATTTCTGTGGACACGTGGCAGGCATGCCTAGACATCGAAGTGCACAGAACGCTGTTTACCTTCCCACCGAAGTGGTCACTATTTATCTACAATAAAACCACGCATAAAGAGCACCTAACTCACTTAAAGAGCAGCATTTTCTCTGAATGGTTGCCTTGCTTAACAACTAAAACCAACCAAAAACTCACTTAACAGCTAAATAGAGGGTTCACAATCCCACACACACGCACACACACACACACCAGAAGTCACAGTTGGTCACTTACAATAGTGTTTCACTTAAAGAGCAAACTCACTTAAAGAGCAATCCCATAGAACGCATTATGCTCTTTAAGCAAGGTACCACTGTACTTGCAATTTCTTGCTTTGGAACTGCTAGGATGGCAGGAGCTGGGAAAGAGATTGGCGCTCACTCTGTCATGCAGTACTCAGTTTTTGAACTGCTGACCTTCCATGTCCCAGTCAGCATCTTAACCACTTGAGCCACTGCAGTCCCTTACAGCTATATCCACCTTCTATTATTATTACTTGTGGATATTTCTGCATTGCAAATCTATTTGATATGGAAACTCCATCCAAAATAGTGGCTTACATCATAGCCAAGTTTATGGAAAAAATATTAAGAACCTTCAAGTTACTGGTAAACAGCATAGACCAAGTAGGACCATGATGGCAAACCTTGGCACTCCACGTGTTCTTGGACTTCAATTACCAGAAACTCAAGTCATTACTCTTGCTGATCATGCCTTCTGAGAATTGAACTTCAGGAACACCTGGAGTGTCAAGGTTTGCCATCACTGCCCTAGATTCTTGAGCAGCTCTTCCACCAGCTTTTTGATATCTAATCCTAGAAATGTCTCAAAGGAGGGAAGTTGGGATGAAGAATTGCACACCTAAATCTGTAATCTACTTCAGCAACACAACATCCCTCTGAAGTTATAAAATAATTCTGTTTTACTTTAAAATGTCATGATATGCATAATTTCTAATCAATTAATTTATTTATGTTTGTATATGTGTGTGTGTGTTGGCCAGGAAACACTAAAATAATCAGGAAAGGATTTGTGGGGTGTCTCCGAGACCTGTTCTTGAAAACAAGGCACAATCCTTATGAAGTCTGGGAACCTTTAGAATGGAAGGAAGCAGTGGAGCAAAGAAATGTTTATCACAGCTGGGAAGGGTGTCCCAGAATGCTTTCAAATGGAGTGCATTTTCTTGGAAAAGGTATAGCTATTTCTTTTTTTTAAAAAATGTGCTTTTTCTCTTTGTTTTGAGTTACATGTAGAAAATTCCATTATCATTTTTTATTGTCTGTATACTACAATGAGCAAATTGTGGCTTTAAAATGATAAAATACAGTTGCTGAAATTAGTAGCAAAAAAGACAATTTTATCCCTTCAAATTGTTTGCCTAAACAGATATGGTTAGTGGCATTCAGAAAGTATAAAATGTAACCTTAACTCCAAAATGTATTGCCTGTAAAGGACTAGGATTAAGCTCATGCTGCTTCTCCTAGTACAGGGGTCAGCAAACTTGGCTCTCCAGGTGTTCTTGGACTTCAATTACCAGAAGCCCAAGTCAGCACACCTGCTGATCAGGGCTTCTGGGAATTTAAGTACAAGAACACCTAGAGCACCAAATCCTGTACTAGGGCAACTCTTGTCTACCAACATCTCAAAAACATGCTGACAGAGTAATCTACTGATAAAACTCCTCTGCTGACATAAAAGTTGAAATGGGTGAAAGAGCAGCTACATTATTCCAGATCCTTCTGCAGAACTTCCTGTAGCCTGTGACTGTACTTATAATTCTGGCACAAAGTTAGGGGTAGCCAGAAGTAAATTCCAACACTCCTTTGCTGGAGGGGTTTATTCAGTGTAAGATTCATTTAGTCACTGCTTCTACTTCTTCCCCATCTATTTTCCAGGGACTGATAGGGCCTGTTGCCATTATCTTGGTTTTCTTTATATTGAGTCTCAAGCCAGCTTTTGCACTTTCTTCTTTCAACCTAATCAGGAGCTTTTTAAAGTCCTCCTCACTTTCTGCCATTAGGGTGGTATCATCTGCATATCTCAAATTGTTGATGTTTCCATAAATTAGGTTGTGTTAAATATTATTCTGACTTGTATGATTATACCAGCTGCAGTATAACATTTTTGTTATATCTCTCAGTTTTGATCATCTCTCTCTCTCAAGGTTTTCTAGAACTCCATTCAAATATATTTCATGGTGGTCTGAACTTCGAGATCTCCTTTCAATTTAAAACTGATCAGCTGAATGGATTACTTCTGTTTATTCACAACAAAAAAGGGCCTGACTACATTGCTGTAAGTTCTATTATCTTCATTTTCAGAAGGGATATTTATGAAATGATATGTAAGGAGGCAGAAGCAGTTCCACTGATGCAAGTCCATGTTTATGACACTTTTATACAAAATAATATGTCCATTGCCATTTGGTGAAACTGTCAACTGAACTAACTGGTTATCCTTGTCTTAATACAGTGAAGAGCAGCTGAATTGTAGCAGTGGTTTTATGAATCAGAGTGTATAGCTATAAAGACTGTTCATTAGGCTCTCAAATTTTTCCTTAGGTATAGTGATACATCCATAACCTATATGACCTAATCTACTTTCCTGTATAGTTTTACAGCCACAAAAATAGTATTGTATTGATTTTTGTCTCCTGCCATTTCACTAATGTATTTCTCCACCAGACCATCTGGATTCCCTACCTCTATACAATCATGGGATCACAGATTATTAAAAGTTGAAGTTGTTTGAATAAGCCATCAATTAGTTTGTATCATTGCTTGAACACTAAGAGTTTTACTGATATGATCCCTGCTCAGAGGGTTACAATCTGAGTCCTAAACACCTTGGCCCTAATTGAAGAGATGCTTGACCACACAAAAGCAGTATAACCCTTGCTGTACATAAATACTCTCTAGTTCTTTCCAAATCATAGGTTGTTCAGTTTGGGTATGGCTGATCAGCCAGTGGGTTTCATCCCTCTTTTAAAAAATCTGATACCATTTTTTATTTTAACTCCTCACAAGTAAACCACAAAATAGATGGACAGTGTTATGACTGACATTTCTGGTGACATTCAAATGCCTTGTACACACATTTACAGGAATACAATAGCCCTATTCAGGTACAAGTAATACCTCATATAACATTAGTATCGAATAACACGAAAATCGCATAATATTAAGGAATCTGGGGGGAAGAATTGCATCGGATAACATTAAGATCCTATGGGATGCTTCAGATAACAACCGCTAAAGCCTGTGTGGTTACAATGTATCTCTATGGATCCCATAGGATTTTAACATGCATCAGATAACACTAAAAATCATATAACACCAAGACTTGTGGAACCAGGTTTTAGTGTTATATAAGGTTTTACTGTATTACTTGCCATACTTTATTCAAAGAGGGGAACAGAATTGCTGCACCTTCCATTGCTGCATTTTCCTTGTGAAGAGCCTCCCCCTTGTATAGATATCCCATCCAATTGCTCATATGTTTTTAAAATAAGGTGAGCAATGCCTGAATAGAAATCATGTGTACATCCTGCATAGGAAAAAGCTGATTTCTGTCATTCAGATACTTTGTTGTTCTTTGAATTCACTCTGCTCCAACTATATTTTTGTAAAATTTTGGGATAATCAGGAGAATTTCTAAAATTAGTGTTGCAGTGTACCCTAGTACAATGGTTCTCAGCTGCATGCTTTATTTCCTTTCTGCTTTACTGATGTCCATGGATAATGTGATGCACAAAAACATTTTATCATCTTCAAGGTAGGGACTGCAGTGGCTCAAGTGGCTAAGATGCTGGCTGGGAGGTGGAGGGTCAACAGTTCGATTCCCGTGTACTGCAGGATGGAATGAGCTCCCATCTTTGTCCCAGCTCCTGCCAACCTAGCAGTTCGAAAGGAAGAAATTCCAAGTACATAAATAGGGACCACTTCAGTGGGAAGGTAACAGCATTCCATGCACTCTGGTGTCTAGTCATGTCTGCCACAGGACCACAGAAACGTCTGGAGAAGGAGACAGCGCTGGCTCTTCAGCTTTGAAACAGAGATGGGCACTGAACCCTAAAGTCAGATACGACTGGCTTTCGCCCAAGGGAAACCTTTACCTTTACCTACACTTCAAGGTAGTTTTAACTAAGCAAGACTTGAGCAAGGCTACCCAGATTTTCTTATGTCAGACTGAATAGTGAAAATCAAATTAGCTTCTTACATGTATAGTTTGGGGGGAAATTACAACATAAAAACCAGAATTGAATTTGCTGTCTGTCCTGAATTTCAATGTTTCTTATTATGCTCTGATGGTTACTTTAAAACATCTTTATAATTAACAGCTAAAATATGAGGCTATAGCATTAAGTTTGTAATTATGTGTTGTCAAGTTGAAACTGACTTATGCCAATCCTAATAGGGCTTTCAAGATATTTAAGGAGTGGTTTTGTCGAGGTACCCCCACAGTAAGAGACAGACACAGTTTGTATGGTTCAATAATTGGGCCACTTTATTAACTTGCCCTTAACTGTAAAAAGATAACTGTAAGTAAAAAACTGGTGTTGTGGGCTGGAGTAGCACTGGTAGGGGTAAGTACTATTGACGGTGTTGATTGCTTAACTCCTCCTTGATTAATTGCAAATTTCTCACCCCCTCAATTTTAATTTTTAAGACCAAATTGAATAATTTATACCCAGTTAAAGAACTATGCCATTACAGGCTATAGTGTGACACGTTTGACTGAGCATCACCTTCCCCTATACATCCTCACCCTTTGGATGCCCAGTCAAACGCAACCCATGTTGTTCTGGCATGAATGACTTGCATTACCCCACCAGTGCTACCAGCACGTAGCCAAAGGGACCAAGAACCCCAAACTGCCACCACAGTGTGGGAAGGGTGAAAAAGCAAGAACCAAAGGGCCAATGCAGGTTCAAGCAAAAAATTCCCTTCTGGCCCTGGAAGCAACCAAAAATTATCACACTATGGCTACAGGGAGGGAGGGAGGAAGACCGTGAAAGAAGTAAACAAGGGGCCATGCCAAGTGGGTGCTCCCCTTTTATGTGGCTCCTCCCACCAATACATTTGTATCCATCTCTTCCTGAGGGCCCGGGCAAAGCGTGCACCATTTGCAGGTGCGTCCGGTGCACGACCATTATCTGTTCCACACTTTGAGCATTGCAGTTATGGAAATGGTGTAACTTTTGGAAGTGAATTGCTGTAAGATATGACAGTCTAATGCAGGGGTTCCTAACCTTTTTACGCCATGGGTTGGACCATGCCCCATGGACAGCTTAGCTGGCCAGACATTGCTCTTTGGAAGCAGAAGCCAGTGCATTTACAGCTGTTGTAAATGCACCCGCTTCCATGTTTACAACAGCCACAGATGTGTTTACACACGTGTGGGCACATTTTATGGTTGTCATAAACATGTTCACATCAACTTCCAGGTGCAGCAGCAGCAGTGGGCCACATGAAATAGTGCTGTGGGCCAGGGATGGCCCATGGGACATAGGTTGGGAACCCCTTGTGCAATTTATGTAGATATTTTCTCTTGCATTCTGATTTGCTTAACTCAATGTGCAATAAATAAGGGCTATGGAGATTTCTTAATTTACATTAATTCTCCTGTAAAAGTTACACTATTTGCATAATTGTGGATTAGAATTTCAGCCAATAAAACATATATGAATATACCTGGAAGGAGAATCACCCCAATGAGAAACTTAACAAATACTTAAAGAGAAATATCCTGCAATCACAAGGTGCCTGAAATAACTTCTGACATCCTCACTTTGTTTCTATCTCTTCCAAAATCTGAACTGCTGTTTCTGTGCATTTGTTTAGCTGTTTAGCTGGAGTGAAGAGTATACTCAAACTCTGACGCACATACCATTCACTCTATTGTCTGTCTTGTATACATCACTCATTTATTACACCCCTGCAGAATCTCATTAGTCCAGACAAAGAGTCATCTTACAGGACATTCAGAGAGGGCATATTGTTGTGGCTCGCCTCGCACGGGAGAGCAGATTGGCTGGCAGCCACTGCACAAGGAGTAAGAACAAGAGACAGAGTCTTACTGCAGTCCGAAGAATAAGGCAGAGTCATTAGTTAGGAAAATCTGAGTTCAGAAGCCGGTCATTGGAGAACTGAGACAGAAGGTTGATCCAGAAGAGCAATCAAGATTCCAGGCAGTGGTCCAGGGTCAGTGTCAGTCAAGAGGGACAGGTCAAAATGGTGTGGAGTCAGTACAAACACAGATTGTTCTGACAAGCTTGTGCTAGCATGAATGTCTCCTTAAGAAGGTTCAGGCTCAGGACTCACAGCTGGGAGTGGTGGTTGCAAATGAGCCCTTGCTTTTCTCCTTAGCACCTGTAGCTCATTTCTCAGCTGCATCGTGCATCTTTTTGAATTGCTTGGCTCCACCTCCTCACCACTGACAGTTGGTGCCTTAGCATGTGCTCCTGTCAAGTCTTGATCAACTTGATCAACAGGAGGAAGCTCCATGCTGGGCCGAGATACTGGCAAAAAGCTTCCTCATTGAACCCAGGTTCCAGGGGCAGGAAGTCCTCTTCATTGGACCTGAGGTTCAGGTGCAGAAATTCTTCCTCATTGGACCTGGGATCAAAGGCCACAACACATATAGATTGGATCTCTTTCATTTTTGTATTGCAAGGATTGTCTGGGAAAGCAAACACTTTAAAATGGCCTGCATTTTTGCAAACAGAGTCACCCATCTTCTTCCTATATATTGGCTTTGGACCATCAGATTGTCAATTGGGCAAAGATTAAGGTCAAGGCAAAACAGCACACATGACTAAGAAGGGGCTATCTCACCAGTGAGTCTGTCCAGAAGCCGTATAAAAGACATAGAGTACCTATATTATTCATTCTGGGTTAATGTTCTAGGGCCATAATGATGAACCTTGGCACGCCAGCTGTTCTTGGATCCATTTGTGTGGAATCACAGGGACTTGTGCTTCTGGGAATTGAAATCCAAGAACAGTTGGAGTGCCATCACTGTTCTAGGGTGAATTGTCTTTCTCTGTCAATCTCTGCCTGAACCCTCTTTCTGGTAACACCGCGTTTTAGCTGAAATCACTGTTTTAGTCCCTTAAAACCCAGGATTTATTCAGATAATTCTCCCCTGAATTCCTGGTTTCTGGTCTGTTAGCTTTTTTTTTTAATGGACCTTGCCTAAGAATTTCCTCACATCGTTCCATCTGGAGCTCCAGGGCCCTTCAGCCTCAATACTGTCTAAAGAGAGGTAATCTCTCTTCTGGGAGTATTTCCCACATTTCCTTTCATTCAAACAAGAAACAAAACAAAGTAAAAAAAGAAGAGAAAGTAAATAAAGACAATAATTGTGTCACCTTAAATATTTACTGCTATATTTTAATTTGAGCTTTCACAGATCTAGTCCACTTCATTTCTTTCCTCTTGATACTCTTCTACCAGCTCTGCAAACAGTCTGCTCAGGTACATAACAAAGCAGTGTGAATCACTGTCATGTGAGTTTGTAGAGTATCTTCTTTGCTTCCTCTTTTATCCCATTGGGTGTTAAGGGAACTTAAACTTCTTGAGTATATTCCCCCCCCCCCTAATATTTTACACCATTGGGTGTCGAGGGAACTTTAACTTCTTGAGTATATCTCCCCATATTACTTACATACTTGTTGAATTGTTGCTATATTTTAATTGTTTTGTCTTCTATAAAATTCTCCTTGTGAATACTTCTCTTTGAGTATGATCTAATCAGACCATGTCAAGATGCACTACATCCATGGTTTAAAGATCTGCTGTAAGTGAATCTCATAGATGTTCTCTGAGAGAATACCTGGTAACACTGACCAGTCAGGTGTTGGGTAGCAACTCTGTTCAGAAATACTCCTTTAAGTATTCAGTCTGCAAATGACAGCCTAGAGCCACTCTTCAAGCATCTAATCAGAGGCGTAGCTACCGCCGTATCTGCCGTATCAATTATACGGGGCCCCAGGGCCACGGGGGGCCCCAACGTGCGTAAGCAAAACAAATCTTTACCCTTCCTAAGGGCACCCAAACAAATTTTTATACGGGGCTACGTCAAGGCACGCTACTCTTCTGCATCTAATATACCATAAGACCCCTTTCTTTGCAGGGTACTTATCTTGCCTTTTGCCCCATTAATACAGACCACAGTTGCTGAAGAGATGTATAGGATATCAATATGCTGTATGTTTTCTCGCTTCATACTGCTTCTTGTGACTTCTTGTGTTATTTTGTTATGCACAGCCAGTTTCTTCCCTTAACGGATCATAACAGATGGGATTATATGGTCTTCCTTGAGAGTTAACACAACAGTCTCATTGGAAAGGAGTGCGTGAAGGCTGCATGACCGCTTTTGTACAGCTCCCTGTCTTTGAATTCAGAAGATGAAAGGACAGGAGAGGCTGGGAGCAGAGAGAGAATAGGGTTGGCAGCAGAGAACACATGTTTGAGTAGTTGGGGTCATTTTTACTAAAAATTCTGTTCTCCATGGCAATATGGTAATAAGACTTTCTACTGACATATAAAATGATAATATATATTAAGTTGTTTAAGGAAAAGATCAATATCTCAAATTACTCTATTTTACATAATAAGATGTAGGCATGGATGCAAAAAAGTCTGCATTTCCTGTGAACTTGTTAATCTTTTCTTTCACAAATAACCTTATTTAAATTTTTGTTCTCCACCCACAGCTAGTCAATTTAGAATCTCAAAATATACTTACTGCTCTATCCCAAACAAGAAATAGTTGCAACTATTTCTTTGGAACCTTCTCCGAGATCCTGTGGTACAGGATGGGCTACAAATGCATGTAGACAGCTTAGCCAGAAAATGAGTATTTTTGATGCATGAATAGATTTATAAATACACAGTCATCCAAATATTTTTAAAAACAAATAATTAATTTACAAATTTATTTTATAAAAATCTGATATGCTAGATCAATATATATTTCTCTATTAAAAATATAAATATATTTCAGAGCACTTAAAGAGATTTGAGGTCTCTTTCTAAACAGCCCTCTCATATAGTGCTTATTGAAATTGGTTAATGCATATATTACTAGTTCCTATAATATTTAGTATATGCAGTCATATTTTAGGTCAGTCTTCAGTCAGTTGTACAATCAGCTTATTACACACAAATTAGTAATAAAAAGTCTGATGCAATCAGCAGTGCTGGATTAAGCCAGTGCGGGGCCCGTAGCAAATCATGTCAAGGGGCCCTTACTTAGATTTATGATTTAGGATACCCACCCTGAGGAGCTGGGGTTAGCACCACCCAGAGCCCATCCTGGAGGCAGGAAAGGGCGAGTGGGTGGGTTGCAATGTGGTGCGGGGTCCCTCAGAAGCACAGGGTCCGTAGTATTTGCTACTCTTGCTGTATGTTTAATCTGGCACTGGAAATAAGGGTTGAGTGTTTAAGTTCTGATACAAATTGATATCAACAAGAGAAGGTTAAGCAGGTGCATCATGTTTCTGTAGAAATAAATGAGATTTCAAAGTGCTTAACTCTGCTTATTCAGTCCTGCTGCATATTGTCTCCAATTCTCCCACTGGATTTTTGAAACTGAAAAAGTATGATATTGTACATTACCTGATTTCAAAACATTCAATCAGAAGAAGATGTGTCTGTGAGACTTGAGGTTTCACTTATTGGCTGAGATCCTGTTGCACAGTTATAGAAATGGCAGATGATTGAGAGGTGAATTGTGTACCTTAAGCCATCTCTTTAGACATTATCTGTTGTATGCTGAAAGACATGACTCAGGCTGCATGAAATGTTGAAATCCCTACTGTGATTCTTTGTCATGTGAGCACATGCTGTCTTCATGAGCACACATACACACATGCTGAAAATCATGGTACAGTCATTTTGCTTACCAGGGAGGAATGGTCCAAAATTAAGATTTGTCTTATACTAAGCAACAGGATTTTGGCCACTCCTCTTGGATGAAATCCTACACTCTGAATCGGGGTGCCCAAATTTTTTAGGTCATGGACCGATCATATAGTTCAGGGAGCCAGTCACTAAGGCCCGGGGGATGGGTATGGCCCCCGACGCCAATTCACCTGGCCCATGAAGCCCTCGTCGCTCTCGTACGGGCGTGTTTTACTTCCGCTTCCAGGAGCGATGAGGGCTTTACAGGCAGGGTGAATTGGTGTCAGGGGGCCGCACCTGCCCCCGGGCCTTAGTTTGGGCACCACTGCTCTAAATAGATTTTTAAGGCAATTCACTTTAAAAAGTTACTCCATTTGTCTAAATGTGCAACAGAATTTCTCTCTCTCTCTTTGAGGAATATTGTTTAGGTACTGATGTGTATAAATCTGTACTGTATATTTGTCTTGTCTTTCTTTTCTGTTTTAATCTCAAACTGCAGGCTGAACTGAAAAGTGGAATTCTAAATTTTCTGCTTAAAAATAGTATTGTGTCCTCACATGTGAATCTCTGGTTGGGATTGTCCTATTGTGATGGAAGGTGGAATAAAATTATTCTGAAGAAAAGAGGCTCAATAATTTCAGCCACTATGAATGAATTAAGAGATCATACAATAGAACCTGGTTTCGACCAATTATTTGTAAACTCTCCAGTCTACTTAGGAGGAATCCCAGATGAGATCCAAAACAGGTTCAAGGAGCTGGAATTAGAACAAGGTATGCTTCTGCAAGGAGAAATTATTTCCACTGGAACAATGTACACAAAAATGGCACATACATATGATCAAGAGCAAAAGTAGTTCTTCTATGAATGGAACTTGATCCTCTGTTAAAACTTTTCTTTTAGATGAAGCCAAAATTCTGTTACTTAGTATAGTATAATGCAGTGGTGGGCAGCAAATATTTTTGCTACCACACCATAGGTGGAGCCTACATCATGGGTGGAGCCTACATCATGGGTGGAGCCTACGTCATGGGCGATCTAGTCATGCCTGCCATATGGCCATGCATACATTTGCAAACACAGGCAGCACTGACTCTTTGGCTGTAAAGGGAGATGAGCACTGCACCCTAGAGTCAGATATGACTGGCTTTCGAACAAGGGAGACCTTGAACCATGTGCAGGGACAAAACCTGATGGGGCAGGGCAGGGAGGGTGGGCATGGCCACCCAATTTCACCACCACCCTGCCCAGAGGCCACCCAATTTTGCTAAACCCCCCTCCCAGAGGGTGCAAACCTGTTGCTGCCCACCACTGGTATGATGCCCTAGTGCAGTGATGGCTAGCCTTGGAACTCCAGGTGTTCTTGGACTTCAATTCCCAGAAGTCCAAATCAGCACTCCTGCTGATCAGGGCTTCTGGGAATTGAAGTTCAAGAACACCTGGAATGCCAAGGTTAGCCATGGAGATTTAGAGAGACAACTCCTATATAAATTCAACTGATTCAAATGGACCTAATGGTCATAGCAACTCTGAACGATATTTCATCTGATTAATAGATTAGTGCCTTTCAAATTTGAAGCATGGGAGTCCTTCACTAACCACTTAGCCACATTTCCTGGCTGGTTCTGGAGTAGTCAAATGTAGTGATGTCTTGGGAATCTACCTGTCCCAATAATCTCCCATTACTCTAATCTCACCAAGTGGTGGTTCCAGAAAGTTCTAAAAATCCTTCAGGTCAAGAGTTCTTGGTAGCCCTGCAAAATAGAACTGCCACTGCATCTACAAAATATTCAAACTCCCAGAAGGTTCATTAAGGCAAGACCAGGTTTTAAATACTACAAACTCTCTTTGTCCCAAAATCTAGACAACTGTGTAGAAATGTTTATACTGTATTTTATTAAAGATTGGGGGGGGGGGCAAAACAGCAAATAGTTTTTTAAAAATAAAAAAGGCAAACAATCAAGCATGAGCTATACAGAGCAAATGCAATATATATATATATATATGAACGCTAAGTAAACTACCTAGTACTTACACGCTGGAGTAGCATCAGCATAATCTAGATCAGGCACAGAATGCACACCTCAAAACACAGCACAATTGGACAGCAACTGAGAACAGCATCTCCTAAGAGATAACTAAGCCAACTAAAGTAAGATCTGAACTTCTTTTCCCACTTTATTCATCACTTTCAAGACATTTTGAGATGGTTTACCAATTAGGTTTCATGTTCCCTTGAAAGTTCATTGAAGGCAAGATAGTTTCTGTCCCTCTCCCTTCAGCTGAAGTCATTTACCAGTTAGCACTGTACTTTAGGTCTTAGCTCAAATGATAAACTATAAGGGGTATTTCCATTCCTTTGCAGGCAAAATCTGCTCCTTTTCTCTTAGACAGCTATTCCTAACCACTGGAAAAAGTGTGAATTTTCTAGAAAGGTTCCTGAATGCAAACATGTTTATCTTTTCCTTAAGTCTTCTTTTGCTGTATCTAGTCCAGATGTGAAACTGCCAAAATGAAGGTACTTTTGGGGGAGTTCATTCTCCAGTTACTTTTGCCCGACATAGTGTGAGAAAGATTAGCTGGCAACACAAGGCTGCCATTACCAGAGTATACCCGATTGTGGTTCAAAAATGACACAACCTTCGAGAAGGCTCTTTCTGAAGGAATAAGTAGAATTTGTCGTATTTATGGCATATGCATTTTCAGAATGGAGTGAGGCTACAGAACTCCAGCATGTACAGATATGTACACTATGTATTTATGTCACAATTGTCCCCCTCCAGCAAATGATAGCAATTGAAATGGCCTTTCTGTCTCCCATTTTATTGTAAGCAACATTTGAAGAGCAAAATGTGTGTGTATTTGTTTCATGATAATACCCTTGTCCACCTCTTTCTGTTATTAAAATGTTTCTTGTTAACCTTGTTAACCTTATATTTCAGTTTTTTTCTCTGACAGTTTTCCCCAAACTCCATACTATGCACTGTTATCGCTGATGTGCTTGAACATATGAGTAGGAAAATGAAGGTTTTTTCAAATAAGCTGAATAATTAGTGTGCATTTCTGCATTGGTACAATATCAACAGTGATGTCCCTGTATCAGCTTAAGGATTGTTTTTGAAAGAATGTTTTTTCAAAGATAAGTTCAACTTTAATATTTACATCTAGCTCTCCTTATCACCGAAAAGTGGCACTGCAAGAAGCAAAACATGATTCTTAATTAGGATCTGAAGCCTTTTATGTGATACTAATCCCTTACTATTTGCTAGGTTTTGGTGGCTGCATGAAGGATGTTAAATTTACACGAGACGCTGTCGTTAACTTGGCATCTGTGTCCAGCAGTGCTGTCAGAGTCAATCTGGATGGATGCCTATCAACTGACAGAGCTGTTAACTGCAGGGGAAATGACTCCATCCTTGTGTACCAAGGAAAAGAGAGAAGTGTTTATGAGTATGGGCTACAATCATTTACAGGTATTACATTGTCCCTTTCCTTATATGAACAGCTGCAGCTCACTTTGTGAAAACGTATTCTTACATTTAGACATCTTCTGTTTTTCTTTCTTTCTCACCCTTAAGAATATCTGTACCGGGTAATTGCTTCTAATGAAGGAGGATCTGTATCTAGTGCCTGGAACCGTGGCCGCACAAGAGAATCGGGTAATTAACATTTTTACATTTTGTTCCCATATCAATTCTTTCCTTGGTTCCATGCCAGCATGCCAGCATGGATAATTTTTAGGTTGTCACTATGAAAAAAGAAAGAAAACAAATCAAGGCTTCTGTCTGGACTGTATTTCTCAGTGAAATCTAAGTGACTTTCAAATCATCCGTCCAAGTCATGGTGGTGGTGTTGTTGTTTTTTTGAAACCATGGGGCCATTGTCATAATTCATCATAGGACTCAGTAAATATTTGTCCATTGATCTGAGTAGGTTTCAGCAGACATACATCTGTGTTAGATTCCAACTCTTATTCAAGAAGCTGAAGTGGAACAGATTTATCTTTTCTTCCTGTGTTAAAAAAAAAAGCTACCAAAATTTTGTACTGGCTTGCAGTCAAATCAACACACAATTTAGTTTTCTTATACAAATGAGGCATTTTGCAATGTGAATCTAAAGGGGTTTTTGAACCAAAGCTGGGATACATGTAGATTGCATATCACAGATCAGAAGATATCAACCAAATAATGTATTAAATTATACTGATTACCATAGTTAAAGAGATCAAGTTTGATGGTTACCATAGTTTTAGTGGTGTAGTCCAAAAACATACATAAATGCAGGCTCATATGCAAGCTATAGAAATACTTGAAATCTAGCAAATACTTTTCTCTAATTAGTAGAAACAATTAATATTTAAAGATGGACCAAAATTATTGAATAAGGCAATGGACTAGCCCCTTACTCATTCTATATCTATTTCTTAGCCTATTACTTCTTTTTTTCTGCAGCATAAATTGAAACACTATGTAATTCAGTATTAACAATATGGAAGTTTTACAGAAATGTCCCAGAATTCCACAAAGACTTTTTTAAAAAAAAATAATTAGCAAAATTCCCTTTTTATAAACATCTATCTGCAAGAATTGAGAGGAATTTTGAGACACACCCCTTTTTTCTTTTTTGCTTAGCCTTTCTGACTTCAAGAAGGAAAATTGCTAACTATTTGGAATGGAATATTCTCAGGATGTTCTGGCTCTTATATTCAAAATTTCTTTTTGAATCTATGACTGTACCACAGTCAGTGTTATTGGTAATCTGAAACAACCATCAAACCAGACGTCACTAGTTGTATCTGGTACTTTAACGTGTTTGTGTCATAAAACCAGATTTCCAATATTTTTTTGTTTTGTTTTACCAAAGCAGGGATTTGACTTGCAGATGTGCTGCATAAGCCACCATGTGGCTGACCATCTCAGAGTGAGCAAGTACAGCCTTTTTTTTTTTTTTTTTTTGCTCTGTCTGTCTGACCAAAGTAAGGTAGGCCATAAATTTATATTTACAGTCTGACCACAATACAGAGCAGCTACATGCTCCCAAGGGCTGGAAAATAATTGCGCCATTTAATTATTTTTGAGTCAGTTTTGTTGTGTCCCCTATGAGAAGACCATCTGCTATACAGTGCCTTACCTTGCTCTGTGATGCTTTTCAGAACTAATAAAATCAATATATTAATGTGGTATTGTCAGCAGCCTGAAGCTTTGAAAGTAGACTAAGTCGTTGCTTTCAGGAAGAACAATGAACATTCAGATACCTTGACATTTAATATAATGTCCTTTACGTGGATATACCTTCAATTTCCCTTCAGTAATTTTGAAACAGATCTAAGGAACAAGGGCATAAAAAGAAGAGATATTTGATGCTTAGAGGCTACAGCAATCCTAATCATCAGGACTCTAAAGTACACGTGCATTTATAGCCAAACCATCATCTATCATTCTGCCATAGAGTTTCTTGGGCCTTTCTTTGGCATGCTTTTTGCAGTCATTTTCTTTCTCCCCAGGTCTTTATCTGATAGAGCAATATCAAATAAATAGATAAAGGTTACTAGAAATGGGATATTTTAGTGAGGTTGCTGAGCTTGCATGAATTGGGCTTTCAAAATTCTTTCAAACACCACTTTAAAAAATAACAGCAAACCCACATCCTTAGTTTGTCGTTTGAACTGACCCAAGACAAGAGTTGTGTGTATAAAGGCTTGTCAAATCTCAAATATCACTTTATAATAATATCTTCATTCTTGCAAACATCCCTGTTGACCCTAATAGATGACTTTACAAAGGTAGAGAGAGAGAGACTTTGAGATTGCTCCTTGCATTTCTAAACATTGCCACCTTCTCTTTAATCTTTAGTTTCAGAGATTTTTTTTAAAAAAATATAAAGCAAAATTTTGGATTTCATTTCATAAAAAAATGGCAGCTTCATGGCAATGAAGTATCAAATGCCTGGGTATAATAGTGTGATGATTTTGTCTTACTCGACAACATCGTTATATTGCTTGAACTTGTACCGTCCTCCTCCTTGCTTTTGTGAGTGATGTTTCAACACATTTGGTACATTCAATGTTTTCCAAAAAATCTGAACTAGGCAAAGAAGAATGGTATGTAGATGGAGTTCTGATGGTTTTGAAATATAGCTAAAACTGAGTGGCTCAAGATGTGCAGTCATATTAAATCAATGCTGGAAAGTTACAACTGTAATAAATTGTATTTATGCTAATGGTGAATCTGATTTACTGCAACTATTAAAAGTGAAGAATGCAGCAATAGTCTTCCTAGGACTGCTATTTTCTCTGTTTCTTTCTTATCCTTTCACAGTCCCACAAAATGTGCCAACACCCTCAAGAGTTCATGGCATAAATGGTTACAGCATTGAGGTTACATGGAACAAACCAGCTGGGGTCAAAGGTGTAATTGAGAAGTATATTCTGAAAGCAGCTGGGAAAGATGGTTCTACAGTCAGTGCAGAAATCACTAACACTACTGTATGCACAGGTACATGCCCATAAATATATCTTTAAAGCAATACTTTTATCTATTGTTGAGAGGCATTGGAGTGGGTATTATGAGTGTATGTGTATGTCCACATGCATGTCTGTGTGAGTGAGAGAATGGAAGGTGCAATATTGTTCTCTCCATATTGAGTCAGCTATGGAAATGGCTGGTTTCCTGTTCTGTGAGTAACACCACAGTGATTTTTTTGGGAAGTAAAACATTTCTGATCCCTTCCCACCCCCACCTACTCCACCCCCAAAGGTCCTGCGACTTCCATTGAATCCTTTCTGTCACTGTAATGATGTTGAAGGTTTCGGGGGGGGGGGGAGTATTTAATCACCAAAAATAATCACTGCCCTCCAAAAAATTCCTCACAACTGGTGACATTAACATCCTTTACAGAACAAAATTTCAGCCGTTAAGCTTTCCTAGCCTTAAAAATATATCATTTTGGCTCATTTTTGAAGAATTCATCAACATTTTGAAACCACTTATCTGTGACAAGAAGTATAAGTGTTTTAAACAATTTGAATGTGGGAGACAATGAAACTGACTGATTTTCTCAAATCCTCGACAACCAACAGAGGTCATCTTCCAACTCAGTTTTCTTTGTTTTACCCCCTTTTAAAAATCCATACAGTGTCAGCTTTTCAATCAAAATAAATACTACTTTTAAAAAATGCTTAGAGCCGTGTGCTTCAAATTGTGCATTTTGCCTTATGTTATCAGTACCAAACATAGACATTTACAACAAAACATAAATGAAAGTTGGTCACCAGGGAAATAGGATATCTGAGGAAGGCTACAGGAGTAAGTAGAAGGGATAAATTCAGGAATGAGATTATAAGAGAAAGAATTGGAATAGAACCAATCTTAAATTACATATAGAGACAAAAATAAAGTTGTTTGCTCACTTAGAGAGAATGCCTTGGAATTCCATACCATGCAAGGCATATTGAAAAGAGGACAAGGTCAAAGAGCACAAGGCAGATCCAGAGGAAGGTGGAGAGATAACATCAAATAATTATTACCAAAAAAAAAAAAAAACACACACACCAAATAACGCTAGTGGAGCCACTAGAGGTGCCAGAACAAGAACCTTGTATCTCCTTCGACACCTGAAAGGGTAAAGAGCGAGTAAGGAAGAAGAAATTGTTCCGTATGCCCCTGAATAACTCTTTCATAAGATGTTGTAAGGTACCCATCTTGAGTGGTGACGTTAGAAAGCAAAAGAATCGTGTGCCCCCTTGCAAGAAGAGCCTCACTGCCACTCTAGAAACTCTTGCTAGCCACTCTTTAGCTGCCTAAAGTTTACAGCTAGGAGACACCTGGTCGGATAAATTTGACAACTTCATATGTTTTGTGCAAAGTACTTTCTTATTATGGCATTTGTTGCAGCTAGAGAACCACCAGTGCTCCTGACCAGAGTAGGACCACATTATTTGCTAGCTCTATCATGCAACACCAAAGGTACCACACTCTGTTTAATGGAAGAAGCACTGGTTGAAAGCTATACATACTCAATCCTTTCCAGTATTCCAGAGCTTGTTGCTTTGTTGTCAGAGTAAGAAGCCATGATGGAGGGGAGCAGGGCAGTAGCCAGGGGGAACTGGGGGGGGGGGCAGTCCTGAACTAACAGTCCCCCCCCCACACCATGGTGCCAATGTTATATATGTGAGTGTGATATTGTTGCCCCTTCTGAAATTTATTTTGCCCCTCCTGAACCCCCCCCCCCCCATCTAGAATCCTGGCTACAGCCCTGGAGGGCAGGGGCAGGAGTTGAGATGCTGTTGTTTTCAACTTTTCAAAATTATATTTTTGGTCATTAAACCGGTTAGGGTAAATTTGACAACTTCATTACTGTTTCCAGTAATCTACAACTATGAAATCCCAAAATTAGATAAATGACTCCTGCCTTAAAAGTACTGTGACAGAGCAAATGCATTTCAAGGACTTCTCAGTTCAACCATGTGCTTACACCAATTTTAGTTGCTGTTTGCTTAAATTCACATGAACAGATTTTTGTCAGCACAAATATTTGGGGAATGACATTTCTTCTTATTGATATCTACAAGATAATCCTGAACAAATAGCAGCATTTTCTATTTATGTCCAGTCTTTCTCATTGATTCTGTATCAGTTATCCTTCAAGACAAGGGTAGGCAACTAGTAGCCCATGATATCTTACTGGAGTGCAACTTCCATCAGCCTTAGCTATTCCTGCCAATGGTTAGAGATCATGGCACTAATGGTGCATCATCAGACAGGACACAGGTCTTTCCTTGAATCAAAACACTTGGTGTTGTTAGGTTTGTTATTGTTTTGGGGGGGTGGGGTGGGGGCTGAGTACAGTTTAGGAGAGACAATATAATCCATATGGTCTGAGATGAAGTCTGAAACCTACAAACTTTGAGTTTATTCTGCCTGTCCCAGTACTGGAATTTAAGCAAGGAAAACTGTCCCACATATCTGAACACAGATTTTGCAGTTTTTATGTTCCTCTACATTAGTATGCAATGCCCAGCCTGATTAAGAGTCATGTAGAGCTGAAAGTCAGGTTTTGGTTGTGAGATTTTAGTTGTCTTTGGATGGTGTACATGGTGTACACAGCTTTTTAACTTTTTTTTTAAAGAACTGGACACAGTAATTAATGTCTGATGAAAACAAAATACAGTGGTCCCTTAGATCTTGTCACTGAACATATGTTGATGCAGCCTAAGATTGCATTCACTATTGTTTTGTTGTTGTTCATGATGATGATGATTGTTGACTTATGTTTTACTTTTGGTCTAAGACTCAATGATCTTTTTCATATGTACTATTGCAAGCCAGCAGTCAGACATCTATATTTATAAAGATGGATATTCTGGCCTAAATGTGCAACTTTAAATTTCTTCCTGTTGAAACTCTTGCTGAGCAAAACCTTGCTGGAGTATAGTTATTCTGCATAACTAGATCTGGTGCCAGAAACATTTAATTTAAATGAATTGAAGGCTTCTTATCCCTCTGTCTTTAGGTTCAAAGACTACCTAGAGCTCCCTTTTGCTTTTGGAGCCTTGGGATGGAGGGAGGTTTTAGAGCCAAAAAAATAAATAAAAAAATCAGTGTTACTGATCTCAGTTCTCATGGTGGCAATCCAGTGGCAATTTTGACGATTAAAGTCATTGTGATTCTCCCCAAGGCTTGTCCTGGGCAAAAGGGAGCTCTTGGGAACCTCAAAAAGAGGGAAAGAAGCTTTCAGTTAGTTGAAAATAATTATTTCCAGATGCAGATCTGGTTTTACACAGACATAAGGTTACACAACAGGATATTGCCCATACAGTCAAACCTCACATAACGAGTGTTTCGCTTAGCGAAAAACTCGCATAATGAGCAAGTTTTTTGCTAAGCCGTCCAACTCTCATAACGAATTTTTCGCTATGCGAGCTGGACTTTTCCCTATGGAAAAACTCACATAATAAGCGTTTCTATGGGGGAAACTAACATAGCAAAAAAAAATTCGCTATGTGAGTTTTCCCCATAGAAACGCTCGTTATGCGAGTTTTTCCACAGGGAAAAGTCTGACTCGCATAGCGAAAAATTCATTATGCGAGTCTGACTCACATAGCAAATTTTTCACATAGCAAGCAGCCTCGCAGAACGCATTAAATTTGTTATGAGAGGTATGACTGTAGTTTGTTTTGTCCCTGTTCTCTAATCTGTTAAATTTATATTTAATCGCGATTCTATCTTCTGAGATTTAGCATCCCTTCTTACTTGCAGGATTTGTTTAACTACATCTCAATTCAAACAATTTAAACAGATCTTAAGTAATACTGGGCCCAAGACAGAACCCTACTTGTTACTTTCTCCTCAGGTGACTATGAGTCATTGGTACTGTGAAGATTTAGAGTCAAATTCTTTGATTTCTGAGATGGTGATACTATCAGGGTACTTAAAGTGGAGAAATGCTGCTTCAGTTATGTATGACACTTGATGGAAAGGATGCAGGGGCAGTTAGTCATTCTGATATGCTGTCCAACAGTCTGGTCCATTAGCCAAAGTGCACTGAGGATGAGAAGGAATTGAAACATATGTTCCTGAGAAATGGGGCCCAGACATTTAGTAACCACACAGGAGACAAGCTATTGGTCCATGTATTAATCCTCTTGACTGGTCTGACTACTTCTGAGTCTAGGTTATAGTATAGATTCAAAACTACACTTCCTTGAATGAAAAACCTGGACTGTTCCTCCTGGCATATGCAGCTGGGAATAAGTAGAGAACTCTATTTGTTGTGTTTACAGTGTGAGACCACATCTGATGAGGTTCTTCGATGCCTCACATTCTGCTGTGACAAAGCTGAATTGTGACTACATTCATTTCTCCACTTTGTTAGGCCTCAAACTCAATGCCACTTTCCAACTCCATGTCTAGTGTGCCACTGGAGTTTGGTCTTCTGATTTTACTGAGGTTTTTTTTCCCTGTGAATGCTGTTGATATTTATCTGACTAGTGATTTTCATGATATTCGCTACATTATTTTTTCTTGTGATTGTTACTATCTGAGCAAAATAGCTGAATGAGGAATTTTCAGCCCTGTGAGATTCCTTCTTTCTAGATGACAATGAAACAACAAACATTGTTTTTATAAAGATCTCACTTTGTCCCAGCTCCTGCCAACCAGGCAGTTTGAAAGAAAGAAATTGCAAGTACATAAATAGGTACCCCTTTAGTGGGAAGGTAAACAGCATTCCGTGCACTCTGGTGTTGAGGCATTCACACATGTCCACAGAAACTTCTGCAGAGACAGACAGCACTGGCTCTTTACTTGTAAACAGAGATGAATACTGAACCCTAGAGTCGGATATGACTGGCTTTTGAGCAAGGGCAATCTTTCACATAATTTGTATTATAGTATTTGTATAAAAGTGTTATTTGTTACATCTGGTCTGGCTGAGGAAAACATTGACCCCTGGCTCCGTCGCAGACGTTGAGTCTGGGGCTCCATCATGGACTTCAAGCCCTGGCTTCATTGCAGATGTTGTGCCTCAGGCTCCGTCATGGACTTCAAGCCCTGGCTCCATTGCAGACGTTGAGCCTCGGGCTCCGTCACAGATGTTGAGCCCGGGCTTCATCAGGGACATTGTGGGTCTGTCTGTTTGGGTTGTATGTTATTTTTATTCTCATGTGTTTGTATTTTGATATTGGTACCATTGTCAGCCGCTCCAAGTCACTTCGGTGAGGTGAGCGGCATACAAATCTAATGAAATAAAATAAATAAATAAATAAATAAAATATTTGTGCAATTTTTTTTTACTTTGTAGAAAAATTAGCCTTGTTCTCATTTTCATCTCAATGTTCTTGTCTACAAAATTCTATATGCTTTTATTAGGGCAGGGAGGATGACTTTATAATTCCAAATTCATTTGCAGTTCTCATGTGAGAATAGGACAAGAAAGGATTTACATCCCTATTTAGGGTTGCCATAATTTTTTCTTGCCAAACCAGGACATAATTTTTTCTTGCCAAACCGCCCCCCCTTCTAGGCTTGCCGCCCCCCATAGTGCCCATCCCTATTCCGCCCAGTCTGCCCTCGTTCCTCCCTGCCCACTTTCTTTCGTGGCACGACCCACCCATCCCACAGTTCTGCTGCAGCTGCAGGGAGCCAAACCCTTGGTTGCTCATGCTTTTGGCGTCATCCATGGTGGTGGCGGTCACATTTTCTCCCTGTTGTCCTGAACGTGGATCTGCTCATCCCCAAGGCAGCAGAAACCCCTGCCAAAGTGGATCAGTGCTTTGTAAAAATTGTTTTGTTGTGTCCTCTCTTTGAAATCTGTGGCATAAGGGACCTCGCGGCAATGACTACATTTCCCAAACTCCCTCAGTGCCGTGGGCCAAGGAAGTCTGGGAAATGTAGTCATTGCCGTGAGGTCCCTAATGCCGCAGATTTCAAAGAGAGGGCACCATAAAAAATTTTACAAGGCACAGATCCACTTTGGCAGGGGGGTTCTGCTGCCTTGGGGATGAGCTGTAAGTGACATCAAGCAGGTGGGGGCAGGTGGGGGTCACCCCTGCTATACCCCATCTCCAGAGGCCGGGCTGTTCCATGCACCCGACTGGAACGGAACTGCAACCCTTGGAGTCCCCGTTTCTCTCCGGGAGGACAAAAGGGACTTAATTTGGAGGAGGTCCTTTGTGAGAGACAACTCTTAACTTTCTATCTACAGTGTTCCCTTCCTCTCTAGAAATGCTGGCTCTATGCGTTTAACCCTTTTCAGTCATGTGAAGAAGGAATCCTCCATAGACATGGGCATTTCTTGCTCCCTCCCTCCTGGGACTTTTACATGTTTTTATTTGAACCCGGGACTTTTACATGTTTTTCTTTTAACCAGACGGGACAGCTTGAATCCAGGGAAATCCTGGAAAAACGGGACTAATGGCAAACCTTATCCCTATTTCTGAACCTTAGTGCCTCTCTTGGCTGTTTGTGGGAGAGAGTTTCACATTTACACATGGACCTTCAAACTTTATACATATTTACTCTGTTTGGGGTTCTAATACACATTCAGCTGTGTGTCACTTTGAGCTTTTGCCCTAGATAGAAGCCATTTTTTAAAAAGGGCTTTACTTTGCCATCCTTTTGAGTAAGCTTAATGCCCACCTGCTGCATTTCAATCATATAGATTTGTTTTAATTGGCATGTCAGTGTTTTAAACCACCTTGGGGCATTTTGGAATCCCCAAGGTGATGTAGAAATGAGTTTATAAATAAATGGGCTATGATAATTCAGACAGTAGGTGTAACTGCCAGGCTTCTTTGTGTGGCATCTTTACAAATCCTTTCAGAATGTCTGGTCAGGCTGTGCCCAAACCTTATAGTAGGGGAAGCCAAACTACAGCCCACCCTGCCCTCACTGGTACCGGAAGCGGAAGTAAAACACACCCACACGTGTGTAACACTGTTGTAAATGCACCCACAGTTGTAATAAAAGTGTTTACAACACCCGCAGATATGTTTTATGTTGGAAGGAACCATGTAACTAGCTTGCTCAACCACGTGACCGCCCTGTGGTGTGAAACATTTGGCCATCTCTGTCTTAAAGCAACCAGAGTAAGCTGAACTGTGGCCATCTTATAAAAGAAAGAGTTGAATAAAATCTAGTGGTCCTGAGAGATGAGGTCTACTTCTGCCTGCCCTAGCAAAATAATTTGCACAGCTGGACAGACCTGAAGGTGTCTGGAAATGTGTTAGATAGGTGGCTGCTTGTGAGTTAATGTGGAGGACATGGGAAACCTCACAGGAACTGAACCTGCTCTGGCTGTTAACTTTGGTAGTGCCAATAAATCGGAGAACCATAAGGGCAGGATAACCTGTGTTCAAAGCATTTGTCTCTGTAGTGGATAAGATTACTTCCACATGTTTTGTTATTTTGAATTAAACAGTGGAAAATCATCTTGTGTTTGCTAGAAAGGATATAAGGGAAGTAAATGCTTTTAAAAGGAAAAAAAAATAGAAGGCATTTAAATTTATTTTAAAAAATAAAATGGATCTTCTTTCATGTCCTGATCAAACCCTGGAGTGCCAAAATCAAGCCACTTTCTTGGCTTTGTGGTTACCCAAAATTAAATCTTCATCGGTGCATGTTTCTGGCAGTAATTGGCAGACCAGTAAATGAGCCAGATTCTGTATCTCTCCACATTTACACAGCACGTTGTTGTCCGCCAGCAGCCCCCACTTGAACATGTTGGTCTTGCATTTAGGGACTCCAACACTCAGCCTAATCAGGGTCCTCCAAGTGGTATAGAGGATGTTAAGCTCCTCAGTGATATCCTACTTTAATGTTGTTCCTTCTCCAGTGAGCTCCTTCCTCCATCTTGTAATTTGGTTTTGCTCGTGTACCCTCAAGAATGTTTGTTCTTGCTATAAAGCTCTTCCTGGATCTGAGCTGGCAGACAAGGCTCATATCCTTTCAGAGGGTGTTGAGGGTCATTTTCTTGCTTAGTTCTCTCAGCTTCCACTGCTGCTTTTCCCCCTGATCTTAGGTGGAGCAATACCAACAAGAGGGTATATTTTTTCAACTGGTGTAGCTTTGAGGCATGCTGGAACTATATGCATGGCTTCATTAACAGCAATGTCAACTTGTTTTGCATGTGTGGATGTAGCATACTCTGCTGTGGAGATGCTCAGGGCCAAAGCTGATGAATGTAGCATGGATGATTAAGTTTCCCATTTATAATTTGTGAGTTTTCTGATTATGCTGTTCCAAACCAAAATAAAATGGTCATCTTGTGTAGTCTGGTGCCTTCCTTACCAATGTCACAACTGAACTCTTAAGTGCGCACATAACTGGATAGAGAAGTAGTTACCAAACTTGGTTCCTTAGGTATTGATGGCCTTCATTTCTGGCCACTGGCAGTGGAACTTAAACAGTATCTAAGAGGGGCACTATTTGGAAAGCATGGGAGTAAAATATTCAGCTAATAAGAATTTAAAGCCTTCCAGGTCAATCAGAATATTTTTTTACCTAGTCAAGCCATTGCCTATGAATTTTGGAACCCTCTTTCTCAAATCTGTCATGAAGTAGTCCTTCTGACAGAAAATCTCAAGAGGTACTGCACAAAACATAAACAGTAGTCCCAATCCTGTTGCCTAGTTAAGCTATTGTATCACTAATGGTATGATATTTGAAGGTGAATTGATGTTATCTGTTTCATACTGTTCTCTCTGTACATTTGGTTGCAATGCAGCCTGGATAAAGGAGGGACTTTAGACCCTTCCTGCTGAAGAGAAAGGAAGTAGCCTGGGATGGCTCTAGCATTCCTGCTTGGAGGAATGGGTGTGGGGCAAGAGGTTTGTTTTAAGTCCTGGCCTGCCCTGATTGGACCTCTTTGTCTATTTGGAATGGACCATCTGCCTAGAATGTTGCTTTCAGGGGATGGATAGGAATTTTTTTAGCCTTTCTTCTGGATTTGCATGTGGAAGAAGGGTATTTTTTTTGCACATCCCACTCTGGACCACAGGACAGTTGTGTTTAAAGGACATAGTCAATTAAATGCTGGGTTAGGGTGGTAGCAGTGAATCTCTCAGGGCTTCATTAGATGGGTGAAACTGGAGTATCTTGCATGATTTGGGTGAATTGGTTGTGTACTTAGGAGACACCATGAGCCATCTCCATGGTACGTTCAACATCTGTTTACATGAATAGAGTTGTAAGTTCCTACAACGATACCTCTCCAACTTATCCCACCTGGGTAATAGCTGTCAAAGTACAGGACTGCACAGGAGCAAGGGATCTGCCCATCCATTCTGGAGATGGGACAAGGTGTTTCTTGCTCCGGTATCAGGAATCACACTACCAACCCTTTTGAGGTCAGAGGATTCAATTTATTTAATAAATGAGGCACAAGCCTTGTACCACAAATATGTGTTGTGCCTCTTTATATGAAGGTAGGGGGGTAAATGAGGTATGTGACTCACCATGAGACTTATGATGGTGACTTTTACATTTGGTGCATCTAACAGTAACACAATTTGCTTAGCTATGCAGCAGGAAAGAAAGGTCATTATGTTGTAGTGCTGGTACCCAGCACAGGTGACTCTAGAAGGTAATGATGAAAACTTTCAGAAGATAAAGTTATTATTGGATGTTAATTATGATGACTGTACCCTGCCTCTGTCATCAGAGACTATACATGTCTGTACACTAGTCACTTGGGAACCCTAGTGGGATATTTTTGTATTCATGTCCTGCTTACAGGATTTCCATAGGCTTCTGATCAGCCACATGTAGGAACAGAATGAAGGACTAGACAGATCTATATTCTGATCCAGTTAGTGATTGTCTTATGTTCATCAAATAAGGAATGTGTTCATCTATAAATCTATTGATATGTTACAAAATACATTTCTGTCCCTGGACATTCCCTTGATTCAATGGACTTTCTTTAGTTGCGACTAACTACAGGATGTTAGTCTTTCATATCTGAATAGAACTTGCATGTGTGTTATTTAACATCAAGTTGGAACTGACTTATAGCAACTCTATTAGGACTTTAAAGGAAATATTTAAGAAGCAGTTTTTTCACTGATATTCACTTCCCATGAATTTACATGGCAGAACAGGGAATCTAAACTGCATATCCTGAGTCCTAGTCTGTTACTCTATCCACTGTAATCATATAAAAACTGTGTGTCATCAAGTAAATTGTAATTATGGTTATCATTTGCAGGGTTTTCTAAGTTGAGAGTACTTGGGAGTGGTTTGCTGTTCCCTTCTTCTGGGGGCATCCTGAAACTGTGCAGCCACACAGGCTGCCTCCTCTGGGATGCAGAGTGGAGATTTGAACTCTTAACTTCTGGCTCCATGGCCATATACCTAACTGAGTTATCAACTATAACTCAATGATATTTGCACTGGAATTTCAATAAAACAGTGATCACATTCTGTATAGTAATTCTGGAAAGTCATATGTGTATGGGTAATTATTTCTATGGCATATCCTGGAAATGCATATGTTTAAATGCCAGAGTGGAAAAGGACTTCCCTGAATACTTTCCCTGGACTTTTCTTCATCTGAACTTTGCCTCTTTTGCAAATGAGATTTCAAGCCTCAGTGAATCAGATCTGCAGGCAGACAAGTGGAAAAATGCTTTTCCTGCTTGGTGCTCAGTATTTACCACTGTACTACCTGATACACAGTCTAGCAATCAGTATTGTCAAATCAGAATTCTCATAATGTGCCTGTTTTTCATATGTATCAACAAATGCATTCATTGTGATAACTGCATACAGCATTGTTCCCATATAACTGCAAGCTATGCAGAATATAGATCCTAGAATCAGTTTGGTCCTGGGCTGAACTAACACAAGCCAATTAGGTCATTTTATTTCTTTATGTTTCTGAGTGTTCTGTATTTTAAACTACCCTGTGTGTTCTGTATTCTAAACTACTCAGTGTAAAATAAACAATGTAAAATGTATATATATAAAACAATACAAGTTAAGGTCACTAAAGATGAAGAACACAGAACTGAAGTCAAGATAATAATCAAATTCAATATCTTTGTTCAAGGGAGGGCAACAGGTAGCCTTCCACTTGCTGACATACTGCAGTGCCCATTAGCCTTAGCCAGCCTTGCCAATAGCAAAGGATACTAGGGGGCACAGTCTTAAGGATGGGTGAACTCCAGATGTCTACACAACTAAGACTGGTTAGGAGGAGCTGTGCAGTCACCACTTACACAGGGTTTTTTTGTGCTGTTAGAGTCATGTTGGTGATTTTAGGAAATTAAAGACTTTGCCCCACTCTCACAAGCTCCCAAAGGCTACTGAAAGTGCTTCCATGGGAGCCTCAGGACTTTCTGGGGAGAAGGGAGACAGATCAGAAATGTTTTATTTCTGAGAAATTGATGGGGCTGATGACATGATGAGACTTATACAGTGTAACCTACAAGATTTCAGATATGATATTGTTTTGGAACTAGCTGTCTTGTGGAAGGTGTAGTGCTGAATACTCTTTCCAGATGCCCATTTTGCCCTGCCTCCCACACATGACACTTCCAGGTGTGATGGAGACGGTTGTGGGCCATATGAAAAGATGTCATGGGCTGCATCCAGACCCTGGGCCGTAGGTTGAGATTAGGTAGTGTGTCTTAGAGGGAAGAGATAGAGAAAGAGACATTCTAAATAGCTTTTCCATAATAAGGTTTCTCCCATAACTGAGTAACAAGTGCTACACCAATGTTGCTCCAGTTTTCCCCAACTACTGAAATTCAAAGTGAAACAGAACAATAATTAGTGAGACAGAACAATAATTTCTCATATTCTTTAGTTAGTGCAGAAAATATAATTGTCCATTGCCCATGCCTAGGACAAGGGTAGTAAGTGGAGGGATTTATAATAATATTTTCTTCTGAAATGTGTTGATGACATTTTGCAGAAAGTATTACGAATTCATTCTGCCTCTCAATGCTTACTAATTAAACTTACATAAGACAGATCTGTTGCAAAATGAAGGCCGTACGGGCACATTTTACTTCTGCTTCCAGGAGCGACGAGAGCTTCGCAGACTGGATGAATTGGGATTGGGGGTCAGATCTGTCTCCCTGGCCATAGTTTGGGCACCCCTGGCCTAAAAGCTCCTTTCCAACTCTGTGATTCTATTACACAGAGAAGCTTATGCTTTTAGAAATATGCTTTGGAACTTGATAAAAACCATTGTAAAAATAATAACAACAACACCTGGCAGTACTGTGGTCACTTTCCAGTTCTCTGTTACAGAAGTTATTTTTAGGGATGTGTTGCATTTGTTTTTACTGGAAGATCAGCAGTTCCACATGTGAATTTGTATGGATTGTTTTCATTGATACCAACTGAACCTTGTGATTTGTTTTCATTCAATTTACCAGTAAGGTTTGGAGTATCACCTCTTGTCAGAAAAATTTGTTTCAGGTGAAAATGTCAATTCAAGTAATATATACCCTACAGTCTGCAAAGAATCCATTTACATAAAAGTCATACAGCTTCCCTGAAGTTTTCTTATTTCCACTTTAATATTTATCCCCACTTTAATATTCCTTTTTTGTCTCTTACTTGTTTTCTGTGTCTAATATTTTAAAATAATTGTTTTACTGATGGCCTAAAAGTAGTTATATCATCCTAAAATTCTTTGTAAAAAATCCATGTTGTCTTCTTTCATTTCTTTCATGTATACTTTTCCTCCTTTCTGTTCCTCTTCTTTGGGAAGGACTTCTGTGGCCCGAAGGAAACTTGCTTTTCTCTTGAAACTGACCTGCAGTATACATTCTAGTTGAGTTTTTCTTATGATGGCTTTGAGTATTCCTTGAGGGTTCTGGAGAATTTGACCCTTCTGACTTTCCTTTTCAGCACCCCCTTCCCCCAGACTTTAGAAGTTTTGACAGATGAATCTTGAAATTCTGGCATCTACTTGACTCTCACTCGGGGCTTCTCATAGACTGAGTTGAGAGGGAAAGTATACAGCTAGCTCAGACCATGGTCTGCTAGTACTGATTCTGATGTTCTGGTAACTTTCATCTTTTGGCACAAGCATAGGTTCAATTTTAATGCGAGATGAACATTTGACTCTCTGGCCATAGTTTTCAAAACCATCAATGAATCATACGCAAATGTAGCAGAAAAGGACACAAATGTTAAAGCTGGGTCACAAGTAGCACTATAGACCTTGCTTCTAATCTTCCAGTGATGGAAAGGATCAGTCTGAAAGTGAATTCAATAAACATAAAGTAAGCATTATTGATGTTTTCAAAGTGTTAGCATTCCTTGTAAGGCAGAAGTGTTGGCATCTCTATTAAGCTCTTTGGCACCAGCTGAACCAAAGATCTCACCACTAAGCGCTAATGCAAAATGCATTAACGCTTAACAGTGACAATGCGTGACACACCACAGCACTGTAGGGTTAGAAAGGATAAGCAAGAAAAATAAAATAAAAATAGAGTTTCAGTTATTTCCAGCTAGTAAAAAAATGCAAGAATCAAACGTCTAAATGTGACATTTGCATTTTTAAGAACACATCTAAGACACATATTTGAAACCTACTGAGTATTTAGATTTTTTTTGGAGTTTATACAGAGCTGCATTTATGTTCTCTATTCTTACACTTCTAAAGTGGGCTTTAAAAATATCCACTTTTCTGCTTTCCTGCCATTTCCCATTGTTTTCCACATGTTCCCATCTCTAGCATGCACTTTTTAAAAAACATTATTTTAGTGATTTCTTCTTTAAAAGGATTTAAAGCAGACCTGCCTAATTTGAAGTCCCTGTATTATATAAGGATTAAAGTGAAGTGATTGCTCGCTTTATTTGTTGTTGTTGTTGTTCAGTTGCAGTTGAATCTGACCCTTTGTGACCCCATGGACCACAGCATGCCAGGCTCCTCTGTCATCTGCCATCCTCCTTAATCCACCCAGATCTACGCCCACTGCATCAATAATGCCGTCTAACCAGCTCATCCTCTGTCATCCATTCTCCTTTTGCCTTCAATCTTTCCTAGCATCAGGGTCTTCTCCAGTGTGTTATCTCTTCACATTTGGTGGCCAAAGTACTTGAGCTTCAGCTTCAGCATTTAATCTTCCAGACTACTCCAAATTCTGTGATGGAATTCTTAGTTCAAATGGTGAATGCAAAAATACATCTATCGATGAAGGTAGTGTAAAAACACATAAAATCCATCTTATTAAAGAAATTTGCATTAGAAAATAATAATTTATCATGAACGTTTGTGCATTAAAAATTAGAAATTGATGCACAGTTTGAACAGAAGAAGCTGAAAAATTGTGAAACTGACACAGAAATAGATTGGTTCATGCAAAAGCATCAGGAACACATAATAAAGGTAATAATGTCATGGAATAACAACTAATCAACTAGAGCAAGGGTTCCCAACCACTGAGCCATGGACTGTCCTGAACCAGGCTGCAGTGGTGGCGGGGTGGCACTGGGAGCCCCGGGGGCAGCCTTCTGCCCTTGGTGTGCTCCACCAGATCTTCCCAGTGGGTGGGATGGGGACATGGGCTTCAGACACAGCGAGTGGGCAGGTGGCTGGGCTCCTCCTCCACATTGCATAACTGCAGCAGGGACCTGCCTGTGTGCAGCATGATGCGTTACTGCATGCTCCTGCCCTCCCCCGGGCCCCGCCATCCCGGCCCGGAGACCGATAAAAGGACCTTGGCTGCGGGTGGCGAGAGGATGCTCCCTCCTCCCTCCGGGCCTTGCCATCTCATCCCGGAGGAGAAGATCATCTTCAGCAGCTGTGGGCAGTTGAGAGGACGCTCCTGCCCTCCCCTGGGCCCCGCCATGTCGCCCGGAGGAGAAGATTGCAGTCAGTTGTGAGAACATTGTCATATTTTGTCATGTCCTTGCATTGTTCAGTCCTACTGCCCCCCAACTTGCTGGTCAGTAGAAAAGTTGTTTGGCATGAAGCTGATCCATGGTGCAGGAAAAGGTGGGGACCCCTGAACTAGAGTATTATCATTATTTGGTCTAAAAAAAATAAGTCTCAGGAATGGAGGAAGCACATCCCTAATACTAAGGCAACTAAATGCATTTGTCTCTTTTCCTGTGCTGAGGTAGTTTTAGTTTTACAATAAAAATACTGTGTGGGAAATTGTGCCAAAGGTGGCAAAGCAGAGAATGTTAGTCTGTTTGCCTTGAGGCACGATGAGAAGAATCTAATACCTGGAGCACTTCCATGGCAGTCACTGTCCAAACCTCTTTCCCTCAAATTTACCCCAAATAAAAATATTTATTTCTTTATTTCATTTGTACCCTGCCCTCCTCCGAAGACTCAGGGCAGCTTCACAACTAAAAACAATTAAAACACATACATAAAAATTAAAATTCACGTTAAAAACACAGAGGAGAGAGGTGGGATATTTTAAATGAGCCAGGCGAGTGAGTTGGCCATCTGGCCCACTCCCCACACATGCCCCGCCAGCCAGGTCTTCACTCCTTTCCTAAAGGGCAGCAATTCCATCTGGAGATGTAACTCTGTTGGCAGGAGTTTCCATAGGGCCGGAGCAGACACAGAAAAGGCACTCCTTCTTGTGCTAGAGAGATGAGCCTCTCTAGCTAAAGGTACGACCAGAGAGCCTCTCCGGTCCACTCTAGTATGAAGAACTTGGAGTAGTCATAGAGAAGTATGGGAACATATGCCATGTTTTCACTTTTCCACACAATCATTGATGTTACTAGTGGCAAAAGCATGTTGTGAGAGGAGGTTTCTTCATAATATTAATGTGGGACCTTGCTTTGTAATGTTAAGTACTGTATTAAGGAATAGCAACAAAACTGGCTAATGGCTGCACTAGAAGCAGTCCTTTATGAGTCTGCCTCAGCTTTCCCCCAGTTCTCAGAAACATTTGTTTCTATGAATTATGAATAACTCTATTGTTAAAAATTCTCTTCCATCACTATTTCAGCATTGTAATGGCACTATGAATTAAACAAAGACTTTTCAGGTAATAATATATATGAACAAATGTCTTGAGTGTGTAAGGGCACTTGTAGAAATAGCTATTATAAAGTAAAGAAGTCTGGTCATACACCTAGTCATATGTCTGCTCATACAACAAAGTCTAAGTCTTTTTGTATCATGGCAGCCACTTGCATGATTCCCCTTACGCACATGGGAATTTGAACAAGATAGTGCCAGATACAGATTGACTAGCTGACTTTTAAAACAGATGAATGATTCTTCAACTGACACTTCTAATTCAAGGAAGCTAACATGATAAAGCAGAAGCTATTGCTGTTTTGTACAAATTGTATTATCATTGCTATTTGCACAGTTTTTCTTACTTTGTGCAAAAAGTTCTTTTTGCTTCAGTACTTTGCCATGTCTCATTCATTTAAAAGGTGGCACAAAATTATTTAAGTTTTGTTTATAGTGATCCTTCTCTGAGCTAATTGCTAGTGAACCAAAAATGGTGATTTACATCATCATTTCAAGATATAAATACAATCCTTTACCCCAAGAGTCAGATAGCAGGCTGCCGATAGCCATGCTCAAAAACCAACAACCACTTTAGGAAGCCATGCTAGAACAAAAATACAGTAAAACGCTGTTTTACGTACGCTTCATTTTACATCCCTTTTTACATTAAAAAATTGTTTTACGCAACAGTTTCCCTCAGAGTTCCTATGGGTTTACTTCATTTTATGTAAGAAATTCATTTTTCATAGGAGTTCCAATGGTTTGCTTTGTTTTACATTAAAACTATATTACGTAAAAAGCTACAGAACAGACTTTTTAAAGAAAATGTAAAATGGGGTTTTATTTATTTATTTATTTATTTGTTCAATTTATATAGCCGCCCCAATCGACATGTGACTCTGGGTGGCGTACATAAAATCCCCAACATTTATACAATAGAAACCCTTAAAATTCCTAAAAACACTGAAAAACTACCTCCCACCCACACCAATTAAAAATCTAGTTAAAACTTTTAAAAGCTTGGGTGATCCTGCTCTAAATGAGCCAGGGGATGTGCTCCCTCTCCACCTCCCCACACCTGCCCTGCAAGCCAGGTTTTCAGCTCTTTCCTGAAAGGCAGCAGCTCTGTCTGGAGATGCAGTTCAACTGGCAGGAGGTTCCATAGGGCTGGAGCAGATACTAAAACCGCTCTTCTTCTAGAGCCTTTTTGGTATTTTTAAAGAGCCCCTCTGGTCTGCTCTAGTGGGATGGGCCGATGTCCTTGGGGTTTTACTTTACAGAGGGCGATGGATGTGCTTCCTTGTCTGTAATTTTTTATTAATTTCTTGTTCCTTAAAGAGATAAGAATATTCCACTGAGAACAGAAACAACTAACAAGAAATATAATACTGTAATTGTAGCTTATTTTTCTCTGTTTTATATTTTATAATTTCAGTGCATTTTGCTTTAGTTAAGAATGTAATCCTAAAAGTGCATATAAGTTGCATATAATTTTCAAAAGATTCATTAAGCCTCATTCTAAGTGCCTTTGCTGCTCGGTTAGTATAAACAATTCTGTGCTTTGTTTTCACTTTGGGATTTCAAAGCATATTTTATCTCACTTTGCCTAGAAGCTGTATTAACTCTTTCTTGAATGTGTAACTAATGGAGCCTCAATACAAGTTCTGTGTATTGATGTATTTGAAATGTTCTTTCTTAACTATGTCATATTTCCCTTGTTTTTTCTGTTGTTTCATTCTCTGTCACTAATATAAGCAATAAGTACTTTTAAATAACGTTGCTTGTCATTTATATAAGACTTTCTTTTAAAATAATTAACCATGCCATATATTCATGTTTAATACATGTTAAGGAAGAGTTTATTCTCTTTAAATGTTTATTGCCTCATAATATTGTAACAGGGTACATATCCATTAAAAACTTTTTGCAGAGATGCTGTGAACACAAACTCTCAGAAATTATGTTTTCCTTTGGGGACTTTCAATTGTCAAAAAAAAACCTAGCTTCTGGAGAACAGATTTCTTTATAAAATAATAATAATGGTGTAATATGCTTGGGTTATGTCCTTCCACTCTTATTTAAAACAGGCTGGCTGGTTGGCAGACAGACAGAGAAACAGACAGATAAAGTGCATACAAAGTGAGCAGAGAAACAGCCGTGTATTGGTAAAAAAAAAAAACCACAAGAAATTTTTTTTAAAAAAAAAATCTCAGAGAATCTCCTGCAAGTCCTTTCTAACTCTTCTGGCATTATCAAGTTTTGGGTTCTTGTAAATTTTCTTTCATATCTGACATTTGTGAAAGGATAGCCCTGTTAGTCTGTGCAAGCATATCTGAGAGTAAACAAAACAAAACATCAAAAAAAGGCAACAAGACTAAAAAGACTAAATGTGAGCTTTCGTGGATCAAGTCTACTTCATCTTATGTCTGACGAAGTAGACTTGATCCAAGGAAGCTCATATTTAAATACAGGAGTTAGTATTTAAGATGCCACAACTTTTTGTTATTTTGTTTTGTTTACTGTCTGATACGTGTACTTTCTGTTTGCATCCCGTGCCCCATCAGAGGACAAGTGAGAAAACCAAATGTCTCAATGTGTTGAGCAAGGCAGCAGGTAAACATGAAAAAGTGTGCCTTTTTCTTTACATAGTTCAGTAAGCTACTTTTTCTCTCTCCTCTCAGCTGCCAAGCTAGCTGTTTGGCTAGCATCCACTGTAATCTGTTCTCCTTCATTATGTTAATCTGTGGGCGGAAAGATTCCTGTCATCTTCAAATCGCTTGTACAGCAATGGTAAACACCTTGGCCTGTCTGTAATTGGACAGGTGTCTGCATCGGTGTCACCCAGCTTTTAATTCAATTAAAGCACTAGCTGCTCTGCTCTCATTACCCACTCATTTCCTCTGTACTTCCAATCAGTCAGTGAAATTTATACTCCGCGCCTGCCTATCCGGCAGTACAAAGTCAGCAGCCCCATAACTATGCTTATCAGTTGTGCGCATGCACACACGCATGCATGCACTCATGCACACACATACACACTAATTTATTGCTGAGCAAATTAAATTATGCATTGATATAAAATATCATGAGATTGTCATAGGTGCTTGTAGTTGGTTTGAGAGATCACTTTTATTATAAAACTAGCTATTGCTGCAGGCTGGATTCCCAAATCTTGACACAGGAGGTAGTATTTGCCCTGACTTGAGATCTGTTTTGCATTACTTCACCTAGATATGGTTCTTCAATGTATGCAAAAACCTCCTATATGAAGGAGATATCTCGCATGGCGAGATGAGATAGATCATTAGTCTGCACAAAGCCTGCTTGTTTCTTAAGGTATTCTTTGGGAATGAAAAAGAATGCCCTGCAGCAGGAATTCTCAACTTTTTAAAGCCGGGGGCCAGGTCATGCTCCCTCATTCAGCTTTTGGGACTGGACTGCCATTTTGCCCTTCCTACATCACATGACACTTCTTTGGTGTGGTGGAGGCAGTGGAGGGGCACATAAAATGGCACCATGGGCCACATCTGGCCCACAGGCCACAGGTTGAGAATCCCTGTCCTATAGAAACATCAGCCAAAACAGTTTGACTCTTGAAGAAGTTGTTTTTGCAGGCTGTTCTTTTTAACCCATTAGAGATGTTGCTCAGATGTCACTTTGTTGAATGGGGGGGGCAGTTTGCAGCTTCTGGAGAGGTGTCTCTTCTAGGGATGTACATTCACTTTGGCCAAACCAGGGAATTGAGCTGATCAAATCTGCCCTGATAATGTACAAGGGCCAAACCAAGGCAGAATGGCCAGATTCAGTTGTAAAGCAAAGCAAAATGGTCCTCAGTGACTAGGACTGATTTGGTGATTTGGATGTCAAATTGTGTTTGAAGAAGCAGACTGTGAAGAGGGACTCTGTAAATGCAAGAGGGCAGCATGTCTGGAGGACCAGAAAAGGAGTCGGGCTTTGCTTACTGGCAGCTAGAATACGTAATTTCAGGCAATCATCTCACTGCCTCTCTCCAAACATGGTGCTTGCCCAGAACATTGTATCAGATCAATAGTTTATGTAGTCATTTAGCTCACACAGCTCTTCTTTCAGCACAGGGACACCCAACCACTGGGCTGCAGGCTGTTCTGAACAGGGCCACATGTGCATGTGTTCGCTGGGAGCCCCGGTGACAGCCTTCTGCCCTCATCATATTCCGCTGGGTCTGCTAGGCAAATGGAGCAAGAGCATAGGCTTCAGACACAGCAGATAGGCAGGTGGCCAGGCCCCTCCTCCATGGTGTTTAACTATGGCAGGGCTCCAACCACTCCCTGTGTGCATCGTCCAATTCCACCACCCCCACTTGCCAATCCATGGAAAAAATGTTTACCATGAAACCGATCCGTGGTGCAAAAAAGGATGGGGACCTCTGCTTTAGCAGTCAATGCAGTAGATTAAAGTATTTTAGGTTTGCTGATTTGCTTATTTAATGTGCAATTCTTTGTGTTTTAGTGAAATTTACTCTCCTTCAACCATAGTGTGTGTGTGTGTGTGTGTGTGTGTGTGTGTGTGTGTGTGTGTTAGGCTCTTACATGACTCTTAGGAATTGTGCTTTACTTTTTTAAAAAGACAAACCATACAACTGTAAAACTACATTAAAACCTCACAAAAAGAGCACCTTGCTTAGAGAGTAACTTGCTTAAAGAGCAGAATTTTCTCTGAATGGTTGCCTCACTTAACAACTAAAACCAACCAAAAACTCGCTTAACAACTAAATCAGGGTTCGCAGCCCCCCCCCCCCACCAGAAGTCACAATTGGTCACTTACAATGGTGTTTCGCTTAAAGAGCAAATTCACTTAAAGAGCAGTCCCGTGGGATGCATTATGCTCTTTAAATGAGGTACAACTGTATTATGCAAACTCCTGAAGCTAGCTATCTTAAAGTTAATCTGTGATTAGATATATCCTCCTTCTCCAATAATTACAACTTCTCAGACAATTCTCTGTCATGTTTTCTTCATTTTTTCCTGATAATGAACATAATTTCTCAAACATAAATGCTCACCCAAGAATCAAATGATTAAAAACTAGGATAATGAGAAAGTTCATGCTCGGTGCAACCTCATTAATAAAAACAATTTTAAAATGAGTTGCTGACATACATATGGGATTATTCTCTTAGTTCCTAAAGACAAGACTAAGGCAGAAGTGTGTTAGCAATATTCCGATCCTAAGCTATCTTGCAATGGTAATACTACTGCAATGCAGTGAGGTTTTTTCTTTAAAAATTAAATTAAATTAAACCACAGCAAAAGTCCCAATGTTTTAAAATCCACATGGTAGATTACAGACAGTAAATCAATTGAAGGTACCATACTTCCTGCCCATCGAAGGGAACCTTTGGAGATAAATTAAAATTCTAACACAGACATTTTGACACAATGACCCCATGAAACTGAATAATGTCATTTGTTAAATATGGATGTGAAGTGACAAATGTAGGAGAGAACTGAAATCTCACCTAGCACAAGACGTCCACTTGATATTCAAAGCAAGTTCTCAATCTTATTAAAACGGCTCCCATTTAATTATTAGCAATATTTAATTTAGTATCTGTTTAGGAAGACAAACCTTGAGGCCTTGTTTTAATTTATTGGAGGAAAACGAAGAAAATGTATGAAAATTTGTTATACCGGTATGGTTCTAAAACTGGTCCTGACTTCTACATTTCTCATTTTTGGGGGTGGGATCTCAATTGCTATACAGCATATGAAATAAAGCTGAAATCCTCACTGGTTCTTTTTTGTTTCTGTTTTTAAACAGCAACCTTAAGTTAATTTTGAAACTTTGGTCATCTTTTTAATAGTCTCAACAGGCAATTTTGATCCTAACTTGTGATTCGTACAACCCTGTATTGCACATTATGTGTATAAGTTGAATAAGCAGGGTGACAAATGCAGCCTTGTCTTATTTCTATTCCAAACCACTCTGTCATTCCGTATTCTGTCCCAACTGTTGCTTCTTGACTCATGTACAGATTTCTCATGAGGCATATAAGGTGTTCTGGTATTCCCATCTCTTTAATTACTTGCCACATTTTGTTGTGGTCCACACAGTCAAAGGCCTTGGTATAGTCAATGAAACAGAAAAAGACTTGTTTCTGATATTCCTTTATTTTCTCTGTGATCCAACGTATGTTGGCAATGTGATCTTGAGTTCCCTTGCCTCTTTGGAACCCAGCCTGCACTTCTGGTAATTCTCTCTCCACGAACTGCTGCAGTCTATCCTGTATTAGAACAGACACCAAGAAATGTTGCCCACATTATCATAGGATACTGGAATGCCAAAGTAGGAAATCAAAAAGTAAATGGAATAACAGGCAAGTTTGGTCTTGGAACACAGAATGAAGCAGGGCAAAGGCTAATAGAGTTCTGCCAAGAGACTGCACTGGTCATAGCAAACACCATCTTCCAGCAACACAAGAGGAGACTTTACACATGGACATCATCAGATGGCCAACATCAAAACCTGATTGATTACATACTCTGTAGCCAAAGATGGAGAACCTCCATACAATCAGCAAAAATAAGACCTAGAGCAGACTGTGGCTCAGATCATAATCTACTGATTGCAAAATTCAGGCTTAGGCTAAAATAATTAGGGAAAACAATTAGGCCAGATAGGTATGACCTAGACAACATCCGTAAGGAATACACAGTGGAGGTGTGGAACAGATTTAATGGTTTAGACTTGATAGACAGAGCGCCAGAAGAATTATGGACAGAAGTGCGGGACATCGTACAGGAGGCAGCAAGGAAAACCATACCAAAAGAAAAGAAGCATAAGAAAGCAAAGTGGTTGTCTGATGAGGCTCTTAAAATAGCAGAGGAAAGAAGGAATGCAAAAGGCAAAGGAGAAAGGGAAAAATCAATCAATTCAATACAGAATCTCAAAGAAAAGCAAGGAAATATAAGGAAACATACCTAAATGAACAATGCAAAGAAATAGAAGAAAATAACAAAAGGGGACTAGAGATCTCTTCCAAAAAATTGGGGAAATCAAGGGAACATTTAAAGCAAAAATGACAATGATAAGGGACAAAAATGGCAAGGAGATAGCTGATGCAGAAGAGATTAAGAAAAGATGGCAAAAGTACACAGAGGAACTCTACAAAAAGGAACTCAACACCCTGATAATCACAATGATGAGATCATTGAACTTGAGCCAAACATCCTAGAGAGTGAAGTCAGAAAGGCCCTAAAAAGCACTGCAAACAACAAAGCCAGTGGAGATGATGGTATCCCAGCTGAATTTTTCAAAGCCCTAAAAGATGATGGAATCAAATTATTGCATTCTATATGCCAGCAGATTTAGAAAACACAACAATGGGAACAGGATTGGAAAAGATCAGTATACGTACCAACCCCCAAAAAGGGCAATGCCAAAGACTGTTCAATTATCGAACAATTGCGCTCATCCCACATGCTAGCAAGATTATACTAAAGAAAGAAAGAAAGAAGAGAGGGAGGGAGAAAGAAAGAAAGATAGATAGATAGATAGATAGATAAAGAAGACGTCTTCAGACAATTTCATATTCAAATACAACATACAGACTAATAAAAACAACAGCAAACATTTAAATCACTAAGTGTTAAAATTATAGTGCAGTACAGTCAAACCTCGCATAAAGAGTGCCTCACGTAGAGAGTAACTCACTTAAAGAGAGAATTTTCTCTGAATGTTTGCTTCGCTTAACAAATAAAACCAACCTAAAACTTGCTTAACAAATAAATCGGGGTTCGCAATCCCCCCACCCTCAGAAGTCACAATTGGTCACTTACAATGGTGTTTCACTTAAAGAGCAAACTCGCTTAAAGAGCAATCCTGTGGAACACATTATGCTCTTTAAGCAACGTACAACTGTATACTAAAAATATGTATACAATTTAGTCAGCCATTTAGTCGTGATAAAATAAACTGCTATCATTCCAGTAAAACATCACTAAAGATAAAAACACTATATGGCTCATCAAACAACAATTTTTCATTTTCTTTCTTCTTGACTGCAAAAAGGACAATCCTCTGTGTCACAAACTGATTGGACCTTTGTAAAAAGAAGCTCAGTTTGTTCTTCCCCCATTCTCTTGTACTGTCCAATAATATTCTCTAATGCCAGAATTCAGCTGACCTTACAAGAAGTAGTGGGCAAGATCTACTACTTTGCCTGTCCCACATATGCAAAATCTATTGTATATTGGGATACTCTGAAATAGTCCTTCTTGTTTCATTGTATCCATCTGCTCAAAACAAAAATGAGTGAAGACTGTATGTAAATCTTTTTTTCATTGGGAATAACAAGTATTTTGCTCTTGAAATTGGGATTTATTTTTTTGCCAGTCATTTCATAGATTTCACAGCTGACAGGTCAGCTATCACCAATTGTTCTTTAATATCTAATATTCTTTGTCTGAAAACATTTCTCATATTGAATTAACCACACTTAATTAAAACACTGGTTTAAACACATTTTTTGAAAAATTAAAGAACCAAGATTTTTCTGATGTTTTAATCAACTGTTCATTTAAACGTACCTCAGGAAGCCTGACAACACTCATTTGAACTAACTTATTCCAATAATTAAATATTTCCAAGAAGGTAAAGATCTGACACAAATGCCATTCCAAAATCAGCTTTAATTACCTGGGCTTGGGAGGCTCTTGACAGTTCTCAGAACAAATATAATAATTGATTCTGTGTCTTTTCAATTTTCTTATTATTGGTAAGCCCTCTGATTTCTGTGCCAAAGATTAACACAACATCACCTTTGCATCACGTGGCTATGCCAGCAGCTGTGGGGTACAATTGGTGTCACAACCCAGCCCTGCTGGCTTATTTAGCCAACCCAGTTGTCCTTATTTAGTCCCGCCCAGGTGCCCTTCTTTTTAAGGGGATTGGGGAGGTTTTATATAAATGCTTTTAGATAGTTTTATAGTCTTTAGTTTTAATTAGTACTAGGTATAGGTTTTAACTGACGTTGTGAGCCGCTCTGGGTCGATTAGGTGAAAAGGGCGGTTGTATAAATCCAATAAATAAATAAATATATTCTTAAAAAGTTCAGGCAGTATAAAAATCCCTTCCTGGTGCTTTATTATTCTTTAATAACTGTATGGTGATAAAAGACCATTAAAAGAGATCATTTATGTTACTAAGATATTTTTTCAGCAAACAATGCTCCACTATCTTCTTGTTGTTGTTGACTGCAACTCATATCCAAGAATGCATTTTTTTCCTGAAGCAAGAAAATGTCATTGGTGTGAATTTGTTTAAGGGGGATCACAGATGGACTGGCTATGAAGGCTCACCTTGTGTCAGAATCCGGTCGTCCCAGTTGTTTAGGGCCCCTCCCTTCCAGTTCCTGAGACCCCTGTCTCATTACGGGAACCTTTAACCCTTGTTAACTCTATGGGAGAACCGGCCTGCATTAAAAGAACTTTTACTATGCTCAGGCAATGAAGCAAACGAGGGAGGTCTGGTAGCTAGGCCTTGTATGTGTGTGTGGTGTCAGCATCTGTTAAGGAAAGAGACAATCTTCAAGCAAAAACAGTTGATTTATTGTAGTAGGTTTCTTATAGGATAATCCAGAAAAGCATAAGTCAGTCCACAGGCAGTCCAAAACAAAACATAGTCCTATAGCATAAAGAACAGTCCAGAAAGGCCAATCACTCTAGGTAATCATTTTGAAGACAAAAAGGAATAGTCCCACAGGCCAAGATGTTATTCCATAGACATCAAAAAACAAACTCCTTCTGCTCTCCCCAAGATGGGGATTCTGCAGTCGGGAGGATACCCCAACCAATCAGAAAGAGCTTTTAGTGAAACAGCAAGTTCCCAAAACATGGGAACATGTTTACACATGTGTAGAGACCTATAGTCATAACAGGAGGTAAGGTTATGCTGAACTGGAAACAAGCTGTCTCGTGACACATAGTCTTATGAGACAGAGAGAAGAAAGGATTTTTGAGGTCTAGTTTAAACTACAACCTCAAGCTTTGAGAAACGTAGGAATAAATGTCTCCCATGACACCTTGTCCATATCCTCAAGGCTGTGGTAGTCCATTGTAGTCCTAGTGTTAAATCCTGCATGCCTCATTTCATGTGTGCCACAGGAGATGGCTCAAAATTAGATTGAAATTCACCCATCGAACTGTCAAAACTGTGGTAAGTTTTTGTTACCAGCCTTCAGCTCTGATTTTTATTACATTACTGGCTCTTTTAAAGGTAAAGATCTTCCTTGCTCGAAAGCCAGTTGTGTCTGACTCGGGGTGTGTGTGCTCATCTCCTTTTACAGCCAAAGAGCCAGTGCTGTCTGCATCTGCAGACATTTCCATGATCATGTGGCAAGTATGACTAGATGCTAGAATGCTGAAGCAATACCTCTTTATCTACTTGCAATTTTTTGCTTTCAAACTGCTAGATTGACAGGAGCTGGGACAGATGATGGATACTCACTTCACCTTGCAGCACTCAGATCTCGAACTGCTGACCTGTCGACCTTCCATCAAGCTCAGCATCTTAACTACTAAATCACTATGGCCCTTAACTGGCTCTTTTAGCCACACCTAATTTTTTTAAAAAATTATATCCCCTTCTAATAATTATTATACATCTAATAATGGATGTATAAATTCTACCATCTGAGGAACTGGGAACATTTCTCATACTTTTTTTTAAGATGGCACCCATGACAGGCTGCCTTTCTCAACTCCTATACAGTAATACCTCAGATAACATTAGTATCGAATAACACTAAAATCGCATAACATTAAGCAATCTGGGGGGAAGAATTGCATCAGATAACATTAAGATCCTATGGGATGCATCGGATAACAACCGCTAAAGCCTGTGTGGTTACAATGTATCTCTATGGATCCCATAGGATTTTAACATGCATCGGATAACACTAAAAATCGTATAACACCAAGACTTGTGGAACCAGGTTTTAGTGTTATCTGAGGTTTTACTGTATTTGATTTACTTTATTCTACTAGTTTGAGTTGTTTTAGTATCTCTCCCCCCCCCCCCCAGTTTTTCTGTTTGGTTTGTTTATTCACCATAATGAACTGACTTTTGCCAAACCCATAGAGTTGCCATGACTATGGATATTTATCACCTGATCTTACTTGATTATGCTTACTTGATATGCTTACTTGATATGAAAAACTCAGAGGAGCAACAGCAGCAGACAGCTGGAATGAGGGGGGAGGGAGAATTGCCAATGGGCTAGCAGCTGGAAACCTCAACTCAAAGGAGGAACAGCAGCTGACAGCCTGAGTGAGGAAAAGAACTGCCATCAGTCTGGCAGCTGGAAGCCTCGTCGCCCACTTTCCAGGACTTTGCATTACAGCTACCCAAACGTTGCATGATCTGTGGTGTCACTGCTGAGCTGATTGGACTAGTCTATCTATGTGAAGGAAGTGACACGGAGGAGGCATGGATGAAATAAATAGTAACTGTGATTTAGAGACATGGAAGAGGGAACTCTGTTTGTTTCCATTGGAGAATAAAGGCTGTAAAGATTATAAGGTGTTTGTTTATGACAGTCATTGAAGTATATAAGAATGAATTTTATCGTTGAATTGTGCTAACAATGGGAGTATTGCTCAGTTTCAGTGAGAGACTGAATCTACATGCATGAGCTGATCACACAGGGAGATCTTGTTCTGTAACCATTGGAGACTATCTTGAGCAGGCATTCTCAACCTACGGTCCACAGGACAAACCTGGACCCCAAAGCCTTTTCATCCAGCCCCTGATATCCTCCTTGCTCCCACCACTGCCACCTTGAAACACCGAAAAACTGGCAAACATGCACATTTTTGGCAAGTTCTTGTGCAAAATCTCACATGATCTCACCAAAATCTCATGAGATGTCACTGAAATGTTGCAAGATCTTGCCAAAAACATGCATTTTCACACAAGAACTTGTGCGAAAACAGCCATTCTGAGGGGAATGATCCAGCCCTCACCACAAAAAGGTTGAGAAAGCCTGATCTTGAGTCATATACATGTGGCTTGGTTTTAGATTTAGAACAGCTGTGTAGAGCTAAAATGAAAACTTGTGAAAAATTTCAAAGGAACTTTTTCAACATGGCTACTCCAGTTTTTGTACGAGACTTTCAATAGACATTCTTGTCTGTTGCAATCGTGCATAATTCCATTTGTGGTTGTGTTTAAATGATCTTAACGTATATACGCCTGCTCCTTGGTCTTTGCTTTGCCAATTTCACATCAACACAAACTGTTGCTGCTTTCTGTTGCAGGAATCCTGACAGGTTTGCGGCCCTTTGCAAAGTATGCTGTAACCCTAACAGCTTGCACTTTGGCTGGCTGTACTGAGAGCTCACATGCCTTGAACATCTCCACTCCACAAGAAGGTAAAGTAATTTCAAAGGTCTTGACTTCCACAGTTCAGTCATGAATAATAAAACAGGAGAGGAGCTAAATGCTGCAGAGCCATTTGCTGGAAAACCCCAACCTAATTTGATGACAAAGTGCATTGCCAGACCATAATTGCTCCATTTTTTGGGGGGTGCTAAAATGAATCAAACTCCATACCCTTTAATGACATGCATCTTTAATAGCTGTAATGCAGATTAATGGGCTTTTTAATTGCTGTTACATTGTTCATGCAAGAGCCTTGTCATTAATATGAAGCATCTGAAAGATTAATGAAAGCTTCCTCATTTTACTATGGCTCAGAAGTAAATCTAGAGACAGTCTGACTAAAAAGAATTGATCGTATGGCACAGTATGAAATTGAGAATCAAACGGTTGATTTCCATGGTCTCTTTTAACTGCTAAACACCAGCACAGGCAACAATTATTTCAGCCTGATGGAAGCTCAGAATGCCAATTGGGCCGTTTATTAATCTGTTGTACTTGAAACCTAAAAGTTGCAAGCATAAATTTCTGAAGCTGGTGTTAGCCATAAGAGCAGCAAGAAAGGGAAAATATGTTCCAGTTCTGCCTTGAGAAAGAAAGAGCGAGCAGCTCAATAACTTCTATGCATCAATTAGTGAAGAAAGAGCCCTGAAAAGATTGACAGAATATTTATCTTATACATAAAAGAAAATAACTTGAGCCAGATTTTAAATTTATGTCCGCATAAACCCACAGCTTTCCTCAAACAAATGGTATTACTTGTTGTATTGATGACAGATTTTGTTTCATAAGAACAGACAGAAGGATTCATTCCATAACATTTTAGGTGCTAAAAATAAGACATTTTTCTCCTATTTTAAAAAAACACCTCTCTATATGTTAAAATAGCCTTCCATTCCCATCTCCAAAGCTTTCAAGTTACAAGGAAATAGTTACACAGTATACAGTTTCTTCTCAATTTTTTCTTCTTCTCAAATTTTTAAAACTAAAGTGAGGCAGCAGTGAATGGTCCCAGAAAGAATGATGTTCTCATCAAGAGGCAGTTGCCTTGCCTCTTAATGAGAGGTGGTCAAATTTCCTCATGTTTGTTTTATTATATGATCAGCTATTGGCCAGTAAGTGTTTTTATCCTCTATGATTTGCCCAATAACATTATAATCTGGATAACCAGAACTCAGAAGCTCAGATCTTTCTGCTGAATCATTGCTTGCCTGGCCAGTTTATCCTGCTATGGTAACAGAGAAGATCATATTGCCAGTGGCTCAACAGTGATTGTCAGGCAGTGGTTAACTAACCTGTCAACCCTGAGGACAAACGGCCTTGGGTGGCAAAGTCCATAGGGAAGGGTGATGATCCCCAAGTGGATTAAATTCCATTTGTCTTCCTCTTGATCAGGGATTCTCAACCTGTGGCCAATGGGCTTGATGTGGCTCACAGCACCAGTTCATGTGGCCCCTACCACCTCCACCACACTAGGAAGTTCCATGTGGTAGAAGAAGGGGAAATGGCCATCTGGCCCCCGAAGCTGTCTGAAGGAGCATGATCGGGTCATGTCTTTAAAAGGTTGAGATCTCCTGTGCCAAAAGAGTTCAAGACCAGAAAGTGACTCACAGAGCTGGATCAGTAGTATGGATGTCATTGCTGTGATGCAGAAGGCAAATGGAAGGCCATTACATTATATTCTCAATCTTAATGGCTGATTGCCTTGATGATGGCCAATATTTTGAATCAGATACAGCAAAAGAAGAAGATGGTTTTAGTGTTCTAAATAGAGGGCAACAGGCTACAACTGAATCCTGGCAAGACTAAGTGGCTATGGGTCAGGGGTCCTGTGTTATCCCAGGAGCTACCATCTTTGGTTCTGGACAGGGCAATCTTGCCCCAAACAGACCCGGTGCGTAATCTGGGGGTCCTCTTGGAGTCATGACCAGCAATTACCAGCAATTAAAGGTGCTGGTAATTACTTTTAAAGCCCTACATGGTAGTGGGCCAGGATACCTAAGAGACCATGACACCCCTACAATATCTGTCCATCCCATCAGAGAAGACTGGAGAGGCTCTCTAATTGTACCTTCAGCTGGAGAGGCACATCTCTCTAGCACTAGAAGGAGGGCCTTCTCTGTGTCCGCTCCGGCCTTGTGGAACCTCCTACCAACTGAGCTGTGTCTCCAGACAGAGCTGCTGCCCTTTAGGAAGGGTGTTAAAACTTGGCTGACGGGGCAGGTGTGGAGTCCCAGGAACATGGTGACCCCAGCCTGCTGGCTGATTTGATTCCCTCTCTCTCCTAACCTCTCAATTCTCAATTTTTAACTTTGAATGTCTTAACCTTTAAAGTTTTTAATACTTTTAATCTTTTTAATTTTTAAGTCATGTTTTATTGAGGGGCTTATTGATTGTTTGTTGTTCTATGATGTGATGTTAGCTGCCCTGAGTCGCTCTGTGAGTAGGGCAGCATATAAATACAGTCAAACCTCGCATAACGAGCGTTTCGCTTAGCGAACAACTCACATAATGAGCAAGTTTTTTGCTAAGCGGTCCAACTCACATAATGAATTTTTCGCTATGCGAGTCGGACTTTTCCCTATGGAAAAACTTGCATAACAAGCATTTCTATGGGGAAAACTCGCATAGCAATTTTTTTTCGCTATGTGAGTTTTCCCCCTTGAAATGCTCGTTATGCGAGTTTTTCCATAGGAAAAAGTCCGACTCACATAGCAAAAAATTCGTTATGCGAGTCTGACTCGCATAGCGAAAACCTCGCATAGCAAGCAGCCATGCAGAATGAATTAAATTTGTTATGTGAGGTATGACGGTATCACTTTTGGGTTTGATGTGTGGCTAGGAATAGGAGATTAGGGAGAAAGCTGCCACCGAACACCAGCTTCTCAAGTTGGGAGAGAGCAAGTATTCAGACAGAATTGACTTTAAATGAAACTTCTCTGTTTATCAGGGAAGGAAATGGCAGTTCAAGCAGGACATAGCTACATTGGGCAGCTACTAACAGAAGCAGCTATGAAGATATCAGGCAGTGAAGGCACTAAATGAGATCAGTAGGCCACTTTCCAAATTTAATAAAAACATGAACTCTGTACAGCCTTCTGAAACCATGAACAATCTCTATCTCTGCAATTTGAACTCTGACTAGAGTATGATTCTAGATCCAGAAACTTTTACAAAGATTTCTGACTAGACATTGGTTCCCAAACTTGGGTAACCAGATGTTATTGGACTATAACTCACAGAAATCTTGGCCAGCACAGCCAACAGTGAAGGTTTCTATGGATTTCAGTCCAAGAACATTTGGGGACACAAGATTGCAAACCATTGGACTAGAATAGAGGAAGATACGATGACCAGAATTTTTTTTTTACAAAGACATCTACAAAGATTTCTAAATCTAGTGTTTTCCTTTAGTGTAGCCACCAAGACTTTGTGAAGCTGTCATGTTCTGTCTGGATACCACCAGGCTACTGGTCTTCAGCTGTTTCCCAGGTTATTCTTCTACTATAAGAGCTGACTGTTTGCCACACAAGCTGTGTATCTGATTAATTTATAGAATCGCCATTTTCTTCATAATCTTTGTATGTAACATATACTCCAGTGTGCCTGTCAGGTTCCTATGGAAACAATGGCATTAAAAGTTGAAGCAGAGCCTTCTGGGAGGATAATAGACATTTTAAGGAGAATTGAGCAAGTTCTGAGGAAACTGGTCCAATTTCTTGTCCCGATCAGTTATTATGGGCTGCACCATATGTCAAAATATCCCTGCAAAACAAAACAGAAAGTGGCTTCAAGTCCATTTCTGTTTCTTATTCTGTTTTATTTTTGGTGGTGTGAATTGAGAGAAAAAAATATTGCTCCTGGATATTTCTAGCAGCTGGAAGTGCACTTTTTGCACCTGAAGGGAGAGGGGCTAAAGAGGTCCCTGCAAAGCTCCAAAAAGCTCCTAAATATTGGCCATAGTCTATTGGCTACGGTTTGTCCACATCTGATTCTAAGAATGGGTTTTAGAGAGCTGGTTGCTTAACAGTTCGTATTAACTAGTTACTAATGGACTATTAAGTCGTCATTGTCGTCACCACCACCACCACCACCACCTCCTCCTCCTCCTCCTCCTCCTCCTAGGCCAGATGTGAAACTGCCAAAATGAATACACTTTTGGGGAGTTCATTCTGTACTTCTTTTTGCCTCATCTGGTGTGAGAAAGATTAGCCTGCACAAGGGGGCCATTGCCAGGGGTACACCCGATTGTGGTTCAAAAATACCACAATCTTCAAGGAGGTTATGTGTTCCCCACTGTTGAGGCTCATTGGATTTGAGACAAGTTTAGGAAAGGAAAGCTGACTTTAGGCCTCTGACTTTTGGCTGACGGTGGTGCATTCAGTAACTGGACCATTTAGTGCAGGGGTGGCCAACCTTGGTGCCCCAGGTGTTCTTCGACTTCAATTACCAGAAGCCAAAGTTAAGCACATTTGCTGTCTTATGGGAAGTGAAGTCCAATAACACCTGGGGCACCAAGAGTGGCCACCCCTGATTTAGTGGAACCAGATTAATCTGACTATTTTCTAGGTTGGGGATTGTCCATCTCCTGGCTCCTTCAAATTTTGTAACAAGGCCAAGCAGGGAATAGAGGGAGGTTCCCTGCAGATATACATATTTGGATATATTTGTAATGGGATGTCAGTATCTTCAAAGATAACTGACGTCCCATTACAAATCTCTAAATCCAGTTAGGCTCTCCTAGAGTGTTCTAAATGCTTTCACTGATACTTCACTGCATTGATAAATTAATGCACTGCTACCATTTGTCAATGAAAATTAGATTATTTTATGGCTGTCTTTGGAAAAGAACCCAAGAAAACCAACAAATACATAAATATACAACTCTCATACTATTGTGTATTTTGCATAATATAACATTATTTGGAGGATTCTTTATTTTTAATCTGTGAAAATGGTCAGCTCTTCTCTGTCTGCTGAGAAGTCATCCAGCAGGCAGAACAGGCATTCTTTTGGTGATTCAGGAAATAATCTCATTTATGCAGATGCACTTTATTGTATACAATGATTTTTTCCCTTCACAAAAATCAAATAAAGCCATGGGGAACATGTGTTTTATCCCTTAGAAGGATTGGACACAAAGTCAATGTAAGCAGTTTCTATTCTGGGATGCTTATGTTGAATGCATAGCAACAATACATTGATGATGCAGAAGATGGACAACAGCCGTACCCTCCAGCTTTGAGCATTTCCCCATTGAACCATTCATCATTTAACATGCACATTGCCGACCAGTATTGGCTGATACTACAAAAAAGGTTGTGTATGATCAAAGCTGCCTGCCCATATCCATGAGACTGAGCCAGAGCTTAAAGTGATAATAGAAAGCAAAAGACAGCTTTAGCATTGAGAAAGGTTATGTTCTTGCAAACATTTGAAGTGTTTAGCTGGTTTCCTTCAAAACCAGCCCTTCCAACAGAGGCCTTTATTACTGTGACATGAAATGTGTTTTTTACAGAAATGAGTTTACAAGGAGCACAGTAGGATTTTATATTAATATATTGTATTATTTATTTCTTGGATACAACCTGGTGGCCTGAATGTCACTTAGCTATAGGAGAGTAAAAATATTGCTGAAGTAGTGCAAAAGCTGGCTTGAGACTCAATATAAAGAAAACCAAGATAATGGCAACAGGCCCTATCAGGCCCTGGAAAATAGATGGGGAAGAAGTAGAAGCAGTGACAGATTTTACTTTCTTAGGATCAAAGCTCACTGCAAATGGTGAGTGCAGCCATGAAATAAAAAGGTGACTGATTCTTGGGAGGCAAGCGATGAGAAACCTAGGGAGCATAGTGAAAAGTAGAGACATCAAATTGCAAACAAAAATTCGTATAGTCAAAGCAATGGTATTCCCGGTAGCAATGTATGGTTGTGAGAGCTGGACCATTAGGAAAGCTGAGCGCAGAAGAATGCCTTTCAGATGTGGTGCTGGAGGAGAGTTTTGAGAGTCCCCTGGACTTTGAGGAGAACAAATACGTCATTCTTAGAAGAAATCAACCCTGACTGCTCTCTTGAAGGTCATATAGTAAAGATGAAGCTAAAGTACTTTGGACATCAAATGAGAAGAGAGGATTCACTTGAGAAAGCCTTGATGCTGGGAAAGGTGGAGGGCAAAAGAAAAATGGGACAGCCGAAAATGAGATGGCTAGATGGTATTGTAGAGACAATGGGCACAGAACTGAGCGAGTTGAGGAGGATGGTGGAGGACAGAAGTGCCTGGCGGACAGTTGTCCATGGGGTGGCAAAGGGTCAGAATCGACTGTGCAGCTGAACAACAACAACAACAACAAAAGTTGTGCAACAGTTTGCACAAGCAGTTGTTTGGCTACTTATATAAGCTAATGTATAGTTGTTGGCATAAACAGTTTGACATCCTAGATACGACCTTTGTACTTGAAAATGTACAATTGCTAGTTTAATATACTTTATGCTAATGTGAGATTGTTGGGTATCCCAACAATTGGGCTACTGGGCAGAGGGGCAGGGCAAACTCTGTGCTGGGGGAGGAGGCACTGTCATTGGACTGCTGGGCAGAGGGGCAGGGCGAACTCTGTGCTGGGGCGATGGTACATGTGCCCACAGAGAGGGCTCTGAGTGCCCCCCTCCCCCAGCACTATTATTTGTTAATAAGGAAAAGCAGAAAAGATAGTTCTAAAATATTTTTCAATGAACAATTAATTTTATATTTTGGAATGGTTGTGCTTTACATAATGCTATTTAAAGGTTTTTTTAATTCTATGAAAAGTCCTAAGGCAGTGATAGTGAACCTATGGCACATATGCCAGAGGGGGCACTCAGAGCACTCTCTGTGGGCAGATGCACCATTGCCCCAGCACAGAGTTCACCCTGCCCCTCTGCCCAGCAGCCCAATGGGAGCACTTCCTCCTTCCCTGTTGCTGTGTTGGCATTTTACAAAAAATAAGTGGGTTTTGGGTTGCAGTTTGGAGGTTCACCATCACTGTCCTAAGGCATATGTTCTGAGATATTATTTGTATCATAACTCAAACATCATGCTTATCATTCTTAGTACTTATTTGATGGAAAGCTTGCATTTGTTATTATAATGTGTCCTTTATTTCTTTCCACAGCTCCACAAAATGTCCAGCCACCAACAGCTATTTCCTTCCCCACCTCTTTACTGCTGAGCTGGGCTCCACCAAAAATACCCAATGGGATTATAACATGTTATTCTTTATACATGGATGCACAACTAATTTACACTGGAAATGAAACCAAATATATTGTCAAGGGTGAGTCTTTTTGATAACTCATATACACATGACACTGAGTAGATATTTATATCTAGTGTTTCACATTTCAGACTCATTATCCTTACTGTACATTAGGAATATGCCCAATTCATATGTGCATTCTTTTGATATAGGATCAGAGATTCACACCACAAAAGTCCTCTTCATGAAAATATATCTATCATTTTGCCCATATAACAAGTAGATCTGTTGCTACAGAGTAAATGGAAGTAAATGGAATGTATGTATGTTAAGGCATGACTATTAGACAACAGAGAAAGTATTATTAAATGGTGAACAAAATATGTGTGAATGAATTAGTAGTGTTCTATACCCAAATATACTGACTGTGGTTTTCTCTCTAAGTACTGTGGCCCTTAAGTAGGTTAAATAGCACTAGACATGAGAGGTTTTGGAAAATCCCATGATTTGAAGATGTACAAACAAATTGTGGAGAAGGGAACTAGCTCAGATATCACCCCTTGCAGATGGATCAGGACTACCTGATTGCTTGAAGGTTAGTGGGAACAGAAAACTAGGGAAATTAGAACTGAATGTCACAGGAAAATTGATTGAGTGATTGAGTAACTGCATTTTAATACCATTTATTTGGGATATTTCCCACTCTGGATGTGCACATACAAATAATAAAATAACCAGTGGTGGGATGTCAAAAATTTTACTACCCCACTGTGACATCATCACAGTGTGGGTGGAGCTAACGCCATGATGTCATGGGTGGGGCCAAAGAAACAAAATAAAATAAAAATGAGCACACACACACATACCCCTCAACCCACCCACCCACCCACCCACCCACAACACAAACCTGTAAATAAATTAAATAAATAAATAAATAAAATTTACATTAGAATAGACCCACCCACCCAAACACCCACCCACTCACCCACTCCAAACACAAACACGTCACTTACCTGTTAGTATAAGTGCCTGGGCAGCACCATGTTGCAAGATGGATATGATCATCGTACCAGTTCTCTAGGATAATATGCCTTAAAGTAAATGTAAAACACCTCTACCTCCTTAAGGGTTCTCCAGTTGGAACAGCAATTGGAACAGCACAGGTGTAGCTTATTGATGAGGTAACTCCAAGACTTTTCTTAAAAACCCTAAGCCAGGCGGCCAGCTGCCAGGCCTTTTTAGGAACTGTGGTAGTACAACAGTACTGTATAGGTAAAGGTATTAAATACACATTAAAATACACACAGAGACACCATATCCAAAGGTGAGTCACTTACCCTGGGGAGCAGGCTATAGGAAGCTTCAGGCTAGCAGCTTCTCCTCCTCCTCCCTGCTTGGGAGGACAGCAAGGAGGTTGTGCATACACGCCAAGCACCTGTAGGTGTGCATGCACACCAAGTGCTTGGCACACATACGCAGTGGGGGAACCAGTGAAAAGGTAAGCCCCGATGGTGGTTCCCCCCCAAAAGCTGCTACTGGTTCTCCGGGACACTGGGAAAAGTTACTACCAGTTCTGGCAAACTGGTGCGAACCTGTTACATCCCATCACTGAAAATAACACAATAAATCAAACAACAAAATCAAACAACTGAACAAGTACATCATAAAATAAAATGAAATACATGGTGTCTGTGGGCACAGAGGGTCAACTGACCAGGTAGTTTATTGTTAAGGATGTAATATTCTGAAAGGCTTCCCTGAAGAGGAGTTTTAAGTTGTTTTTTAAAAGATATACAGGAATAGGGCCTGATGAAGCTACACTGTTAGTAAGTTCCAAAGCACTGGTGCAGTCACCGAGAAGGGTCTATTTTTAGTTATAGACAGTGGTGGGCAGCAACAGGTTAACACACACCAGGTGGGGTGTTAGCATAATTGGGTGGCCTCTAGGCAGGGGGGTTAACGAAACTGGGTGGCCATGCCCACCTCCCTGCCCTGCCCCATCAGATTTTGTCCCTGCACATGGTTCAAGCTCTACCTTGCTCAAAAGCCAGTCATATCTGACTCTAGGGTGCAGTCCTCATCTCCGTTTACAGTCAAAGAGCCAGTGCCGACTGTGTTTGCTGATGTATAGATGGCCATATGGCAGGCATGATTAGATCACCCATGACATAGGCTCTGCCCACAATGTAGGCTCCGCCCAAAACATAGGCTCCACCCATGGTGTGGTAGCAAAATTCTTCACTGCCCACCACTGCTTATAGACTTTCTAGCCATCCTCGGGGGCAGCACCTGGAGCTGCATAGATTGAGATGCATGGGTGATGCAAGGAGTTGTTCTGAGGGAGAGACGATCCAACAGATAACAAGGTTACAAACCATATAGGGCCTTATATAATAACACTAGCACCTTGTATCTTACATAGCAGGAAAACGGGTCATGATATCCAAGGACTGTGGGCACTTTGGACATTTCTGTTATATCGCAGAATCAGATTATTTTCATCTCAACACCAAGGAAGATTTCACATCAGGGACTGCTTCAGCAACTGTAAAAGGGAAAACACTTTAATTTAGAGAATTATACTAGGATACAAAATGTATCTGCTCTTTGCCAAAAGGATTTATAACACCAACTCTATTATGTGTGAAGGCAAGTTTGGTCTTGGAATACAGAATGAAGCAGGCCAAAGACTGTTAGAGTTCTGCCAAGATAACGCACTGGTCATAGCAAACACTCTCTTCCAGCAACACAAGAGGAGACTTTACACATGGACATCACCAGATGGCCAACATCGAAACCAGATTGATTACATACTCTGCAGTCAAAGATGGAGAACTTCTATACAGTCAGCAAAAACAAGACCAGGAGCAGATTGTGGCTCAGATCACAACCTACTGATTGCAAAATTCAGGCTTAGACTAAAGAAAATAGGAAAAACAATTAGGCCAGAAAGATATGACCTAGAAAACATTCCTTGGGAATACACAGTGGAGGTGTGGAACAGATTTAATGCCCTGGACCAGATAGACAGAGTGCCAGAAGAACTATGGACAGAGATGCGGGACATCATACAGGAGGCAGCAAGAAAAAACATACCAAAAGAAAAGAAGCGTAAGAAAGCTAAGTGGTTGTCCGATGAGGCTCTTAAAATAGCAGAGGACAGAAGGAATGCAAAATGCCAAGGAGAAAAGGAAAAATACACTCACTTGAACACAGAATTTCAAAGAAAAGCAAGGAGAGATAAGGAAACCTATCTGAACGAACAGTGCAAAGAAATAGAGGAAAACAATATCAGGGGTAGGACTAGAGATCTTTTCAAAAAAATTGGGGAACTCAAGGGAACATTTAAAGCAAAAATGACCATGATAAAAGACAAAGACGGCAAGGAGTTAGCAGATGCAGAAGAGATTAAAAAAAGATGGAAAGAGTACACAGAGGAACTCTACAAAAAGGACCTCAACACCCCTGATAATCACAATGATGAGAACATTGAACATGAGCCAGACATTCTAGAGAGTGAAGTCAGAAAGGCCTTAAAAAACACTGCAAACAACAAAGCCAGTGGAGTTGATGGTATCCAAGTTGAACTTTTCAAAGCACTACAAGATGATGGAATCAAATTATTGCATTCTATATGCCAGCTGATTTGGAAAACAAAACAATGGCCACAGGATTGGAAAAGATCTGTATACGTTCCACTCCCCAAAAAGGGTAATGCCAAAGAATGTTCAAATTATCGAACAATTGCGCTCATCCCTCACGCTAGCAAGGTGATGCTCAAGATAATACAGGATAGACTGCAACAGTATGTGGAGAGAGAATTACCAGAAGTGCAGGCGGGTTTCAGAAGAGGCAGGGGGACTAGAGACCACATCGCCAACATCAGATGGATCATGGAAAAAACAAAGGAATATCAGAAACAAGTCTACTTCTGTTTCATTGATTACACTAAGGCTTTTGACTGTGTCGACCATAACAAAATGTGGCAAGTAATTAAAGAGATGGGAATACCGGAACACCTTATAGGCCTCATGAGAAATCTGTACATGAATCAAGAGGCAACAGTTAGGACAGAAAATGGAATGACGGAGTGGTTTGGAATAGGAAAAGGAGTAAGACAAGGCTGCATTTTGTCACCCTGCTTATTCAACTTATACACAGAACACATAATGCGCAATGCAGGGATGGAGGAATCACAATTTGGGATCAAAATTGCTGGAAGAAACATCAACAATTTGAGATATGCAGATGATACCACCCTAATGGCTGAAAGTGAGGAGGACCTAAAGAAGCTCCTGATTAGGTTGAAAGAAGAAAGTGAAAAATCTGGCTTGAGACTCAATATCAAGAAAACCAAGATAATGGCAACAGGCCCTATCAGTCCGTGGAAAATAGATGGGGAAGAAGTAGAAGCAGTGACAGATTTTACTTTCTTAGGATCTAAGCTCACTGCAGATGGGGATTGCAGCCATGAAATAAAAAGGCGACTGATTCTTGGGAGGCAAGCAATGAGAAACCTGGGGAACATAGTGAAAAGTAGAGACATCACATTGAAAACAAAAATTCGCGTGGTCAAAGCAATGGTATTCCCTGTGGCAATGTATGGTTGTGAGAGCTGGACCATTAGGAAAGCTGACCGCAGAAGAATAGACGCCTTTGAGATGTGGTATTGGAGGAGAGTTTTGAGAGTCCCCTGGACAGCAAGGAGAACAAATAGGTCAATCTTAGAGGAAATCAAACCTGACTGCTCATTGGAGGGTCAAATAGTAAAGATGAAGCTAAGGTACTTTGGACATCAAATGAGAAGAGAGGATTCACTTGAGAAAGCCTTGATGCTTGGAAGGGTCGAGGGCAGAAGAAGAAGGGGACGGCCCAAGATGAGATGGCTGGATGGTGTTGTAGAGGCAATGGGCGCGGAGCTGGGCGAGTTGAGGGGGATGGTGGAGGACAGGAGTGCCTGGCGGACGGCGGTCCATGGGGTCGCAGAGGGTCGGAATCGACTGTGCGACTGAACAACAAAACTGAACTGCTTCTTTAAGCAGACTGTGATTATGAGAATGGTAAAGATTGCAATTCTAAGTACACTTGCTTGGCAGTCCCACTGAATTCATTGAAATTTGTTTTGGAGTAAGCATTAAGTGAAATTGAACTGCACTTAAATGTAACCTGTAGTTCCAGGACAGAAAGCAAAACCTAGCAAAAATGCTCTCTGTGCTTGTGTGTTTAGAAATCTAATCTATGCAAGAGTTTCCCTTCCATTTTTGAAATGTATCTATTGAGAACCAATTTCTGGACCTATATAACCAATTCATTCATTTTTTGTTTTTTGTAGGATGTATAAATCAAGTACAGTAAAACCCCAATTTATGTAAAAAGTCAGTTCTATACCAAATTAATGTAACTCAATTTTTTATGTAAGTCGATGCATCCCCATAGGGATGCATTAAAGGGAATTTTTTTAAAAAATGTAGCGATCTCCCTACCTTTTGCATACTTGTGGGCACCGCTCATCCCAGTTGTTTACGGAGGAGCTCAAACAGGCAAAGAGACGCCAAGAGGACCTCTGGGTAAAGACCCAGAGCGAGTCCGTTTGAACACTTGCTAGAGCCACTATTAAAGCCTATCTTGTGGCGATGGGGTGGTGAAACGTCAATATTTCACCACCCTCATTGCCTCTGCAGATAATCGCCCAGTGACCCTGTTCCAGGTGACCAAGGCCGTCCTCGGTAGAGGGGTGTCAGGCCCAGGTTGGCAGGGGTCCGCTGAGGCTTTTGCTGATTATCTGAAGGAGAAAATCACTTGGATTTGTTCAAAGTTTAATTCTGGCATGGAAAACATAGAGCTGGGGTTGACCAGAGTGCAGTCTGGCCATGTTATTTAGGATCAGTTTGATCCAGTTGTCCCTGAGGAAGTGAACAGGCTCCTGGGATCTGTTTGAGCCACTACCTGTGCATTAGATCCTTGTCTTGCCTGGTTAGTTAAAATTACCAGGGCGGTGACAGGCGGTTGGGTCAAACCAATTATAAATTCTTCATTGAGGGAGGGTTTTTTCCCAGCACAATCAAAATATGCCTTCGTACACCATCTCCTGAAAAAGTCATCACTTTACCCCACAGTGCTTGCCAACTACCGGCCTGTATCCAACCTGCCCTTTTTGAGTAAGGTTTTGGAGAAGGCAGTGGCATAGCAGTTACAGGAGATCCTGGATGAAGCGGATTATGTGGACCCTTTTCAGTCAGGATTCAGGACCTGATATGGTACCAAGACTGGATTGGTCGTGCTGGTGGATGATCTCTGGTGCTGGTAAATGATCTCTGGAAAGAGCAGGATGGTGGTCATCCGTCTGTCCTGGCTTTTCTTGACCTCTTAGCGGCTTTCGATACTGTCGACCATGATATCCTTCTGGAGCGGGTCCAAGGTCGGGGGGGTCCAGGGCACTGTTCTGTCCTGGTTCTCCTCATTTCTGAAGGACCAGTTTCAGTCAGTGTGGCTGGAGGGTGAGAGGTCCAGCTCTAGGACCCTCCAATATGGGGTGCCTCAGGACTCGGTGCTCTCACCTCTCCTATTTAATATCTCCATGAAACCTCTGGGTGAGATCATTTGTTCCCACAGGGTGAGGTATCATCAATATGCAGATGATACCAAGTTATACATCTCGGCCCATGGGGATACAAGCGATGCCGTGGATGTCCTCTCCAGGTGCCTGGAGGCTGTCAGGGTCTGTATGGGGGTCAATGGGCTACAACTGAATCCTTGCAAGACTGAGTGGCTATGGGTCAGGATTCCTTCATTATCCCGGGAGCTACCATCTTTGGTTCTGGATGGGGCAATCTTGCCCGAAACAGACCTGGTGCATTATCTGAGAGTCCTCCTGGACTTGTGACTCCTGCTCAAAGAGCAGGTGGCAGTTGTGGCCAGGAGGGCTTTTGCACAGCTTCGTGTTATACACCAGTTATGCCCACTCCTAGATAGGGATTCCTTGCTCATGAGCACACACACTCTGATCACCTCCAGACTTGACTATTGCAATGTGCCCTACATGGGGCTGCCTTTGATGACCATTCGGAGGCTGCAACTGGTCCAGAATGCTGCTGCTCGGGTGGTGATGGGCTGTGGGCATTATGCACATGCCTCACCACTGCTTCGGGAGCTGCACTGGTTGCCAGTGTCCCTCTGGGTGCAATTCAAGGTGCTAGTGATTACCTTTACAGCCCATCATGGTAGTGGGCCAGAATACTTAAGGGACCGCATTACCCCGTGAACATTTGTCCGTCCCACCACAGCGAATCAGAGAGGCTCTCTTATTGTTCCATCAGCTAGAGAGGTGCATCTCTCTAGCACTAGAAAGAGGGCCTTTTCTGTGTCTGCTTTGCCCCTATGGAGCCTTCTGCCAATTGAGTTGCGTCTCTAGACAGAGCTGCTGCCCTTTATGAAGGGTGTAAAAATTTGGCTGGCATGGCAGGTGTGGGGTACCAGCAACACAGTGACACCAGCCTGCTGGCTGATCTGATATCCCCCCCTTCTCTTTTAATTTCTTAATTTTTTAACTTTTAAAAAGTTTTTAATCTTTTAAATTTTTATGAGTTAGCCATGTTTATGGATGCATGTATTGGATTGTTGTTCTGCAATATTATGTTAGCCGCCCTGAGTCGCTTGTTGAGTAGGCGGCATACAAATGCAATAAATAAATAAATAAATAAATAAATAAATAAATAAATATTTATTTATTTATTTATTTATTTATTTATTTATCACACTTGTTTATCGCCCCCCTCATCAAAGTGACTCGGGGCCATTTACAAAAAGTCATCAATAACAATTAAAATCAAAATTAAAATTAACTGATTAAAAGGTTAAAATGTTAAAACTAGGAGTTACAGCTACAAGGCAAGGGGGTCAAATTATCCAACCAGCTGGGGTTATTGTTCCATCCATTCCCCAGACCCGACCCGCCAGCCAGGTTTCCACTCCTTTTCTAAATAAATAAATAAATAAATAAATAAAATGCTGCTGCTTCCTCTTGTCCTTCGGGGGAGTGGGAAGTGCCAACACCACCACCAGTGCTGATGCTGATGCCCCTGCTGCTTCTACAGCTCCAGTAGAGTACAGGGGTCACATCCCCTTGGCCATGTTCCCCATCCAAGGCTTCTCTGGTCCTCCGTTTTGGCTGGGGATGAGCTTCTGAGTGAAACTGCTCTATTCCCCTCTTCTCCAAGGCTTCTCCTGGGCTCAGTTTCCCTACAAAACATGTTCCCAGCCAAACTGAGCCTCAGAGAAACCTTGGACAAAGAGGGGAATGGAGTAGGTTTCCTCCAAAGCTGGTCCCCAGCCAAACCAGAGCCACAGAGAAGCCTTGGAGAAGAGGGAAACTGAGTGGTTTCCCTCCAAAGCTCATCCCCAGCCAACCCTGAGCCCCAGAGAAGTCTCGGACGGGAGTGGAGTCCCAGTAGAAGCAATAGGAACTCCAGAAAATGCTGCAAAATTGCTGCAATTTTTGCTGCTTCCTATGCCACCTCCACTGCTATCACAGTAAGTGGTGCAGGGTGGAATTTTTAATTTTAAAACGACAGCACTGCCATTTTAGAATTACAAAACACAGGAAAACTCTCAGCATATTTTTTTTTTTGCTTAAATTGGGATGTGATTTACACACACAAAAAACCATTATGTGAGTCGAATTTTATGTAAGTAGAAGCATATGTAAATATAAATTTTAATGTATTTATCTTGAGAAGACCAAATGACATGTAGTATATGGGACAAGGAAACAATTGTCAAACATGCAGGAAAAATTAGAAAGTTCTTCATAATGTTTAGTCAAAACCATGTTTTGAGCAATTAAGCACCATGCTATTTGGTGAGTACTACTTTATGGTAAATGTGTTTTGAATTGCAGGCTAACAAGATTAGGGGCAGACGTGGTGGCATGTCATTGTCTACAGATTATGCAGACAGGAATTAGGAAATCCCTCTAAAGCTGTTAAAGAAAATATGAAAAGTGGTTAGTAATATGAGCAAACAAGATGATGAGTCAGGTTTTAAAGGCTCTTATTCTTAACTGACAAATGTCTACAATGGAAACTAAACACATCTGTATATTGAGAAACAGGTTCTTAAAAAAAAGTTGGAGGGTATCCTTAGAAAAATGGAGGTGGTATGATTAAGATGGCCAAACATTAAAAAATTTAGCCAGTGTAGATAATTTCTACCACAGAGCTCAAGAAGATTAATTTTGTGGGCTACTATTCTCAGATATTGAAAGGTTTTGGAAGTCATCATACAGAACATTCTCCATGTTTTAGAGAATAAAATAGGTAAGTAATTGTCTGGATAACGATTCATGCTTCCATGTCACATAGTGTCCTAAGCAAAATGGAGACCCTCGACCACAAGCTACCCTGATGGCAATATTGGATATTCACTTTTTCATAATGGCTTTACCACTGCATCAGATCACCACCCAGGTATTAGTCCTTCTAGGTTAAGCAGAGAAGCACCTGAGCCCCTGCTCAAACTGTGTCCCCCTGGATCCTGTTAGTTAATCCAAATTACTAAGTACTCTGGAATGGAAATATTTTATAATTCACATATTGCTATATCCAACCAGTTTTCCACACATAGCTATAGGCCAAAATAGAGAAATAAGTTTAAAATCCTGGGGTATCATCTGATATTATCCACAATCTGGATTACCAGGTTTGTGGAACAAGATGTGGCACAAAGTACCTGACTGTGTGTTGTCGCTGGTGTTTTTGACTCGGTGCAGTGTATCCTGCAATGACAGAGGAGCCTGGCATGCCTGGCTTGCTGTGGCCCATGGATCAAAGGATCAGACTCAACTGTGCGACTGAACAACATCTTGGAATGCATTCAGTTAAAATTTCTTGCCATGCACATCCCACAAGATACTAGTGTAGTGGGTCACTTTTGACACTGAAGAATGAGCCCAGTTAGAGAACCCCTTGAAGGCTGTTGATGTATGCTATAATAAATAGTGCACACTTTAAGTCAAACTTTTTCATTCTGTATTCAAAGGTAATGGATTTTCAGTAACCATAGTAACCTTGGTGTATTTCTGGATAAATACATGAGGTATATACATTTTAGTTTTATTCTTGAATATAAACTACCACATTATGTATAGCTAATAATATGAAAAATAGGATATAGGTTCGCATAATGACAGTTTAAACTAGTATGCATTTTTCTTCAGCAAAAAAATAAATATTTATCAAATGTATAGGTGCAATTAATATCCTACTCCAGGTTTTTCTATATTCTTGTAGTGTCATTTATCTTCTTTCCCCCCCTCAAGATCGCCATCAATCTTTGTGCTTATCTACATACACTGTCCCTTACTTCTACTTGTAGAAATGTGGATGTAGAACTGCTTGTAATTTTATCATTAAATACATTATTAATAGTTATTGTTACAGATCAAAAGGAAACACTTTTCTTATTTAGCTACTTCTTTTTAGTACTGTATCTGTATTTGGTATGGGCGATGGTTAAGACTAGGCCTTCTAAAGGTCTACCTTGTTGCCTAGTAGGTTGTCTGTTAATTTTGGCAATAGTGGTTCATATTTAATTTTTCACACTAAAACCTTAATGCTTCATCCATTCCACTCTTCTTATGCATTTCACTTATTCGCCAAAATCCTGTTGCTTAGTATATTAAATCACACAAGAGTAATCAATGTGTATTTGGTGAAATAACTTTTCTGTAAGTTTCATCGATTCAAATGGGTATACTCTAGCTGTGACTTACCTAAGCATAGTGAATTGCAATTAGAGTAAACCCATTTAAATTAAATTAAATGGGTGTACTTTAGTATGATTTGCTGTGCTAAACCACAAGATTGCAGGCACTGTGGTAAAAAAAAAATAATCAGCACTGACACTATATTGTTACAATGCTATGTTATGGAATAATTAAATTTCCCTGAAATTAACAATCCAAATTGAAGAACACGTAGTCCGTTTGAAAATAGTGACACTGCCATTGATCAGTGCTTGGTATCATTAATTCTGTATATAGAGGAAGCAAATTCAGCATACCACCAACAAAAGGGTAGCTAGGGCTAGCTGAGTTTGGCACACTGGTGTTTCAATAGCTAAGCAGAAGAAATTCAGTGCATTTTCTGGATGTGACATTCCGGGGAGGGGTTTTAGAGTAGCAATGTGCTTATTTGTGGCATCTCTGCTGTATCATTTTCTCTAACGGTGCATTAATGCAGTGCTAAATAAAATCTGCTTATTTAAAATCCCTTTAAATAGTGTTTAAATATTTTCTGGTGATACAATCTGCTAAAGTGGTTATCCTTGCTGCAGATTTCAGTTAACCTTGTTGCAGATACTAAGCCCAAAGCTATGCATGCTTTTAGGGGCTTTGATTAGGGAGCAAAATCTAATGGTGTCATTATAATGCCACAGCTGGACAAGCTGTATTGGAGTCTCTTGTCCTTCAATCAGATTTGGGTAACACAGTGAGCCAGGGGAGAATGCATAGTGTCTCTGCCTGGATTGTTGATCTCTTAACATATAAAAGGAGCATTCAGAAAATTAATTCATAGGGATAACAACATTAAAAGGTCTAACAAAAAACCCTGAAGGCTCCTATAGCAACACGTAGTGGTACAAAGAGACAACTTCTTATATAGTGATTCCAAGTGCAGATAAAGCTCTGGTTTTTGACTCTATACCAGGGGTTCCCAGCCTACGGCTTGTGGGCTGGCCCCTGCCCCTTACACCATCCCATCTGGCCCGTCACTGCCTCTGCTGCACCTGGAAGTGGAGGCAGGTGCATTTACATCATTGTAAAACACCCATGCATGCACAAACGTGTCCATGGATGGCATAAATGTGGAAGTGGATGCATTTATGTCAGCTGTAAATGTGCCCGCTTCCAGGAGGTGTGGTCCAGCCCACAATGCTGTCCGGGGGACATGGTCAGGCTACCAGTTGTGATTACAGTATTTAAATGGTGGCAAAATTGACATACACTACTACTGCTGCTGTTGTTGTTGTTGTTATTATTATTATTGTTGTTAATGATCAGTTTTCTAGGGGAAAATAGGTGTTACTATATTGCAGCAACATCAACAAAAAAGAGTATTAATGACTCACATAGTTTATTTGTCATTTCTTTTTCTAGACTATAACCTTCTGAAAAATAAAATGATGGTGATGATGATGATGATGGTAGTGGCAGTGGTGATGATGATGATGATGATGATGATGATGATGATGATGATGATGATGATGATGATGATGATGATGATGATGATGATGATGAAAGCTTAGGGTCATAATCATGCAGGAATATATATGAGAATTCCCATTTAGAAACCATTTATTTAGCAAAGATTGCATTTGTTCCAAGATCAATCAATTGAACTTCCTTTGTAAGAATCTGATTGAATGTTTACAATAATTGGAATTATTTTAATTCCTAAATTACCACTTAGATTTCTTAAATTTTAATCCCAAACCGTTGTATCCAAATACTAAGTACCAAAAAACTTTCAGGGACTGCTCAATTACATTTAAATAATCAAAGAGGTCTGTAGGAATGTCACATATGCAGATTGATAGCTATGGACATGATTTAAAACCGTCTATTTATAGGGAAATAAAGATGTACTACTTTCAGGTTTATTGCATTCATTCCAGGTGCCTTTTCCTAAGATTTTATTTCTACTAGAAAGCTGGGATACCCCATTTGCCCATTAGATGTGAGGAAAAGAGATTCTATCTATTATATGTAAATCTGTTGGTAGGAAGAATTCAATACAGTAAAACCTCACATAGAGTGCCTCACTTAGAGAGTAACTCGCTTAAAGAGCAGAATTTTCTCTGAATGGTTGCTTCGTTTAACAACTAAAACCAATCAAAAACTCGCTTAACAAATAAATTCCAGTTCACAATTACCACCACCACCCGGACAGAAGTCACAATTGGTCACTTACAATGATGTTTTGCTTAAAGAGCAAACTCGCTTAAAGAGCAATCCCATGGAACACATTGTGCTCTTTAAGGGAGGTACAACTGTAATACTAACTAGGAACTGTACCATGCTCTTGAAAACCAAATACACTAGTACCCCGGACAACGTTATGACATGGTTCCACAAGTCATGACGTTGTCCGGTTTTTAATGTTGTTCGATACATTGATCCAACAACGCTAAAAAAAACCTGAGAAGAGGCGCTCGCACGCGCGTGAAAAGGCGCACCAGCAGGAGCCTCTTCTACCAAACGGGTATAGCAACGGGCATCGCACGTCAAGGCAAGGTATCAAAGCGGAGGGTGCCACCCCCACTTTGATCCCTTACCTTAATGTGGGATCCCCGTTTCGCACACCTGGGCAAGGGTCGGCTTTTCCGAATTGGAAAAGCCGAACCTTGCCCAGGCGCACGAAACGGGGATCCCACCTTATGGTAAGGGATCAAAGTGGGGGTGGCACCCCCCGCTTTGATGCCTTGCCTTGACGTGCGATGCCCATTTAGGCGCTTTGTGAGACTTTTTGCTGCCCTGCGGTGAGGGGGGGGCGAGTTCAAAAGCCCCCATGTCGGCTTCTTGCACGGGCGCGCGCGTCAGATGGGGGCTGCAGAGGCTACAGGGAAGAGGTCCTGCCTGTGTGGGAAGCCGACATGGGGGCTTTCGAACTCCGCCCCCGCACCACAGGGCAACAAAAAGTCTCACCGCCAAAGCGGCACTGGCCAGATGGCCGGATACCTGGTGGCGGGAGGGGGGAGGAAGGGTGATGTGTCCCAGCAACTGGGTTTCCTTTTAAAAAGCCCCCATGTCGGCTTCTCACGCGGGCGCGTGCACGTGTGAGACGGGGGCTACAGAGGCTACGGAGCTCTTCCCTGTAGCCTCTGCAGCCCCCATCTGACAGGCGCGCTCGCGCCCGTGGGAGATGCTGACACAGGGGATTTTTAAAAAGCCGACCCTTGTTTAGGCGAGCAAAACGGGGATCCCACGTCATGGGCAGGCGCTTGGGGGGGGTTGGATTGGGTAGATGTTCTACCCAATCCAACTCCCCCCCCACGCATACGATTGTTCTGAATAACGTGAAAATCGCGTTATTCGATACAAGATTTTTCCAAAAATCTTGTCACGTTATGCGGTTTTCACGCTATACGGTACTCGTGTTACCTGGGGTATTATACAGTGTATGCTAGCATTGATCAAGGGAACAGACTGTCCTATTTTCTTCAGACATGTATGATAGGATCTTGTATTTGTCAGGTTATCTCACATGATCATGAAATACCTTCTACAAAATGATAGTGTGATCCATTGCATGTTCACTCACTTCAGTGAGGCAGAGTTCCAGATACAGTCTACAACTGCAGCCTGTCATTCATGTGCAAATAAAAATATTAATGCATTATGCAACTATGCAATAAACAAGGTATCTTTTACATGCAGCATTTTAACCATTAATGCGAATAGTACCACATACAGTAGAAGCCAATGTATCCACAAGTGAAATGCAGTAGTTTGCAAAAAACAAACATTTCAAAATATTTAGCAGATTTTGGTTCAGCTTGGTACACAGTACAGGAAATGCAAGTTTATCTCAAGGGTTTTTTCTGTTATCTTTATAAGTTTTTTTAGTTCTAAATTTGCATTTCTTAAACCCAATACACTTTAAATGTACTTTAAAGTAAAATCTCTTGATTTCTAGTTTTAAAAAAAGAAATAAGGTTTTTTAATATAAATTTGCATGACAGGGCATTTCTACAGCTAGGTTAATTCTATTTCCTGCAATAAAAAGTGTTGTATCATTACTGAGGAGTAGCTAAAGTTGTAACACAGAATTCTGTAATGGAAAGTGAAAATAAAAAACTGCATTTGAAGGAATATGATGTTTGGAAAATAGAATAGTACATTGTAGGTATTACAAGTACTGTGATCTATATAGTGCAAGATAATTATTGTTGCTTGGTTGTTAACCCCTGGGCTGTAACTAAACACTACATGTGTATCATATCAAATGCAGCTGCTACATTGGGGACAATCTACCTGGCCCAGGATGGTAATGAATGATGGCAACACAACCAGGAGATGCAGTACAGACCCAAAAGCAATGCAGTTTATTATTGTCCCCTTAAGATTTAACATTTAACAGTATTCTCATGTGAGGCACATAGGGAATAATATTACAGATTATATGGAAGTTTCCACTTACTACTGAAGGATGCAAATTACCCTTGGACGTGCTGGCTGCTTCTAGAAAAAAAAATCTGAGCCACTCTCTACTTCTATTAAGCCATAAGCAACTGTGTGACTGAATTGGCTAGAAGCAGCTTTATGTGCCTTGACTAAATTTCTCATTTGATTATGTTATAGCATTTTCTATGCATTCATTCACATTATAAGACAGGATACAGCAGTTCCATAAAAGTATGTTCTAATAAGGCAGGTACTTCCTGTAATCTCATTTGCACACTGTGGGCAACCCTTCCATATTAACCTGGTTATTAGCAATCTTGTTATTGCATTAACTTTTCATGCATACAAAGAAATAGTCAACTTCAACGGGAAACAATTAACGAGATGATTAAATTGTATGAGTTTGGCATTAAATTTAGAAGAACAATCAAAAAATTATATCAACATGGTTCCGCCTGTGTAAGGGTGGATGATGGGTGTACAGAGGATATAAAGTTGAAAGCGAGGACGAGGCAGGGGTGCCCATTGTGTCCAATATTATTTATAATGGCCATGGAATTGCTAGCGAATGCTATAAGAGATGATAAAAACATAGTGGGAATAGAAAAGAATAAGATAAATTTGTACGCAGATGATGCATTAGTAATTATGAAACACCCTATGAGGACTTTGGAAAGAGTACAAATACATTTAAAAGAATTTGAGGAGATTACAGGTTTAAGAATTAATTGGGATAAATCGGAGATGATATGTAATTTAGACAAAAAGGAACAAACGAAAATAAAAGAGAAATATAAAATACAGGTAAAAGATAGTTTGAAATATTTGGGGATAAATATCTCAGGTGATTAGGATGATTTCAAGAAATTGAACTATGATAAACAAAAGAATGAGATTAAAGATAAAATACAATAATATAAAAATTGAATTTGTCTTGGTTCGGCAGAGTCGCATTGTGTAAGATGATATTTTTACCAAGGTTGAATTTTTTGTTTGACACTCTGCCAATCCAATTGAAAGATAAGGAAATTAAAGAATATCAAACATTGTTGAATAATTATTGTAATGGAGGGTGCAGATTAAGATTACTGAGAAATCTGTGGTATTTATCCCAGAAAGAAGGTGGTTTAGGGTTACCAAACATCAAGAATTATTATAGAGCTTTTCAAATTAAAAATGTGGTGAAGATATTAATGAGAGAGGAAGCAATTTGGGAGGAAATAGAGATGAGAGAAATGTTTCAAGTAGGTAAAGCAATTTTTTTGGACATAGAGATAAAGAAAATGGATTTTAAAAATAAATTGATAAAGGTGTTACTAGATGTTTGGAAGAAAGTGAAGAAGGTGTTAGTTCCAGATACATCTCTGATAATAGAAATAGAGGGTATTAATAAAATTAGATGCTAGGTTGAAGGAAGTTCTTAATAGAAATGGTGTGTCCATGCTGAAAGACTTGATTCAGGTCTGTAAAAATAGAAGAAAAAAAGGTGGAGATATTTCCACAGATGAATTTGATTTGCTTTCAAACTATATTGGTAAATAAATGGAATGGTACATATTTGAATGAAATTAGTATGGAAAGGGGCAAAACTGAAATTGAAGAATTGATATCAAAAATAAGAAAGGGAGAAATGGGAATTAAGGGTTTGGTAAGCAAGATTTATAAGATGTTAAATAAAGAAGGTAGACCACAAGAAACTTTAAAATGTATTTGGGAACAGGATTTGAATGTTAAAATTACCGAACCATCATGGAAAAGAATGTGGAGGAGGAGAATTATGAGAACAATGTCTGTAAGAGTGAAAGAACATAATTATAAATTGTTATGGAAATGGTACTTGACCCCAGTTAGGCCCCATCAAATAGACAAAAATACAAGTGATATATGTTGGAGATGCAAACAAACAAGGGGAACATATGAACACATGTGGTAGAGTTGCAATGTGGTAAAAGTTTTTTTTGGAAAATAGAAGAAGAAATTGTAAGAATTATGAAGATGCAGCTTAGACTGGGGCCAAGTACAGTTTCACTGACCAATGTTGACAGTATAAATGTGGATGAAGATAAAAAAATAGTTAATATCTGTAATGTTAACATCAGCAAGGCAATGTATAGCAAGAAATTGGAAAAATGATGTGGTTCTAAAGATTGAAGATTGGTATAAAGAAATATGGGAACTCACTTGAAATGACAAGTTAATGTGGGAATTGAATGTTAAAAAAGGTATAGTTCAAGAAAATAATTTTTGGAAAATTTGGCAATTATTTGTGGAAGCTACACTGAGTAGGAGTGGAGGAGTGAAGCCAGTACCAGAACAAATGAGTTTTTGGAAACAATGAAGATGAATGTGATACACAGCGATCCTCTGGGCAATGTATATAGCACTGCGGTGTATATTTTAAGTTGGGTATATTATTATATGTTGTTAGTTTTTAAAAAAAATATTATTATGTATTTTATGTATAAATGGAAAGAATAAACATTGACATCTTAGGAATCAGCGAGCTAAAATGGACAGGGATGGGTGAATTCAGCTCTGGAAACCATCATATCTACTACTGTGGACAAGAAAACCTCAGAAATAACGGAGTAGCCATAATTGTCAATAAAAGGGTGAGAAAAGCAGTAATGGGATATAATCTCAAAAATGATAGAATGATGTCAGTCAGAATACAAGGCAAGCCATTCAATATCACTGTATTCCAAATATACGCACCAACCACTAGTGCAGATGAAGCCACAATTGACCAGTTCTATGAGGACTTAGAACACCTCATAGAACAGACACCAAGAAATGATGTACACATTATCATAGGAGACTGGAATGCCAAAGTAGGAAATCAAAAAGTAAATGGAATAACAGGCAAGTTTGGTCTTGGAACACAGAATGAAGCAGGCCAAAGACTGATAGAGTTCTGCCAAGATAACGCACTGGTCATAGCAAACACTCTATTCCAGCAACACAAGAGAAGACTTTACACATGGACATCACCAGATGGCCAACATAGAAACCAGATTGATTACATAATCTGCAGTCAAAGATGGAGAACCTCCATACAGTCAGCAAAAACAAGACCAGGAGCAGATTGTGGTTCAGATCACAACCTACTGATTGCAAAATTCAGGCTTAGACTAAAGAAAATAGGAAAAACAATTAGGCCAGACAGATATGACCTAGACAACATTCCTTGGGAATACACAGTGGAGGTGTGGAACAGATTTAATGGCTTGGACCAGATAGACAGAGAGCCAGAAGAATTATGGACAGAGATGCGGGACATCATGCAGGAGGCAGCAAGGAAAACCATACCAAAAGAAAAGAAGCGCAAGAAAGCTAAGTGGTTGTCCGATGAGGCTCTTAAAATAGCAGAGGACAGAAGGAATGCAAAATGCATTGGAGAAAGGAAAAAATACAGTCATTTGAATACAGATTTTCAAAGAAAAGCAAGGAGAGATAAGGAAACCTACCTGAATGAACAGTGCAAAGAAATAGAAGAAAACAATATCAGGGGTAGGACTAGAGATCTTTTCAAAAAAATTGGGGAACTCAAGGGAACATTTAAAGCAAAAATGACCATGATAAAGGATAAAGATGGCAAGGAGTTAGCAGATGCAGAAGAAATTAAGAAAAGATGGAAAGAGTACACAGAGGAACTCTACAAAAAGGACCTCAACACCCCTGATAATCACAGTGATGAGAACATTGAACATGAGCCAGACATTCTAGAGAGTGAAGTCAGAAAGGCCCTAAAAAACACTGCAAACAACAAGGCCAGTGGAGTTGATGGGATCCAAGTTGAATTGTTCAAAGCCCTACAAGATGATGGAATCAAATTATTGCATTCTATATGCCAGCAGATTTGGAAAACACAACAATGGCCACAGGATTGGAAAAGATCTGTATACGTTCCAGTTCCCAAAAAGGGTAATGCCAAAAAATGTTCAAATTATCGAACAATTGCGCTCATCCCTCATGCTAGCAAGGTGATGCTCAAGATAATACAGGATAGACTGCAACAGTATGTGGAGAGAGAATTACCAGAAGTGCAGGCGGGTTTCAGAAGAGGCAGGGGGACTAGAGACCACATCGCCAACATCAGATGGATCATGGAAAAAACAAAGGAATACCAGAAACAAGTCTACTTCTGTTTCATTGATTACACTAAGGCTTTTGACTGTGTCGACCACAACAAAATGTGGCAAGTAATTAAAGAGATGGGAATTCCGGAACACCTTATAGGCCTCATGAGAAATCTGTACATGAATCAACAGGCAACAGTTAGGACAGAAAATGGAATGACTGAGTGGTTTGGAATAGGAAAAGGAGTAAGACAAGGCTGCATTTTGTCACCCTGCTTGTTCAACTTATACACAGAACACATAATGCGCAATGCAGAAATGGAGGAATCACAATTTGGGATCAAAATTGCTGGGAGAAACATCAACAACTTGAGATATGCAGATGATACCACCCTAATGGCGGAAAGTGAGGAGGACCTAAAGAAGCTCCTGATTAGGTTAAAAGAAGAGAGTGAAAAAGCTGGCTTGAGACTAAATATCAAGAAAACCAAGATCATGGCAACAGGCCCTATCAGTCCCTGGAAAATAGATGGGGAAGTAGTAGAGGCAGTTACAGACTTTACTTTCCTAGGATCAAAGCTCACTGCAGATGGTGATTGCAGCCATGAAATAAAAAGGCGACTGATTCTCGGGAGGCAAGCGATGAGAAACCTGGGGAGCATAGTGAAAAGTAGAGACATTAAATTGCAAACAAAGATTCGCATAGTCAGGGCAATGGTATTCCCTGTGGCAATGTATGGTTGTGAGAGCTGGACCATTAGGAAAGCGGAGCGCAGAAAAATAGACGCCTTTGAGATGTGGTGTTGGAGGAGAGTTTTGAGAGTACCCTGGACAGCGAGGAGAACAAATAGGTCAATCTTAGAAGAAATCAAACCTGACTGCTCCTTAGAAGGTCAAATAGTAAAGATGAAGCTAAGGTACTTTGGACATCAAATGAGAAGAGAGGACTCACTTGAGAAAGCCTTGATGCTGGGAAGGGTGGAGGGCAAAAGAAGAAGGGGACGGCCCAAGATGAGATGGCTGGATGGTATTGTGGAGATAATGGGCACAGAGCTGAGCGAGTTGAGGGGGATGGTGGAGGACAGGAGTGCCTGGAGGACAGTGGTCCATGGGGTCGCAGAGGGTCGGAATCGACTGTGCGACTGAACAACAAAAAATGTACTGAATTTGTTATTTTGTTTCATAATGTGGAAAATTACGTCTTTATTTTTTGTACTGTTGTGTTTGTATTTTTATTTTAAAACTTAATAAAAATTATTTTTTTAAAAACAAAGAAATACTCAAGATTTTACAACAGTCACTTGCTGTCTATGGAGTAAGAAATGACATATACTTAAACAGAATTAAGAAAAGGGATTGCCATTGGAGACTGTATTGTAAATATACATTGGGCAGTGGAGTGTAATCATTTTGTGCTTTATAGATTGATTACAGTCAAAATTTTAACTGTATAGTTTGTGGATTGCTCTAAATATAATAGGTGTGCCATCTTTTGTTGTTCTGATGCTCTGGACAAGAGAATACTGTAAGGACAGAATATAGGAATACAGAAAAGTTTCAAATTGGAAAAAAATAGCAAACAGAGATTTCCTTTCTGATGGTGGTGTAGGATTTTCCATTTATGATGTGCCTCCAAAGCTGTAAGTAGCATCTTCAAAGTCTAGGGTTTAGGTTTAAGTCATGTGAGCTTGAGATACATAGGGAGAAGATGGAGGAAGATTGTGGAACATCTGCATCCCAGTCCACAGCAGTAACAATGGTTCTGTGTTGTGTTTTGCCCCCCTATGCCCGCACAAAAGAGACTGACAACAATGATATTGGTTCAAAAATTGGGCCACTTTATTTAAGGTCAACTTGGTTAACTTTAACCATTTCAACAGTAACTTAATGCAGCAAGGGCCGCAGTAGCACTGGTGAGGTCAACGATATCCATTCCAAACTTCACTTGGATATCGGACAACCATGTCCGTACAACATTTAACTGTCCCGGTCAGAAGTAACCAGCTGTTATCTCCTTCTGACCCCACACCGGGCGAACTCTATATTGGGGCTGCCTGCTGCCGAGCTGGGCAGTTACCCAAGTTCGCGGTCCGCATTTTGATCAGACTCACAGAGTGGCCGATCAAAACACGTTCCTACCCGGTTCTCCTGGGACCAAACTTATTCCGCACCAGTGCTACCCGCCCCCTAAAGTGACCAAAAAAAATTCCATTCCGGCTCACCAAGCAGTGCAGTGTGGGATGGGCGAAAACGCCAAGAGACCCAACGGCCAATCAAGGTCTCAAGCAAAAATTCCCATCCGGCCCCGAAGCGACCAAAAATTATTCACACTGCCGCCAAGGGAGGGAGGGCGGGGCTCGCTCGCCTGTCAAACGGGACTGGCGAACGAGCGCAGGGAGCGCGCCGCCCTTATAAGGGCAGCGCTTAACCACGCCCCCTGCGCTCGTCCCCAGGCCAGTCCCTTCTGGCAGGCACCGGGGCAAAGCGAGCGGCCGCCGCAATTGCCGCGGCCGCTCGACCATTGCCCCCCTATGCCCGCACAAAAGAGACTGACAACAATGATATTGGTTCAAAAATTGGGCCACTTTATTTAAGGTCAACTTGGTTAACTTTAACCATTTCAACAGTAACTTAATGCAGCAAGGGCCGCAGTAGCACTGGTGAGGTCAACGATATCCATTCCAAACTTCACTTGGATATCGGACAACCATGTCCGTACAACATTTAACTGTCCCGGTCAGAAGTAACCAGCTGTTATCTCCTTCTGACCCCACACCGGGCGAACTCTATATTGGGGCTGCCTGCTGCCGAGCTGGGCAGTTACCCAAGTTCGCGGTCCGCATTTTGATCAGACTCACAGAGTGGCCGATCAAAACACGTTCCTACCCGGTTCTCCTGGGACCAAACTTATTCCGCACCAGTGCTACCCGCCACACGGGGGGAATGAAACTACTCACCGCCCCACCCCCCCAAGACCGACAACTCGGTCACCAGGCCCTGCTGCAAAGCCGCCAGGAACAACACCTGGCCGTTCAGCGACGGGTGTACTCCGTCGCTCCTGTACAGGTGGCCCAACTCGGAAATATGAAACAGCGGATGCTCAACCACTGTGCCCAGACCCCGGGTCTGCAGGAAACGTGCAACAGTGCGGTTCACTCCACGCCGCGCACGATCCACAGCCCGATAATCCACCGCGCCCCTGTACCGGGCACGCGGTATCATACTTGACCAGACAATTCTGGTCGCCGGCCAATGCTGATGCAGGAGATGGAAGTCCCTGCAAATGGCCCTGGCTAAATCCAGCCCCATTCGCTGACCTAGGTCGTTCCCCCCCAGGTGCACCAGGAGGATATCAGGGGGCGGCACGTGCCAGCTAGACATCAAAAAAGGCATCAGTTGATCCCACAACATCCCCCGCATCCCCCGCCACATGAGGAAGGCCCACTGCCGCAGGCCAAGGTGGATCCCGCAGGGAGCTGCACCAGCGAAACGGGCCACCCAGTAGATGTAGCTGTGGCCGACCAACCAGACCCGGGCAACGGCACTCCGAGGGAAGAGCTCTGAAAGAAAACAAACAGAAAACAAACGGCAGCAAGGCAGGTCATGACAATAATGGTCGCACATATGTTCTAAAACACGCGGACCCCCACCGCCCCATCCTCATGATGTCCGCATCGGAATACCCGAAAGAGGCTGCCGTGGAGGCAGCCCCAATGCGGAAAGAGTGGGTGCCGTAACGTGCACCAGGGATCCCCACCTCCGCCAGGGCCGCCCCAGTAACCCTCCAGAATTGGAAACGAGTAAGCGGGGACCCATCCCGATGTACAAAAAGGGGCAGGTGACCAGAGGGGCGTATGGCCAGGTAGCGCTCTAGCGCCCCCACCGGACAGATATCTGCAATACTGCATCGCAGGAGCAATAAAGAAACCCCCCTGCCCAGCTGGTCAGTCTTAGACATCCGCACCGTCAGCCGAACCGACGATGCGGTGAAGGCAAGATCAGCCAGCTGTAACGAGCGGCCGGACATATCCCCTCGGGACGCTACCACCAGTTCCCCCACCCGGAGAGCCGCAAAAAATGCCACGGAAGAAGCAGCGTGAAACAAGGCCGCCTCATACCCATCATTGCAATGGCGTGGCCAAGCCGCAGCCAAACGCCGCAGCACCGCCGGAGACACCGGCTGACGGGCGTCCGGGCAGCGGCCACGCTCCCTCGACCAGCCCTCCAACACCCGGCGAATGCGAAAATCGCCGAGGGTGTCGGGGACGCCGTTTGCCCGGGCGGCAAAGGCCAAAGCCGACAGCCGCCCCTGGATGGTACGTGGAGCAAGGCCGGACCTCCGCAGGTGGACCATGAACTGAAGCACATGGTCCACCGGGAGCGGCCAAACCTGCGGCAACCCCTGTTGGCTTCTAAAGGTGGTAAAAGCCTCACACGCCAGGCGATAAGCACGGCGTGTGCGACCCGATAGGGAAAGGCCAATGGCCCGATTCACCTCGGCCCTCCAATGTTCCAGACCGCGTCCGGCAACGCCGAAGGAAGTGCCCTGGCACCGGGAGCCAACGCCCTGAACCGCGCCATCTGAAAGCGGGACAGGGCATCAGCAATGGAATTGTCCACCCCCGGCACGTGGCGTGCGCGAAAGACGATGTTAAGCCTCAGCGCAGCCAGGACAAACGGCCTAACTAAGGACATAACCCGGGGGGAGCGGGACGTCTGCGAGTTGACCACCTGGACAACCGCCGCGTTGTCACACCAAAAGGTGACAACGGAGTTTACCCAGTGACGTCCCCACATGTTGATCGCCCCCCAGATGGGGAAGAATTCCAGGAAAGTCAGGTCCCTCACAACATCGGAGTCCTGCCAGTGCGGCGGCCATGCACCGGCACACCAGCGGCCATCAAAATAGATGCCAAAACCGCAAGACCCCGATGCGTCGGAATGGACCTGAAAACTGGAAGAGAGGAAAAGGTCAGAGCGCCAAAAGGAAACCCCATTGAAGTCCCTAAGGAACGCCAACCAGACCTCCAAGTCCTCCCTAATCCCACGGGTCAGCCTAGTCCTGTGGAACTTTTTGGTGAGGCCGGCCATCGCGTCGCATAAACGGCGAGCAAAGGCGCGACCGGGGGCCACCACCCTACAGGCAAAGTTGAGATGCCCGTGAAGCTCCTGCAATTCAAGCAGGGTGACCTTTTTCTTGGGCAGGAGCGCCTCTATCCGGTCGACCAGGCGCTGAACCTTATCAAGGGGGAGACGAGAGGACATAGCGACCGTGTCCAATTCGATGCCCAGAAAAGTGAGGGTAGTGGCCGGACCCTCAGTTTTCTCAGGCGCCAACGGAACAGCCAACTCTTCCGCCAGGCACTGAAAAGACCGGAGCAGGTGAACGCAATCCCCAGTACCTGCGGGCCCCCCAAAAAGAAAATCATCCAAATAGTGGGCGACCCTGTCGGAACCTGCCTTCCTAACTAAAGCCCAGTGCAAAAAGGAACTAAAGCGCTCAAACGCGGCGCAGGAAATAGCACAGCCAAACGGCATGGCCCGGTCCACGAAATACTGGCCCTCAAAACGAAAGCCCAGTAGCTCGAAGTCGTCGGGGTGCACTGGCAACAGCCGAAACGCGGACTTGATGTCGCATTTGGCCAAGAGTGCACCCGGACCGCAGGACCGGACCATGCGTACGGCCTCGTCAAAAGACGTATACCGGACCGAGCACAAAGCGTCCGGGATAGCGTCGTTGACGGAAGACCCGGCGGGGTAAGACAGGTGATGAATCAACCTGAACTCACCCGGGGCCTTTTTGGGAACTAATCCCAATGGGGAAACTTTAAGGTTGGGGAAGGGCGGGCTGCCGAAGGGGCCCGCCACCCTACCTGCCGCTACTTCCTTAAAAATTTGTGCTCGGGCCACTGACTCCATACCCACCAGAGATCGTAGATTGGGCGCGTCCTGCGGCCCCCGCGTCCCCACTACAGGGATACGGAAGCCAAAGGTGAAACCCTCTGACAGGTACCGTGCATCAGTGGACGAAGGATACTCCCGCAGCAGGCGGTCCAGGATGTCAATCCTAACTGGGCTGGGGCCCTTTGCCAGGGGCGGTGTCCGCCCCAGCCCGTTTGGCCCCCTGTTGGTCCTTACCCCGGCCCCGTCCCGCCCCTCCTCGGAAACAGGAGGTGGCGGGGTGGGCGCCCGCGCAAATCGAGCATTCGTGCTTGAATTTGCACTGTTTTTTGGAGCAGCGACCCGAAGCGGAGTACTCCCAACAAAGCAGGCGGGCCGGAACCGCCTGCCCCGCCGGCTGGCGGGGTGACTGAGAGGGAGTAGGGCGCTGGATCAGGTGGCCGCAATCATAACGCTCACCAAGGGCTGGGCGGGTCGGGGTCATAAGCTGCATCCACAATGCAGAATGCAGCTCGTCCCAGCGCATGCCGGGGCGGATGGCCGCGCGCATACGAAATTCCTCGTCATACGACAGCCATGCCTGCCCCGGGAAATCAACGTAAGCCCTGTAAATAATGTCCAGGTATTGAAACAGGGAAACCCCTAGCTGAGGGAAAGCCCGTGACAGCACACCCGCATATATGATGAAGCCTGGGAGCCAATTGGCCCAGGTGCGAGGAGGCTTCTTCCTCTTGGCCCTCTCCTTATCCGAATCATCCGCCTTCTCCCTCTCCTCCTTCGTGGAATCCCGATTGAGGAGGGAGAAGAAATCAACATACTCACCCCGAAGGATCTTATCCCGGGTGGCTGGGAGCAAGTGATCGCCGAGCGGCAACGACTGGTCACCGTACGGCATGGCCAAGCGAGACACCGAGTTATATCCCGTGTCTCCAAAGGAATAGCACGGCCAACCCGGTGCCGGAATAGAAGGGCCGCCGAAAGGCGATGCCGCCGGAGGCGGCGGATACGGCGCCCGCCATGTGCCAGGCACCGGCTGGGCCTGCGGAGGCAGGACCGCCGCCGACGGGGCCGGTCCCGGCCACGCAGGGGCCGACCCCTGCCCCGGCGGAGCCGGCGGCAACCATGGGAACCCGGGCGCCGCTGCCGGCCAAGGCGAAGCCGCGGCGGCCACCTGTTGACATGGCCAGGGCCACTGCACCGGGGGCTGCGGAGCAATGGGGGGTGGAGGCACGTCCACCGGAGGGAGCTGCGGGGTGACAGAAAGCGGCTGCTGCGGCGAAGCGTCAGGAAGGGTGGCCGTATCGGCCCCATACTCACCACCGGCCCGCGTGTCGTCAACCGTCGGAGGGACCAGGACCGGGCGAGCTGCGCTGGGCCCAGCAGCGGGTTCCACCGTCACCGTGGGCGCGGGATCCTCCATCGGGCCCTCGGCGCTGCCAGGGGGCTGTTCCTCGGCGGGCCGGAGCGGCGGCAGGCGAGCCTCAATCTGTGCAATCCGTTGGTGGATAACCTCCACCAACCCTGCCCAGTCGGCAGCAGTCGGATCAGTCACCGACTGCGCGGCCCGTCGGGCCGCCCCCCGCGAATCCGGCACCTGCTCCGTGGCAACGGCCCGTTCCAGGGCCGCGACACGGGCGAGGAGGGCCGCGGGGCCGACGGGGGCTACCTCCAAACCCTGGGCGCGGCGGCTAGGCCCCCCTTCGGCGGTAGCCCTGCGGGGGGTGCGGCGAGGGCGGGGCGCGGCCTGCTTTTTAGGAGCCATGGCCAACAAGCAACCAAAATGAGCCACCAAAGGCAAGATAAAGGCAAGGTACAGATGCACTCAGCCGGGCCCAACCTTGAGCCTTCTGGATCAAAGCTGTCCTAGGAGTGAAAACTGGAAAGGCCAAGGCAAATCAGGGGCCTACCAGCCGAGGCCAGAAAAAACCCACACAAAACACTAACAGGACGAAGCAGGAACAATAGCCACCTGAAGTGGTGATGATTAACCCCAGTAAAGCAGCCACAAAGCTGTACTGCCCGCGGTGCAGTCAATGACCACCAGGGAACAGCCAAAAAAAGGCCAAATTGAAGGTCCTAAGATGGCGGGCGCGACTGTGAGGCCCGACAAGATGGCGGGCGCCACAAAACGGTCCGCAAAATGGCGGTCGCTACTGCGAGCTCGCAAGGACCACCCAGAGAGGAGCCACCAGAGAAGGGGGGAAGGGAGCCGAAGGCCCGCAAAGCCCCCTTTAAGGGTCGAAAACTACCGCCGAAGAAGAACGCCCAACCAAGAACCTGCAATGCGCCCCGCTCCAGGACAAGCCGCAAAGGTAAGGGAGAGATAACACCCGGCTCGCTCGCCTGTCAAACGGGACTGGCGAACGAGCGCAGGGAGCGCGCCGCCCTTATAAGGGCAGCGCTTAACCACGCCCCCTGCGCTCGTCCCCAGGCCAGTCCCTTCTGGCAGGCACCGGGGCAAAGCGAGCGGCCGCCGCAATTGCCGCGGCCGCTCGACCATTCTTCTGCCTAGGAAGCACTAATTAACAATGGGAAGGTTTATGCCCTTCCAGCAGCCCTTGAACATTAGGGGGACTCCACTCTAGTTAGATCTGTTGTGTATAAACTATAGGTTGAGTTGATGAAACAATTGATAGTAAAGTAGGAGATGTATCAAGAATCAGAATCCTACATTTAATATTTACATAGAAAGACAATTCTGTCATACGCATAATATCTTGCCATAGAGATAACAGTGCTGGGATACTAGCCTCATCTCATAATATTTGTTTTGGTCGCTGAAACTTTGTATTACCATGGCTATTAGTTCATGTTGGTTGTTTCAATCTGGGTTGTAAATGGGAATGATAGACTTGATTGCCTGAACTATCCATCTCCTTTGTATTTCCTGGTTAAAGTTAGTTTTCCAAATGTGTCTTGCCGGTGCCAATTGGGTTTAAAAACACACATTATTTAACTGAAGTGCCTCAGCAATATTTGGCATTCCAGGGAGTCTTTATTTGAGTAAGTGCCCCCTTCAAGCATCTTTGCTTTGCTTTGGATTAGTTTGGAAATCGATAATTATCACCTCTTTGCTTTGGATTCCAGATAAAGTCTAAACTGAAACAAACCTATAGTTGAACTTTCCATCTTTGAATCTATTGGTTCATATCCTGACAGAAAACAGTTTCCATGTGGTGATAGCTCTTCAAATTTTTTGAACATGGCTATCATTTCACTCTCATCCTTCTCTTCTAAACTTGTCCAACTCCCTCGATCATTACTGTTAGAGATTGGGTTCCATAACCTTTATATTTTAATTGCTCTTCTCTGTTGCTGTGGTGCCCAGAACAGGACCAGGTACTCTGTCATCAGGTCTCACCAAATCAAAATATAATGACACAATGACTTATTAAATCACCATACTACTGTTGATATCAGTAAGAAGTATATTAGGAGCAGTTTTTGCCATCTTCCAACCCACAATTAATTTGCCATTTACTAATGCTCCTAGATTCTTTTGATATATTATTGTGAAGCTAAGTGATACAGATGTTACAGGCAAGTCCAGAGTGCTGAGGAAGGTTTTCAGATGTTGCAGATCTACTGGTCTGACCTTTGGTATCATGCCACCATAAACCAAATTTGTTTATTCAACTTCAGAACAAAAATTAACTCTTGTAAACATCATAAGAGGTATGAGGAGGCTTACATTCCACTTGCTGGCTGATCCTATTTGCTCCTCAAGCTGAACTATCTCCAAGATGGTTTTGTGCCACTCACTCAAATGGCTGACAAAGCAAGTTACAGCCTATTCATTTCTTTTGCATCCCATAATGTTTCATTGTTATTGTAAAATAGGATGTTTTCTGTCTGTCTTTCTCTGACTGAAACTTATTACACAAACTGCAGTTCAGCTTTAAAAGATGTTATATTTTTACAGAATAGTCATATTCATAGCAATTATTTATTTCCAGTTAAATATGATGTATTGCAAAAAAGAATATATAGTGCATAAGCACTAAAATTAAGTGAACATAAGTCAAAGTATATAAGGAAAACATCAGATTAGCATTCTTTAAATAAGGCATAAACTTAATGTTTTAAGAGGCTTATCATGAAGCAGATGAGTAAATATAGTTCATTACTGTTCCAACGACAGCATTACTGCAAAATACTAAACTCCATTATGGGAGATACATAGTGTAAATGCAGCTTCAGCTGGCTGGTATTGATTTCTTTTTATGCCATTCCTAGCAAATGTATATGATGGCATTTAAATAAACATCTGGATTCATAATTTAGGAATGGTGTTATTATTTAATCATTCTAATAAAGTATTGAGTGTGACACAAGGACTGCAGACGTAAGTAGAAAAGAGTGGGCTGGTGGGGGGGAAGCAGATTTTAATGCTGATGAGACTATATTGCTATGGGCTTTGTAGCTTAAAAGCATGCCCTGGCTAATCTTTGAAATATGTCATCATTTTATGATAATTCTGAGAGAGGGCAATTCTGAAGACAGTCCAGGACAGAGTGCAGGGTTCTTTTGTCCACTGATTTCAGTTGACTTAAGTCTGACTTATGTTGGATTCCAGACCTGATTTAATTAGCCCAGTCAGCCTTTTAAGACAGTGGAAGCAAGTTATTGATTTGGTCTAGAATTCTCATTTACTGGCTGCACCTAGAGACTGCTATACTAATAAAGTGCCTATTAGAATCAGATTGGTCATACAGGGTGTTTTCATTTCAGAACTATTTGTCTGCACTTTAGAACTAGCTTTTGTGGTTTCTAGGTCCACTGTTGTGTGGCTTAGCCTATTCAATTGCTAAATGATAAGTCAACAGTTACACAAATTCCATTTATTCAATTGTCTGCTCTAGGTAAGACTGGATGTATTCCAGTAGTTATGGCCACTGGAACCCCTGCCATATGAAACATTTGCTTGCCAATTCAGCTTTTTCATAGAATGGTGAGAAGACGTATTTGAATTGACCCATAGCTGTGAATCTCTACAGCCATTGTCCTTACACTAGATTTCCTTCAAACATTATTTAAATGATAGGTATGCCATAGAAATGTAAGAAAAGCCAGTGATGGATTGAGCCAAAAGACTATCTAGTCTGTTTTGGATCTACCTGTTTCAAAATGTGGGGCAGGAAAGAAAGTCATCCCAGAGCCATTGCAATGCAGTGGTTAAGCTGTAGTACTGCAGCCAAAACTCTGCTCACACTGGGCATCAGAATTGTTCTTCATATCTCTCATGTTTTCATGTTCTATTGAACAGGCAACAAGAATTCTAGAGCTTCAACCTAATTAGAGAAATCTCATGGAGGATGAGATAGCAAAAGCAATTACACTTATATACCGCCTCTTAGCACTTAGAGGACTCTCTGGGTGGTTCACAGGTAATTGACATTTTGGCCCCAACACGCATTTTACTGACCTTGGAAAGATGGAAGCCTGAGTCAACTTTGAACCTGTCAGGATTGAACCCAAATCATGAGCAGAGTTTTGGCTCCAGTATTACAGATTAACCACTACACCACAAGGGCTCTGAGATTACTGTACTTTCTTTCTGTCTGATTACAGTCCCTTTCCCATTATCCCAAATAGGTAAATGCTAGGATCATCCATACCTGTGGAGAATAGGGAGAAGAGGCAGATGGGGGGAGGGACCAAAATAGGCCAACAAAATAGCTTCTCTGTGCCATGTTTTTTTTTCAGGAGGCATGAACTCAAAGGCCAATTGCTGGAGTTATATCCCAGGCTACTATTATCTGGGTCAACCACAAAGTAGCTGATAATTTAAATGCCAGAGACACTATATCTGGATGTAGTGCCTTATAATGGGTTTAGACCAGTAGTGGGCTCCACAAAAAATTACTACCACACTGTGGGTGTGGTATGGTGGGCATGGCAATGGGGAAAGCCCTGTGTTGCACCTGAATAAGGACTACTTTATTTCAAAACTTGAATGGGTGGGACTAGCCAGATTTTCTGCTACCAGTTTTGGCAAACTGGTGTGAATCTGCTGATGCCCACCACTGGTAGAGATTGGCCTTCCTGATCCAGAAAACCCCTGGCTAAAATTTAATTGCTATTAATGCAATAGCTGGCTTTAGATAAGCCGCTTTTTAAGTTACAGTATCCCATTTGCAATACAGTCAAACCTTGCTTATTGAATGCCTCGCATAGCGAAAAACTCGCATAATGAGTGGGCATTTAAAAAAACTTTCCGACTCGCATAACAAAAATGTTTGCTATGCAAAATGGTCTTTCCCTATGGAAAAACTCATGGAGTTAGTCACATGATTAACATTTCTATGAGAAAACTCGTGTAACAATTTTTTTTTGTTATGCAAGTTTTTCCATAGGAATTTTCATTATGGGAAAAAAAACAAGCATAACAAAAAAACTCGCATAGCAAGCAGCCTCATAGAATGAAATATTTTTGCAATATGAGGTTTGACTATACGTCTGTCTGGCCAGGTTATTCTGCTATGGTAACAGAGTAGACCATACTGCCAGCGACTCAATGCCGAGTGTCAGGCGGTGGTTAACAAACCTGACAACCCTGAAGACTAACGACCTTGGGTGTAGAAGTCCAGACCTGTCACCAACCTGATTTATGTGGTGGCTTAGTGGTTAAGATGCTGAACTTGACAACCAAACGTTAAGCAGGTCAGCAGTTGGAGATCCGAGTGCTGTACAATGGAATGAGCTCCTGTCCATGTCCCAGCACCTGCCAACCTAGAAGTTCAAAAGCAAGAAATTTCAAGTAGATAAATAGGTACTGCTTTGGCAGGAAAGTGCATTCCATGCACTCCAGCATCTAGTCATGCCTGCCACAAAGTATTCTGCAGAATAGGGACAGCGGGACATAATTAGTCCAAATCAAATATCCATCTTTATTAGGTAATTACAGATCTTAAATAGGGTTTTAATATACAGTACAGATTATTTCCATTAATTGACTGACTAAATAACATATCATAACAGAACATACAGTACAGTAATACCTCATATAACATTAGTATCGAATAACACGAAAATCGCATAACATCAAGGAATCTGGGGGGAAGAATTGCATCAGATAACATTAAGATCCTATGGGATGCTTCAGATAACAACCGCGAAAGCCTGTGTGGTTACAATGTATCTCTATGGATCCCATAGAGGATCAGATAACACGAAAAATCATATAACACGAAGACTTGTGGAACCAGGTTTTAGTGTTATATGAGGTTTTACTGTATTTCTGATATCCCTTTGCTTATGTCTGTCCTTGCCCAGTAATATTTTAGAAATTCAGAGCCTCTTGCCCTTCTATGAATTTGTCTAATCATCCTGGAATGCAGAGTGGAAAAAAATAGAGAGCATCATGATCCTGTGTCTTACTAACAGAACTCTAGAAATGGTCAATGGTTTTAAGCTGAATCACTGGTCCTAATAGCATGCTTTTCTAAAAAGTTACAATATTTTCATGCCAGTATATTTAAAATTGTAAATAAAAATGCATGTATAGAATCATTTTATAGCAATAATGGCGGAATTGTGGAAGCAGTATTTTCCCACTTCAATCTACTTGCAAATGGGTCTTGATATTATTTTAAACAAACTTGACCACCACTATTTTTAAAAAAGGCATTAATGTTAATAATGATGCATTATTACTCTGATAAAAAAAGTTAATTACTCTGTAAATGTATCACAGGATACTTATCTTTTCACTATACTACTAATAAAATTCCATCCAAGTTTCATGTATTTAGAATGCTGGCCTACCATAAATTTTATGGATTATTTAGAGTGTTTTGATAACTGTGATGTGTAGAATTATATTTAAAAATTGAGGGATAATAATGCTTTCATGTCTGTTAGCTGAGATGTTTTGGACTCCTGTTGTGTTGTTCATTTGGAACTGAGGTAGTTGTTCTAATGTCACACAATCATTTTTCCTTGTAGTGTTAAACTGCATTAGGAATGTGAATCTATGCAGGATTGGTCTTTCTATTTAAATTTATATGCAAATATAACACACAGGGAATGGCAGCTGAACAAAGCAATATGATGTATGTTATGAGAAGGAAAATAAATGAAACAGTGGAAAAACCTACCTGTGTATTAGTGATGTGAGAACACCTTTCTTCTGGGGAAAGCGGATGTTGCTTATCTGAAAAACTTGAAAGGAAACTGTTTCCATTCTACTGTAAGATTTGAAAATTGAAAAGTAAATTATTGGTACAGTCAAACATCGCATAAAGAGCGACTCGCTTAAAGAGTAACTCGTTTAAAGAGCAGAATTTTCTCTGAATGTTCGCTTCGCTTAACAAATAAAACCAACCAAAAACTCGCTTAACAAATAAATCCAGGTTCGCAATCCCACCTACAATTGGTCACTTACAATGGTGTTTCGCTTAAAGAGCAAACTTGCTTAAAGAGCAATCCTGTGGAACGCATTATGCTCTTTAAGCGAGGTACAACTGTAGTTAGTACTTGGATGCATTTGCAAAGGTGTGAAAGGAAAATTAGCAAAATCATCTCATTTTAAGGTGACAGTCACAAGAAATGCTTCCTTAAAAGCCACAGTTAACAATGCTACTGCAGTTGTCAAACTAAAATGATTATTATTCTGTTAATACAACCGGTTTGTAGAAAAAAGTGACTCTTATATAACCAGTTAATACCTTTACTGATACTCAAGTTAATACCTTTACCCACCCTAAACTTCAAAGTATTGGACCTCTCAATACTCTTACTGCCCCCATCACAATTTGGGACATTATTGTTAGTGAAACAAAATTTATGGATTAAATTTTTATCTCCCATTTAACCTAAAAGTGATACTCAAGACATCTACTAAGAAGCTGCAGATAAAATGCAAAGTCATAGTTAAAGGAAGTAAGCAAAAATGAAAATTAAAATATATAAATCAAAGCACAGAAAAAGAAATAAGCATTAGATTAAAATTACTTTAAAAATACAAATCAGCTTTGCATAGTATTTTGTAGTTTCTTGACAGCTGAAAATAAGGTTCAGTATTTGTCTAGAGAGTGAGAGGGTATAACCAGAGATGACAAGAAGCAGTTCATAGGTACAATTAAATGAAACGTTTATTCAAAGTTATGTGATATGGAGGCATGGATTTCAGACAAAATACATTGTAATAATTAAATGAAATGTGCAGTGTAGAACAATTTGCATTGAAGTATCAGAAGAAGATGTAACATGCAAAATTAGTTATGTTTAACCCTTTATAAAACATTACATCTGACTCAAATCATCCATGAGTACGCCATATATTTATACTCCAGTCTATATGTCCAGGAAACACTAGAGTAGAACCCGTTTAACTCCAGGGTTCAATGTTTTATTACCCAGCAAGAGATATTGTAGCTTCTTAGTTCTAGATCTAGGACTGTCAAGATGAAGCTAAAGTATTTTGGACACCAATTGAGAAGAGAGGATTCACTCGAGAAAGCCTTGATGCTGGGAGAGGTCAAAGGGAGGAGGAGGAGGAGGAGGAGGAGGAGGAGGAGGAGGAGAAGAAGAAGAAGAAGAAGAAGAAGAAGAAGAAGAAGAAGAAGAAGAAGAAGAAGAAGAAGAAGAAGAAGAAGAAGGGCAACAGAGGATGAGATGGCTAGATGGTAGTGTTGACGCAATGGGTGCAGAGCTGAGTGAGTTGAGGAAGATGGTGGAAGATAGGGGTGTCTGTTGTGTGATAGTCCATTGGGTCACAAAGGATTGGACTGGACTATGTGACTGAAGAACAAAAATAAAAGGCCTGACTAGGCCACACATCTTCCTTATAGATTTGTTGGGAACAAACAAACAAAAAACCATGAAAAATTTGGATAACCAGTTTCTGAAAAGAAAAGATAATTCTAACTTTCATCTTTAATGGATTTCCAGTACCCTGGAAAGCTAGGAAAATAACAAACAGGGAACAGAGGAAATAGAAAAATATACCTTGATCTTTGTGCTTGAGACTGGGGAACTGAGAAGTCTCTTAAGAGTTCGCCACTTGTGAATTATACATTTCAGACTCACTATAAGGCGTAAATGCATAATTCTAATCTGTTCTTATTATTTATTTATAAGACACTAGTAGAATGTAAATCGTCTGCCTCTGTTCTCCATGCTTATTGTGCCATTTAAGGGATGCAGCTATTTCAAGGGATGCTACATGGACCAGGCTAGCACATTGATTCCAATTAAAGGGCATATCAACTGCTAATGATAAATTCAATTTACTCTTCCCAGCTCACAGGTGGTCTGCTCAGGGGGTGCTGCAAGATAAAGTCAACAGAAGATTAGTCATCCTAAAATATTATACACATATTTCTTAACTACTATAGCTTTAGATCTCTCTCCTCTCCCCACCCCCTGCCTCAATTTGTGTGATGCTTAGGTAAAGGTCACCCTTGCTAAAAAGCCCATCATATCTGACTCTAGGGTTCAGTGCTCATCTCTGTTTCCAGCCAAAGAGCCAGCACTGTCTGCGTCTGCAGAAATTTCTGTGGACATGTGACAGGCATGACTAGACACCAGAATACACGGAACATTGTTTACCTTCCCACCGAAGTGTTATCTATTTATCTAATTGCAATTTCATGCTTTCGAACTGCTAGGTTGGCAGGAGCTGGGACAGAGATGGGAGCTCACTCTATCGTGCAGTACTTGGGTCTCAAACTGCTGACCTGCCAGCCTGCCAGTCATCAAGTTCAGTGTCTTAACCACTAAGCCTGCTAGAAGGAAGTATATTTCATGTGGACTGAAAAAATGTTAGGGAAATTGCCTGTATTCTGACAATGACATCTAACTGAGCTGTATAAGGACAGGGGAATCAGGCAGTTGATACTGGAGTGAAGATGATAGCTATTGGTGGTAGCTGAAACCACAGCCTGCAGAAGGTCAGATGGAGTAACTCACTAAAGATGCATTATATTTTGAAGATTAGCTACACAATACTCATTGTGTTATTGAGTGCGAGGTTTTCTTTCACACGTAATTGGGCGGAAAAGGAAACTGGATCAGGACTTTGGAATATGGGAAGTGGGCTTTATATCTTTGTCTCCCACTGAGGTCTCTAACTGGACTGGGATCCTCAATCCTTCCATTTCTGCTTATTAGCAATTACACTTCTATACCGCCCCATAGCGCTTAGTGTACTCTCTGGCAGTTCACAAGGTAATTAGCATCCCCCCCCCCCTTACTGGGTACTCATGTTACCAATCTTGAAAGGATAGGTGGCTGAGTCAACCTGGATCCCTGTCAGGATTGAACTCACAATGTCAGCAGTTTTGGCTGCAGTACCAGAAGTTTAACCACTGAGCCAACAGTATTGGTATGCTCATGAGATTTCCCACTGAAACAAAGGGAAATATTTATTTCCACATTGTGCTTGTTATCCATTTGTTCCAATGACAAGTTCTTCCATAACTATTGCAACTGGGTGTGGGTGGCAGGCAGTTTTTGTCAAACTCTATCAAAACAGAGGAGATTGGTTTGCACAAAATAGCGTGTGCTAATTTGTATGCATGGGTACAAAATTTAAAAAGGATGCTTGTGATTTAAACAGAATTACAACCCCTCTCAGTCGAGTAATGATGACTGTGACCAGTGGAACTCCATACTTGCTGTATCTGATGTCTAGTATGGATGGCCAGCCTCATGGTCATGGTTCTCTCTTTTTTGTGGTTCTTTATATTTCGATTGGATTTAGACTGCACAGTCCTTTAAATGGAAGACACTTCAAATGGAGTAATGCACTCCCTAAAAGATAAAATGTGGCCACCCTAATTCCAAATACATCTGCAGGGTTAAATTGAGGCTCATTCAGGCCTAGATCCAGTGTTAGTTTTGCTTTCTTCTTATGTCCACCTCTTTTTTATTTCCCTTGCCACAATAGACTTTGCTTGGTTTCTGCCTGGCAGATTCATTCATTCTTGTTCAGTTAATTAGTTTGTTAGCTACTTAGTTAAATTTATTGTCTCTTCCCCCCCCCCCAATTTGCTCAAGGTGAGCAACAAAGAATGGAAGTGATTAAGACATGGTGTGAGGGGGGTGAAGGCTACAGAATGAATTCTACTCTAATGATAAAATTTATTTATGCTACAGTTGTTATGCTGAGTTCTCTGTATGTCTCTTATTCATCAAAAGTAGCCTGCTGCTATTATTAGTAAAAGAAAGTCTTTTCTTTCTTTTCCTCCCACACAAATCCTAAGATGCAGTGCTTTTGAGGGGAAACCCACGTTAGTTAGATTTCAACACCCTATTTTACAGATAGTGAGTTTGTCTACACCGGCTCTCCTGGTCCATTGTACAGCAGCTGTTAAAAAGCTGTTAAAAACCTTGGGAGTGCCAAGGTGGCTTGGTGGTTATGATGCTGACCTTGATGATTGGAAGGTTGGCAGGTCACCAGTTCAAGACCCAAGTGCTGTGTGATGGAGTGAGCTCCTGTTGTCTGTTCCAGCTCCTGCCAACCAAGTGGTTCGAAAGCAAGAAATTGCAAGTAGATAAATAGGTACTGCTTTGGCGGGAAAGGTAACAACATTCCATGCACACCACAATCTAGTCTTACCTGCCGTATGTCCATGCAGATGTCTTCAGAAGGCAACAGCGCTGGCTCTTTGGCAAATCTGCCAGTCAGGAAACCAAGCCCAAAAATTCCCTGAAAGTGACCCCTAAGCACTCAAGGCTGCAGGCCTGTCAGAAGAAAATTGCCAAGAGGCTGGAATGAAGGTGGGCCAGGCTTAAATACCCTTCGCAGAAGTGATGCAGAGCATCCATGCTTGAGCCTGCCGCTTTCTTCATTCTCAAGGAGGAAAAATAGACAGGGATCCAGAGGGTGCATTGATGAAGGTTATACATAGTATGTGGTTACCTCACCTTGAGACCTCCTTAATGCCTTTGTTGTTGTTTTGGTGGTGGTGTGTCCAAGGGAGATCTTCGATTGTATTGGGAGTAGGGGTTCAGCTGTCATTCATCTTCTCTGGCACTGTAAGTTCAGTCTTCTGCATTATTTTTCTTTTTTCCCCCTTTAGTTCAATAGCCGACTATCATAACCCCATGAATGCTGAAATGGTTTCAAATACAGAGGCATTTTTCTGGCCTAGAGATTAAGAGCTGAACATTGTGCCACAATGTAGTCACCCTGCAATCTCCCAAATATTCCTGATTTGGTCCCATTTTACACATGTCTAAAGATAGCTCACAGAGCTAATAATAGTGTTAGTTGAAGAATTCTCTATGAAGTGCTTTTTAGAAGTTTTGAAAGAGTTATTTCAAGATATTCCACTTCAAAGAACCCTCCACACTCCCAACACAAATATTTATTTATTTATTTATTTATTTATTAGTTCAAATTTATATTATTTATATAATAATAATGTCTTCTCAAATCAACTCTGAGTTGTAGTTGTAGTATTCCTTTCTAGTGTTTTCTAGGTACAGAGTACTGTACTCAGAGGTGTTTTACCATTCCTTTTTTCGAGATGTGCAACTTGCCCAAGGCTACAAAAGCTGGTTTCCTCTCTGGAAGCACAGTGAGAAATCGAACTTCTAACCTGGCTCACTGAGCATTCCAGCCAGCACAGCATATTATTATTATTATTCTGCCGTACCTGAATCTGATTATTGGTGATTATAATGGCAATGAGGCATGAAAACTGTCCTGAGAATATAATGCAGTGGTCTTTCATCTGCCTTCTGCATCACAGCATGACACCCATACCACTGATCCACTAGATTAATGTGGACAAATACTGCCTCCACAATTCTGCAATTATTGCTATAAAAATGACCTCTACACTCCTGCAAAGTTCAAGGCAAATTTTTAGAATAGCTTATACAACATGTACATATTGCAAATCTTCTTGTGCCATCTCTGATTCCAAATATTGGTGATCATCATGGCAAACAGTCATGAAGACTGTTCTGAAAATATAATGCAGTGAACTTTCATCTGCCTTCTGCATCGTAGCCCTTTTGGCACACAAAGTCCTCCTCAGCCCCAGGCCAGTACTGATGAAGCTGCTGCCCTCCATCAAGATGGATTCAAGTGGGATTTAACCCACTTGGGGACCATCACCCTTCCCTGTGGTCTTCGGCACTCAAGGCTGTTAGTTTTCAGGGTTGTCAGGTTAGTTAACCGCCGCCTGACACACGGTGTTGAGTTGCTGGCAGTATAGTCTACTCTATTACCATAGCAGGATAACCTTACCAGACTCTCAGCACAGCATATAACTAGAAAATATACACAATCCTTTGTAATGAATATTATCAACTCATGGATGTTACTACTTGCTTCACAACAAATATAATGTCGACAACCTGAGCAACTATAACACTAACAGCAATATTTTTGATATTTATATGTTGTGCTTATGAACTTGCTGTTTTTCTGTGTCTGTGAACCGCTCTGAGTCGGTCCAATCAAGTAGGGCGGTATAAAAATTGAAATAAATAAATAAATAAATTAAATAACAATAATAGTATATTAGCACAAAACAGAAACTTCTAATAATTACCAATAAATTAGCCAGTTATTATTATTATTATTATTATTATTATTATTATTATTATTATTATTATTATTATTATTATTATTATTATTATTATTATTATTATTATTATTATATTTAAATTTCTATACTGCCCTACTTGGCAGAGCCAACTCAGGGCGGTTTACACACATGTATAGTTACAGTCACAACATATCAATAAATCAATAGTCAATATCAAATGAAAATAGTCAATAAATAGTCAACATCAGTATCACAGAACATCAACATATAAATATCATTACAGTAACAAGAAATTCAATAAACAGTAACAAAAATTCAATAAACAGTAACAAAAAATTCAATAAACATCAATATCAAGTAATAGTTAAAAATTTCCGTATCTCAGTCAAATTTACACAAAGAAACAGAACTAAGCAAAACACCACGACAAGTAACGAGCCTCTCCATCCACCACACAGCGTCTCTTAAAGCCCCAGCAGGGCGGGATCCTGGGGGCAGGTGAAACGAGTCCCAAGGCTGAATGCCACTACAGGTTCAGTCCCAATGCCATAAGACACCTTTAGTTTAATTTGTGATGTATTAGTCAGTGGTGGAACGCATTTTGCTCTTTAAGCGAGGGATTACTGTATATGTTTCCATTATTTTGGATATTTTGGATCAAATGTAAGAATTAAACCTGCAGTCAGTCCTTGATTTAGCACAATCATTTTCCATTAGAGTAGGCATTTCCAACGTACAACCAATGGGCCTAATCCAGCCCATGCATCTCATTAATCCAGTCCACATTGGGAACCCCAGCACATCTAGACCTGCCCCACCACCACCAGATGTTGATATACATCACTTACTGTGGTGGCAATGGTGGAGGGAATAGCGCCATTTCAGCAGCTTTTTGCACAGCCTCTGCCGCTTCCCAGGGTGGCAGGAGGCTTTTTGGAACAATTTTCCTCCATTTTAGGATTATTATTATTTTTTTGTTATTGTTGCTTCTCCACTGCACTTTGGCAGCCAAACCGTGGTGGTTTGCAACTTCTAGTTTTGGGTGGAACTTACACCAGTGCCTGGGTTCCCAGCACTGAACCAGGAAGCCACCAATCACCACAGTTTGGCTGCCGAAGTGCAGTGGAGAAGTGGCAAAAAAAAAAAAATCCAAAACATGGATTGAAATTGCTCCGAAAAGCCTCCCGCTGCCTTGGGAAGTGGTGGAGGCTGTGCAAAATGCCGCTGAAATGGCATGATTCACCCCGTCCCTGATGACAACAAAAACATAAGTAGTGGGTGTAGCCACGCCTCCGGCCCCCACAGCTGAATGCAGTGGTGCAAACTGGCCACTGGCGGCAAAACAATGGGAACCCCTGATTTAGAGTGATATAATTGGTGTAAAATAATTGTCCAGAATGGATGCTTCTTTAGTAGGATTTTGACCATATTTAGCTGTGAGAAACTGAATTGGCTGTTTCATATTATACATCTCCTCTTATTTCAGGGCAGTTACTCTTCATTTATATGCAAGGAAATAAGATCAGGATTGGGACCAGTGTATTTGACTCGTTGCTAATTGAAATGAGAAAGCAAAGAAATATTAATTAAGCTGTGGATGGCTATGTAATGATCTCATTTAAACTAACCATGCAAGGAAATTCAAATTTAATACTGAAAAATACAGCTAGCCATTGAGGCCAATAGATGAACCTTATGTAGATGGATATTTACATAGATATAACCATATTTAGCTCTGTTCTATTTCATGAAGAGACCACGGATTGGAATCTTAACATTGAATTTTTTTCTAGTGTTAAAAATTATAAGAATGCTAAATAAATTGTGAGATTCTGAATTTTAATTAAATATATTTTTTCACTTCAGTTTAAAAGAAGAAATTAGTCAAAATATTACTGTCAAATGTTTACTAATTCTAGTATAAAATGGGGAAAATAAGAATTTTAACTGTTTTGCAATGTGTACTTGCAAGCTATCTCAAAAATGCCTTGACTTGGACTGCAAAATATTTTTATTCCTTGTTAACAGAAACTGTTCTCACATTTTTAGAGCAGTGTCATACCTCCTGTTTCATGAACTATTCATACCTGTTGCAGAATTAAACACTGTTTTGGGATCCATGTTTGGAATCCATCCATTTGCTAGAGATATTATGGAAAACATATCCTCTAAAGAAGAGTTTAACACAGCATTATGATGGTTTGGGTGTCGACAATCCCATAAAAATAGTCTCTGAAACTTCTTATGCACATTAGTTTCCTGACAGGTACAGTGATGGGATGTCACCGGTTCCAGACGGATCTCTGGAACCGGTAAGACCAATCCCGGAGGGTTCTCCGTGAGGGGAAGTCCACTTTTGGGGCGTCCGGTTCCGGACGCCTGACCGAAAGAAAAAAAAAATTAAAATCGGAGCGAAAATGGCTCTAATTGACTGCGCATGCGCAGAAACTCAATCTGACGCATTGCACATGCGTCAGATTGAGTTTCTGCGCATGCGCAGTCAATTAGAGCCATTTTCGCTCCGATTTTCAAAACATTTAGAACTTTCAGGGCAGCGGCGGCGGCAGCAGCCCTCTGAGGGGGGCGCCTCCCCGCGGCACGTTGAGGGCTGCCTCGGCCGTCCGCTGCTGACAAGCCCCATGCCCTGGGGACGCCCGGCGGGGTACACCGCTGCCGCCGCCTCCGCCGGGCGCCTGTGGGCCGGGTGCCTGCACCCGCCGTCCACAGCCGCCGCCCGCCGCCGCCGGAGCTGCCGCTGCCTGAATCCCTGTGGACTCCTTCTTGGGTCGGTCCCTTTTGAGCTCGGCTGCCGCGCGCTGCAGAGGAGGAAGCTGTAGGCGGCGGCGGTGCAGCATGGGGACGGCCCAGGGAGGCGCGGCAGCCGCGGCTGCCCGTCGCCCCTCGCCATGGCCGGAGCCGGGCTAAAAAGGTACCGGCCCAAGGAGGACGCCACAGGGGTGCAGGCAGCTCCGGCGGCGGCGGCAGCTGTGGACAGCAATCGGGGTGCCGGGTCCCAAGAAAGGTAAGCGAGGGGTTTTTATTTGGGGTGGGTGGGTAATTTATTTGTGTTTTGGGTGGGTGGTTGTTTTTATTTTATTTATTTATTTGTGTCTGGGTGGGTGGGCTGAGAGGGAGGGGTGTGTGTGTATGTTTATTTTTATTTTTTATTTATTTTTATTTTGGCCCCGCCCACAACGTCATGACGTCATGACGTCGGCCGTGACGTCATGACGTCATGCCATTGGCCACGCCCATGACGTCCGTGACGTCATGGCGTGGTAGTAGAATTTTTGTCATCCCATCACTGGACAGGTACCATTATATTGGTAGTACCATATACACCATCCATGACCAGTGGTGTTTACTACTTGTGATATCAACCACAGAGAAATATCTGTAATCTGTAACCCCAGTAATCTTGATTTGTGCACACTGAGCAGGTTTATAATTTCCCTCATTCTTTCTTCTGAAAGCATATACTGTTGGTTAACAGAAAGGGAAAAAATCCTTCAACATTGACAATTTTCTTGGTCTACAATCACATCAGGACACTGTTCTTGTCTACTAAAAGATTCCACATAGACTTACCTGATGGCTGTAGTCATTAAACAGCATCTCAGTTCTAGCTGCACTTTTAGGAACTAATACACCTCTCAGAACATACAATAAAGAAAGCGTACAAACTATCATCCTTAAGAGTAAAGAATGAATGTGGACACATACAGTAGATTGTAAAGAAACATAAACTTTCAAAAGGATAGAATAATGAGTACAGCCTGCCATTGCATTAAGCAATTTATACTGCTTTATGATGCTGATAAAATACATATTATTTTGCAGATTAATAAAAGCAATGATGGGCTTTTACTTTATTAATGTGTGATTGAGTAATAATGTGAGAATAACATTGAATTTCTGTGAAGAGTTTAAAGAAAATAACCCCTTGCTTATTGGTTCATTTTGTAAATTGAAATCAATGAAATTCACCCAACAAAAGCTTGAAATCTATTGTAAAATAGCATATAATTTGTGATCTGTATTCTACACTACAGTTTGCTTGACATTATTTGGTGAGATTTCAATAAACTGAAGCACATTTCCTTATAACATATCTGTGGATAATTTTGTGGATCTATTTCTAATGCTTCATAGAGTGATTTGTTTTTTATGCCCACAATTGCCTACATTTACTCTTATGCAAATAAGCCAATCAAGCAAATGGAAAACAAGATGCCATAATCAAGAGGGCTTGACAAACAGTAACCTTAGAGTTTTAGGTGATACTCAGGATTGAGATTTATGTTTCTTCTGGAATTTGTTGAAACAATTGATCCATTATGAAGCACTTGAATAGGTTGATTTCTGGCAAGCAGTTCAAATCAGATCAGAGGCAACAAGTAATTGATGCCAGCTTTCATTTAAATGTATAGTTTTGGTGGTTCATTGCCAGTAGAAATGCATTCTCTGCTCTTCTAATGTGTACCAACTTCTCTCTCTCCCTTTTTTCTGCCTACTTATTATATTTGAAAGAATAAAAGGACTTGTTATAAATATGACTTGACATGCAATCATCTCATTTGCCATGATAAATATATGTTGAATAGCCTTGAAAATAAGTACATACCCTGAAAGAAGACAAGTGGACCACTTACAAAGAGAGAAGGGAAACAATGGTATAGTTATTTGAATGTGTTACCTGCCTGGCCTCCTCCATGGTCACAACACACTAAGGATAACGGAAAGTTCCAATAACAACTTGGCTATATTGTAGAAGGGAGTTTCAACCTGGAATTCCTCCGTAACTGACTCATACACTCCAGGATGAATGTCCAATGTGGGTAACCAGTTGCATCACTGTCATCCATCAGGAATCTATTTTATTTATTATTTATTTATTTGTTACTCACCTTTCTACCGTCATCCCCTCGCCGAGGCGACTCCAGGCGGCTTACAACAAATAAAAACTTATAAAAACATTAAAAATAGCATTAAAATTGGATTGTTTAAATTAAAACATTTAATTTTTTTTTTAAATGTCCTTCCAATGCCACATACTAAAACTGATAGCCTGGGCAATAGTTAAACAAGCTAGCCCATGGTGGTTATCTCCCCAGCCACCCCACACACCCGCTGTGCCAGCCAGGCAGATGTCCTTGGGATGACGCGGTCTCTTAAGTACCCTAGTCCACTACCATGTAGCGCTTTAAAGGCAATCACCAGCACCTTGAATTGCACCTGGAGGCACACTGGCAACCAGTGCAGCTCCTGAAGCAGCGGCGAAGCACGGGCATAACGCTCGCACCCCATCACCACAGAAGCAGCTGCATTCTGGACCAGTTGCAGCCTCTGAATGGTCATCAAGGGCAACCCTATGTAGAGCACATTGCAATAGTCAAGTCTGGAGGTGACCAGAGCATGCATGACCATGAGCAAGGAGTCCCAGTCCAGGAGTGGGCATAACTGGTGAATCGCATGAAGTTGTGCAAAAGCCCTCCTAGCCATGACTGCCACCTGCTCCTTGAGCAGGAGTCATGAGTACAGGAGGATCCCCAGATTATGCGCTGGGTCTATCTGAGGCAAAAAAGCCTCATCCAGAACCAAGGATGATAATTCTCATGATAACACGGGGGCCCTAATCCACAACCACTCGGTTTTGCCATGGGTTGTCAGAACTAATAGATGTGTTGGTGACAACTGGGGGACTTGGTGTACCTGGAGTCTTTAGGGACATGTTGAGAGGTCTTAGGCATTCCCTTTGCATCTTCTCTTCCAACACTCCCACTCTCCTAGTAAGAGCTTCAGGGGCTTCCTTTCACAGTCTTGCCTGTCAGCTTCCTTCTGAGGTTCTCAGAAGTGTACCTACTCCCTAGATCACAGGTCTTCCTTGGTGACCTACATGAACCCTGGTAGGATCTCATCTTCCCTTTCTACTGTGAGCTTACTAGCTGTTGGTTTCTGCCTCAGAACCTACTACTTCTCTCCATTTCCCTCCTCCAGCTTCACAGCTACAAGCCCCTTTTCAAGTCTAGCAGTACCTTCCTAAAGCTTTAATTGGAAGCAAATTAAGCAATCACACAGATTGCAGAACAGGTTAATCAGGAGCACTTCTAGTAGCATACACAAAAAAACTGCACTCCTAGTACTGTGCCAAAAAAGGAGCGAAACAGGTCAAAAAAGGGTTGGTATAGATCACTCTTCCTTAAAACACATGTGTTTATGTGAAAATGCATTGAACGATAAACTGACATAGGAATTAAACAAAAAAAAGGTATATTGAAAGAAAATAAATTTTGGAATATTTGGGAGCCTTTTGTGGAGTACATGTTAAAGGATAATAAAAATGGCAGACCAGTACTTGAAATAATGAGTTTTGGGGGGAAATAGGAGAATAATAATGGATATACTCATGGTGAAATCCAAGGACAACAAATTTAGCACAGGGTGAATATTGTTTAATTTTTTATAGTTTAAATTTTCTATTTTACTTTCTTCAAACTTTAATTATAAAATTTACAATTATTAACCAAAGAGATTTTAAGGTTTTATAAGATTTAAGAGAAGGGTTATAATATGTGAAGGAATAGATGTAAAATGAAACAATTTTGAGTACAGTACAGGTATTTGTATTTTTCCTTGTATTCTGTACTATGTTTTTGTTGTCTTTTATGATAATCTTTTTTGTGTGTTTAATTTGAAAAACTCAATAAGAAAATTATAAAACACACGCACATGTGGTTACCAAAAATAGAGCAAGTCAAACCATACCAAAAGTGAACCAAATAGCAAACTACATGCTGCTCTGATCACCCCCAACCATATATTTTCCAGTGTGAACCAGGAATGATATGTATGTTTTTTGTTTATTGATATCTTTTCCTCCCTTTCTTCTGATTCATTTGACTCCCTTTTACAGTACTCTTAATATACAGTTGGTTTAGGTAGTGAGTGTTGCCTCTTTAGACTTCTTTCCTCCTAAAAACCAAGTGCTGGATTTATTCTGGGTCTAGTGAAATTTCTCTTGTGTATGCTTTGGCTCTGTATCCACCAAAGATTAGAATAAGAATCAGTATAAAAAGGAATCAGTAACCCCGTTATTCAGGGACTGTGAAAGTTGAGGACATTCCTTTCACAGTTCCTATTTCTCATCCACACACTCCACCTTGCTTTCCACAGGACATTGCAATATATCCTTTCGAAGATGGAAAAATACTGGGTACAACTGTGCACTTTCTGCATTTATTATAGAATGGAGGGATTCCCATGTTAAGGGATTATTGAATATATATTCAGGAAAAAAATTATGGGAGATAAACCAACAAAAATTTTTTAGGGGGATGGTCAAGTGGCCATAGATTTGTTATAATGTGTCATCAAGTCACCTGCAATTTATGACAACTGCATGGATAAGTGACCTCCTGCTCAGTTCCTATAACTACAAGGCTATGGTTTCCTTTATGAAATCTATTTACCTTATATTTGGTCTTAAACTTTTCCTGCCATCCTCAACTTTTAGCATTATTGTCTCCTCCAAGAAGTATGGTCTTCTCATGAAGTGCGCAAAGCACAACAGGCTCAGTTTTATAATTTCTGCTTCCTTGTTTGTCTTTCAACCAACAATGTAAATCAGGGGTTCCCAACCTAAGGCCTGCGGGCTGGATCCAGTCCATGGCACCATTTCATGTGCCCCCACCCCTCCAAGGACATTTGAGAAACAAAAATGACCCTCCCTTTGAAGCTGTTGGGACAAAATGGTTGCCCCCATCATGCAGGCAGGGCAAAATGGCCTCGAAGCTGACTGAGAGAGCGTGACCTGGCCCCTGGCTTGAAAAGGTAGGGAATCCATTGTGGTCTAGGTCTTGGTTTCCAGTGACACATCCTTAAACTTGATTAATTTTCCTAGTTCCTTCATTGATGCCCTTCCAGTCTCAGTCTCTTGATTCCTTGACTACAGTTTCCATTTGGATTGATGGCTTAATTGATGTATTAAAATATTTAACTATTTCAGTTTCTTCATTGCCAACATGCAAGTTGTATCTTTTCTGTAGTTAATATTTTTGTTTTCTAAAGTTCAACTCTAGTCCTGCTTTTGCCCTTTCTTCATACACTTTCATAAGAAGCTGTTTCAAGTCATTGCTGCTTTCTGGTAGTAGTATGGTGCCTTAAACTTTTAATGCTTCTTCCATCTGTTTTCACCCTTTCATTCAACTCTAATCCAGATTTCAGTGTGATATATTCAGCATAAAAGATGATTTTATAAGATACTAAAATGAATCCTATAGGAAACTGCCCTGTTTCTCCATATTTTGTCCTAACTGTAGCTACATGTCTACAATACAGGTTATGCATTAAAATAAATCAAGTTCTGAAACACACACATTTCCTTCAGAACAATCTACAGCTTCTCATGATTCATACGTTCAAAGGCTTTGCTGTAGAACAGGAGTTCTCAACCTTTTTAAGCCGGGGGCCAGGTCATGCTCCCTCAGACAGCTTCAGGCTCCAGATGGCCCTTTTCCCCTTCCTTCACCACATGACACTTGCAGGTGTAGTGGAGGCAGTGGGGGCACATAAATGGTGCCATGGGCTGCAGGTTGAGAATCCCTGCTGTAAAGTATAAATTGATCTGAAATTCTTTGGTGTGATCATGTAACCAGCATATGTTCTCTAGTACCTCTTCCGGATTTGGAATCCAGGCTGAACATCAAGACTTTCTTGCGCTGTTTAGGGTAAAAGTCTTGTTGCAACATAGTGAATTCACTTTCCTTGGGAATTAACACAAAGCATGTTAAATGTTTCCTGTGAATTGGAATGTATGTTTAATTGGACCATTGTTTTGTTGTGTTTTCTTTCTTTCTTTCTTTTTTTTTTGCAGTATTTTTGTTAAGATTTTGATAAATTCATTCTCAGCAGTTTGGAATAGTTCTATCAATATTCAATCTACTTCCTGTGAGTTATTTATTTCAAGATTTATTTCTTTGACAGCAGCTCCACTTCACTTTTTAAGTTGCAGGTTCTTTATCATAGGATTCTTCTTCAAAGGTCATCCATTATCTCCTCTGCAGAGCTCTTTAATATATTGTTTCCAACTTTCCTTTATTTTATCCTAATCAGATAGTATGTCCTCTCTTTAAGAATTCCTTGTCTCAATTTAAGCTTTCTTTTGATTTCTTGGATCTTCTGCCAGAAAGGTCTTGTTTTTATTATTATTATTATTATTATTATTATTATTATTATTATTATTATTATTATTATTATTATTATTATTATTATTATTATTATTATTATTATTATTATTATTATTATTATTATTATTATTATTACACTTGATACCCCGCCCCAATCGGGAGAACCCAACTCTGAGCAGCTTACAAGACACTAAAAATAAAAGTAAAAACATAAAAACAATTTACACCAATAAAAGCATCAAAGTTAAAAGATCATCAAAATTTTACCACAAAAATTAAAAACAATACGCAGTCCCACTTCCAGACCCAGGGTGGCAATCCTTTAAATAAGCCACCTGGTAAAGGAACTCGTATTCCCGGGTCCCCAAACCTGACCTGCCAGCCAGGTTTTCAAGCCCTTTCGGAAGGGCAGGAGCTCTTTCTGAAGGCGCAGTTCGGTGGGCAGGAGGTTCCAGAGGGCCGGGGCGGACACAGAGAAGGCTCTTCTCCTGGTGCAGGCGAGATGCGCCATTCTCGCCGAAGGAACAACGAGGGAGCCTCTCCGATCCGCCCTGGTGGGACGGACAGATGTTCTTGGGGTGACGCGGTCTCTTAGGTATCCTGGCCCACTACCATATAGGGCTTTAAAGGTAATAACCAGCACCTTGAATTGCACCCGGAGACATACTGGCAACCAGTGCAGCTCCCGGAGCAGCGGTGAAGCGTGAGCATAACGCCCACACCCCACCACTACCCGGGCCGCCGCATTTTGGACCAGCTGGAGTCTCCGGATGGTCATCAGGCGCAGCCCCATGTAGAGCGCATTGCAGTAATCAAGTCTGGAGGTGACCAACGCATGTGTGACCATAAGCAGAGCGTCCCGGTCCAGGAGTGGGCGTAACTGGCGTATTACACGAAGTTGTGCAAAGGCCCTCCTGGCCACGGCTGCCACCTGCTCTTCGAACAGTAGCCGTGGGTCCAGGAGGACCCCCAGATTACGCACTGGGTCTGTTTGGGGCAGAACTGCCCCATCCAGCACCAAAGATGGCAACTCCTGTGTTAGCACAGGACCCCGTACCCACAGCCACTCAGTCTTGCCGGGATTCAGCTGTAGCCCGTTGTCCCCCATCCAGACCTTAACAGCCTTCAGACACCTGGAAAGGACTTCCACCGCACCGCTTGGGTCCCCACGGGCGGAGATGTATAACTGGGTATCATCTGCATATTGATGATACCTTACCCCGTGGGAATGGATGATCTCGCCCAGCGGCTTCATATAGATGTTAAACAGGAGAGGAGAAAGTACCAAACCCTGAGGCACCCCGTATTGCAGGGGCCTAGGGCTGGACTTCTCCTTCTCCAGGCACACCGACTGGGTCCTGCCCCTCAGGAATGAGGAAAACCAGGACAGCACTGTGCCCTGGATCCCCAGACCCTGGAGCCTACCCAGAAGGATGCCATGGTCGACAGTATCAAAAGCCGCTGAGAGATCGAGAAGAGCAAGGACAGACGGTTCCCCTCCGTCCCGCTCTCTCCAGAGATCATCCACCAAAGCGATTAGTGCAGTTTCAGTACCATATCCGGGCCTGAATCCTGACTGAAACGGGTCCAGATAATCCGCTTCATCCAGGACTTCCTGCAACTGCTGCGCCACAGCCTTTTCCAAAACCTTACCTAAAAAAGGTAGGTTGGACACTGGACGGTAGTTGGAAATTATCGTGGGGTCGAGGGACGGCTTTTTCAAGAGGGAGAGCACCAAAGCGTGTTTAAAAGGTGCGGGAAAATGCCCCTCCTTTAAAGAAGTATTGATGATCGCCTCAACCCAGCCACCTGCCACAGACCCGGACGCTTTTATTAACCAGGCAGGGCATGAGTCCAGTGCACAGGTCGTGGCGCGAACAGATGCAGTCATAACCCTAGTGAGAGCCACAATTTCAATGAGTTTAGTTATATTTTGAGTCCCCCACACCAGTATCTAATATAGCAGGGGGCCTCAACCTTTTAAAGCCATGGGCTGGTTCACACCCCCTCAGGCAATTGGTGGGTCAGACTGGTTCCCTCCACTTCCCTCACCAATGCCAACAGTGTGGGCAACTGTTGGGGGCTCAGGGTGGTCCCTCACTCCCCCCTACTCCCACCACTGGTGGCAAGACCACCCTGAGCCCCCCCCCCCAATGCTTCCCTGCTTTCCAACCTGGAGGAACTGCATAGTGTGGGTGAAGGAGGGGTCCAGGCTGTCCTTCTCACCCATGCTTGGCCAAAGTGCTCCGGGAAAAATGCGGACAGCTGCATGCATCTGCTGGGAAAGACGCATTCAGCTAGAGTGGTCCCTGGGAAAGACACGTGCAGCCATGTGCATCTGCCACTTTTGCCTCAATCCTTGCCCCCCTCTGCTTGGCTTGGCAGGTCCCTATTGCCACTCCATAGCAGGGAGGATGTTGCAAACCTAGCAAAGGGGACAAGTATTGAGACGGTGGCAGCAGTAGTGGTGACTGGAACAAGGGCACTGGCTGGATGAAATGGTTCCATGGGCCAGATCTGGCCCATGGGCTGTCAGTTGAGAACCCCTGTAATACAGTAACACAATCTCCCAATATAATAATGATCACATAACTTTTTGTTAGAAGAAATCAATTTAGCAAACCTTTGAAAAATTTTCAATGCTTGTAATATATGATAATTTACTATGTATGAAACAGTAGAGACAAAGACACTTACTTATGTTTCCCCCTCATATTTCAATTTTTGTTGTAGGCAAGAGATGATGTTTTCAAAAAAAAAAAAAACCTAAAAAGCAAAAATAGCATGTAATAAAATAGCACATCAACTGTTTGGTATAATATACATTAGAAAAATGTATAGTGGTTTAGCAGATAAACTGTTCAACTTTTAGTGTTTCTGAATCCAGTCCTGAATCCAATCCTTTTGTTAAAAAAATGCAAATGGGAAAAAAAAGACTTTTCTTTCTCTGTCTCTCTGTTTTGCAGATTTAAGAGTTTTTACAGCTTATCAGTTTCTTATCACTGCCTGCACAATTGTTGGCTGTACGAACAGTTCCGAAGTCACTTTGTTTACAGCTCAGTTGCCACCAACTCACGTGGATGCACCAATTCTGACCATTTTGGATTCTAAAACAATATATGCACAGTTGAGTACAAATTTTCTCTTTTGCTGGTGATATTGGAGTACATCTTTGGCAACTAGGACTGCTCACCTTGAGTGATCGAGGTGTAGATAACAAGAGAAGGCGCTTCCTGGGATTCCCAGTCTGGGCTTTCTGATTAAGAAGAACCAACAGTAGAGTTTGAGACATAAAATATAGCTTATTATGATTAAATGTGTAAGAAGGATTAATTTAGTGGCTCTCTGAACCTTTGATTATCACTTTCCTTCTTAATTTCCATTTTGTCTTCATGCAATCACTGTAACCTACATATGTCCATAGCTTCAGCAGAAAGCTTTATGTGGAGAAAAATGCTTGTGATATGATCAGCATAGTGCTTCTACTCTAAGACATTCCCACAATAATTTGAGCTTCAGCTACATGAAACAGGCTAAATTGAACAGTATACCTTAGAAAAAAGGCATTGAAATAGGACTTCTTAGTCACTTTTGGAAACTTTTTACCAGTTAAATAATTATCATAAGGATTTTCTTCCTTAAAGTACTGTGTAAGTTGCTTTTTAAAATATAATTATGCATTGTTTCTGTTTTCAGTTGGAAAGCACCTGAAGAAGTAAATGGAAATCTAGAGCGTTATATTCTGTACATCACCAACAATGAGAAAAATGTTACAATTTGGAATGCAGTATATAATTCTACAGTTCTTTTGCAGGATTATACTATCAGGCACCTTTCACCTGGCACTGAATACTTCTTCAAGCTAGCAGTAAGTAACAAAATGATAATGATAATGATGCCTGTCTGGCCAAGTTATCCTGTTATGGTAATTATCATGTTGTATAGTTCTTCTTTAGTGATAATCACCCAACCTCGACACCCAAGGCCATTAGTACCCAAGGTGGTCAAGTTAGTTAACCGCTGCCTGACACTCGATGTTGAGTTGGTGGCTGTATGGTCTACTCTATTACCATAGCAGGATATCCTGGCCAGACAAACAATGGTCCTATAGTAACTGCTTTCCTTTCCTGAGGACTGGAATGTATATTGAGTGTTTCTAGTCCAAGAACCACTGTTTTGTTTTCCAGATATATTGAAATACTTTTGTTAGGATTCTGACAGATTCAACATCTTTGGCTTGTAGCAATTACTATCCCTATCCACCCTAGTGCTTTATTTATTACTAGTACTTTCAGAACAGATTTTACTTCACTTTCTGCATGTTCTTCATCAGATGATTCTCCTTCAAAGGAGTCTGTAATCTCTTATGTATAGTTAGTTCTTCAGCATGCTGTAATCACTTTCTCTTTATTTTCTCCTGGTCAGATAGTGTGCCTCCTTGTTGGTCATTCAGTAGTCTCAATCTAGGTTTACATTTTTCTTGAATTTTCTGTATTTTACTTTTTTGTTGTTGTTCTCTATTTGCACCAGTTATTCTAATAGAGTGGAACCTCAATTAACAAATTTAATGCATTCTCTGGGACATTTTGTATTATAATTTTTTAAAAGAGAAATTTCCATAGGAATGCATTGAATACAATTGAAACCCAAAATTTGTTAACTGAAACGTGGTTTCCCATAAGAACGCATTGAAAACCAATTAATCCATTCGGGAAAAAAATTAACTGAACCACTATTTTCTATGGATTTTCTTTTGTTATGTGATTTTTGTGTTAAGTGAGCCATTTATTAAGTGAGGTTCCACTGTAGTTCTCTTTGTATCTGTCACTGAAAATCTGCATTAAGTGTTCTGGCCATGTTTCTGTCTCTTTTTATTTTTGTTTCTCACCTGTCTTTCCCAATTTTTATTGTTTCTTCCAACATCAAGTATTTTGCCTTCACGTTGGATTCCATTTATTTATATTACTTTTATACCAGCTGACTTAGTGACTAGCACTACTCAGAGCAGTGAAAGTAACTCAAACCACAAAACCAAGTCCCACTTATTGTATAAAATCAATAAATCAACAAAACTAGGCAAACATTTAAGCAACACAAAGAGTGGTGCTTTAAAAACTAAGTAAATCCCCATCAGGTAAACTTCACCCTTGGTTGAAAGCCAGTCTAGGGCTCAATGCTCATCTTTGTTTATAGCCAAAGAACCATTGCTGTCTTCATTTGTAGATGTTTCCATGGACACATGGCAGGCATGCCATTAGACAGCCCCAAGTATGAGGACAGTATTTCCAAAAGCCTCCTTAAAAAGTCCTGTTTTTAAACCTCTGTTAAAGTCCTGGTGGATCTCAGTATGTAACTTTTTCCATAATAGCAAAGCTACCAGTGAGAAAGCAAAGTTCCAATTTGATATTCTCTCAGAGTGGCAATCTGAAGTGTCAAGGTTTCTGAAGACTAGATAGGGTGGGTAGATGTTCTTTGGGAGAGGAGCTTCAATAAGTACTGAAGTCACAAACCATTCAGGGTTTAAAATGTTAGCATTAAAACCTTACAGGTGTCATGTTATGCAGTAAGCAGCCAGTACTGACTTGCCCGAACAAAGGAGATGTAACTAATCTGAGAGCTGCATTCTGAATTGCTGCAACTTCTACACCAATCTCGAGGTCAGCCTTTCATAAAGAGAATTAAAGCAATCAATTTTTGAGATTACCAATACATGCACTGGTATTGTGAGTGATCCTCAGTCCAGAAGTGGATGCAGCTAGGAAATCCATCTATCTTGTTAACTGGTAATTCTACTTAAAATAAATAGTTTTTAAAAAATTAAAATATTTTTTAAAAAATATTTTAAAAAACAAGACAGGGCCATACTCTTCAGTGTTGCAATGTGTGACTAAGTAAGAATGAAACAATGCACATAGTGACAGGATGCCTCAAACCTACACCATTTGAGAAAATGTGTCCTCTTGTTGGTATCGCTCCACCTAAACTAAGGAGAAAAGTAGCAGTGGACAGTGAGAGAACTAAGAAAGAGAATGATCCTCGACATCCTCTGAATGGCTATGCAGGACTTTATGGAAAGAACAAATATTCATGAGGGGATGCAAGAGCAAAATCAAATTAGAAGATGGAGGAAGGAGCTCTCTGAACAAAGAATAACACTGAAGGAGGATATGGCTGAGGATCTTAACCTCCCCTATGTCACTTGGAGTACCTTGAATAGACTGAGGGTCAGAGTGCCTAAATGTAAGACCAACATGCTCAAGTGGGGGCTGGTGACAGACAACAAGACACTGTATGAGTGCAGAGAGATACAGAATCCAGCTCTTTTGCTAGTCTGCCGATTGCTACCAGAAACATGTACCAATGAAGACTTAGCCAAGAAGGTAACTTTGCTTTCATAGTCCAGGGTTTGATGAGGACACACACAAAAAAAAAACACTACATAAGAAGTTTCTAAATTATTTTTCAAGCATCTGTAAAGTCCATGGGTGTTGGGAAGCTGGAGACATAAAGAATGCAGGAGCACATATTTGAACCCTTGGTTTCCACACACACACCATTCTATATATTGTGCAACAGATATTCCATTCCCTTTTTTGAAAATGCTAAGCACCATTTTCATATAGATTGCTTAAAGAATAACATGAGAAAAGGAAGGGGAATAAATTTAGAATGATGATGATGAGGAAGAGGATAAGGAGGATGGAGGGCAGCAGCTTCATCAATACTGGCCTGGGCCTGAGGAGGACTTTGTGTGTCAAATGGCTCAGGACCAGAAAGTGACTTGTGGAACATGATGTTGTGACACAAAAGGCAGATGAAAGACCACTGCATTATATTCTCAGGATAGTATTCATTGCTGATCTACATGATAATCGCCTATATTTGGATGTGGAACAACAACAACAACGACGATTTATTTATTCACATTTTTATACCACCCTCCTCACCGGGGCGACCCAGGGCGGTAGTAGTAGTAGTAGTAGTAGTAGTAGTAGTAGTAGTAGTAGTAGTAGTAGTAGTAGTAATAATAATAATAATAATAATAATAATAATAATAATAATAATAATAATAATAATAATAATAATAATAATAATAATAATAATAATAATAATAATAATAATAATAATAGGATCATTGCTTTTAATTTCCTGTCCAGGAAAGGTGATGTCTAAGGTACTGCAACAAAGGCTTTTACTTTATATGGATCTAGAAGCCTAATGAATATTGGTGGAAGAAGCATCAATAATCTAGGATATGCAGGTGACACCATCATACTGGCAGAAAACAGCAATGACTTGAAATGTATTGTAATTAAAATGAAAGAAGAAAGTGACAAAGCATGGACTATAGTTGAAAATTAAAACAAAACAAAACACAAAAATTATCACTAAAGAAGAACCATACAACTTGAACATTGACAATGAAGAAAATGAGATAGTAAACTATTTTTATACCTAGTTTCAATCACCAATCCAACTAGAAGAAGGCAGCAATGAACGAATTAGACAAATAATGATTCATTGGAAGCATGGTGGTAGAGGAGAGCTTTGAAAATATCCTAGACTGCCAAAAAGACCACCAAGTAGGTCCTAGCTCAAGTCAAGTTTCAACTGTCTCTGGAGGCAAAAATGATAAAATTCAGTCTGTCCTACTTTGGACACATCATTAGAAAGGTAGAAGACTATAATTCTGGGAAAGGTGGAAAGCAGCAGGAAAAGAAGAAGATCCAAGGCGGGTTGGAATGATTCCCTAAGGCAGGAGTTCTCAACCTTTTTAAGCTGGGGCTGGGTCACACTCCCTCATACAGCTTCGGGGACCAGATGGCCATTTTGCCCTTCCTCCATTACATGGCACTTCCAGGTGTGGTGGAGGCAGTGGGGAGGGCACATGAAATGGTGCCATGGTCTGCATCCAGCCCACGAACCACTGGTTGAGAATTCCTGCCCTAAAGGAAGCCACATTCTACAATGGCCAGAGATGAGCAGAGATGTTGAAGGCAGGGCATTTTGGAGTTCACTCATTCATAGGGTCATCATAAGTTGTTGACTACAAAGAAGGTACAAAAAGCCAACAGTGATGGTTATACAGTGCCAATATATATAGGGATTTATATGTGCGACTAAATTTGGTAAATACAGAAAAGCAAGCAATCACACCTCATAGCATTTAATGCACTCTTTGGGTGGTTCACAAGTACTGCTGGGTATTCATTTTACTGACCTTGGAAGGATAGAAGGCTGAGTCAACCTTGGGTCCTAGTCAGGTTTGAACTCACAACCATTTGGTTGCAGTATAGCAGTTTAACCACTGTGCCACTTGCTGAATCATACCTTCCTTATATCTTTTTTACAGGGCATCTTTTCTCTATTTCATCACACAAAACTAAGTTTGTGAAACTGCAAGAGGATGTGTATTGCTAACTTGTAGCATTTTAAAATGTCTTTTATATGTCATTGCTGTTCTTCTGTGCAGTCATTTTCTTTTGTTTTCATTACAGAACAGTTTAAGTTCCATAGTACAACCAGAAATATCTTGAATATAAACATGAGATTGTCCTTATTTGTTTAAACACTCTCATCATTTTATAGTAATACCTATATAAGGACATTTGCTTTGATAAATGCCATAGAAAAATATTCTGCTCTTGATTATGAATACATTTACATTTATGTGTAGACACTTTGTATGCATTCATTTTGTTCAACATGCTCTTCAGTGCTCTAAATATTACACCACATTATATCTCAGAAAGAGTCATCTGTGTTTAAGAAACAATAAGGGCTGACTGAAAAACCCCACCCAGGCAAGGGCATTTGGTATAATGATTTAGTATAACTTGGAATCCGCATTGAAAGCATTTGTGTGCCCTTTGTATATGTTGGCATAGTAAATTGTGAAAAGTTACATTTTGTGTGCTGGTATTCTGTACAAAGCTGATACCTGCATTGCATGTATTCTCATTGAAATAAGCCAAAGTTGAACATATGTGACTAAATGGATGATGACTGCATTTGCTGTTCAAGCCATAAGCACAAGGTAGCCAGTTAAATAGCCTCTTTACATCTCTGCGATTCATTTTTATAAGTATTGCTCATGATGAATAACTTAGAGGTGGACTATTTTTAATGTCTCGTTTTTTGGGGAATTTTGTTACCCGCCAGCATCATGGTTTCGTTATAAACATAGCAACAGAATGCACATCCTTTTTTTTTTAAAGGATCATAGCACACATGTAATTCTCACAACAACCTGGGGGTAAGCTAAAGTAGGAAAGTATAACTGATCAAAAGACACTCAGTGAACATTCATGGATGGATAGGGATTTGAATCTAAAACTAGTCTGATACTCAAAACAAGCAGTCGGGAAAACCTCCTTTTTCTCTTATGGATGCCTTGGCAATACTACATTGAAGTCCCAGTATTCCTGGTGTGTTGACCACCTTCTTTTCTCCTCTTTCTGTCACCTTTCTTTCTTGTTCTCTTTTTCAGATCATCTTTTTCTAGAGATATGGACTGCTGAGAGCCTTGTTCGGGCGTGGGGGCTTGAGCGTTCTAACTAGGCAGTGTTCCCCATCTCTTGTAAATACCAACTATCGACCAGTGTCCAACCTACCCTTTTTGGGTAAGGTTTTGGAAAAAGCAGTGGCGCAGCAGCTACAGGAAGTCCTGGATGAAACGGATTATCTGGACCCTTTTCAGTCAGGATTCAGGCCCGGACATGGGACAGAAACTGCACTAATCGCATTGGTGGATGATCTCTGGAGAGAGCGGGATGGAGGTCATCTGTCTGTCCTGGCTCTTCTTGATCTCTCAGCGGCCTTCGATACCGTCAATCATGGTATCCTTCTGGGAAGGCTCCAAGGATTGGGGGTCCAGGGCACTATGTTGTCCTGGTTTTCCTCATTTCTGAGGGGTAGGACCCAGTCGGTGTGGTTGGAGAGTGAGAAGTCCAGCCCTAGGCCCCTTCAATATGGGGTGCCTCAGGGCTCGGTACTCTCTCCTCTCCTACTTAACATCTACATGAAGCCACTGGGTGAAATCATCCGTTCCCACGGTGTGAGGTATCATCAATACGCAGATGATACCCAGTTGTACATCTCGGCCCGTGGGGACCCAAGCGGTGCAGTGGAAGTCCTTTCCAGGTGCCTGGAGGCTGTTAAGGTCTGGATGGGGGAAAACGGGCTACAGCTGAATCCCGGCAAGACTGAGTGGCTATGGGTAAGGGGCCCTGTGTTATCACGGGAGTTACCAGCTTTGGTTCTGAATGGGGCAGTTCTGCCCCAAACAGACCCGGTGCGTAATCTGGGGGTCCTCCTGGATTCACGACTACTGTTCAAAGAGCAGGTGGCAGTCATGGCCAGGAGGGCTTTCGCACAACTTCGTGTAATATACCAGTTGCGCCCACTCCTAGACCGGGACGCCTTGCTCATGGCCACACATGCTTTGGTCACCTCCAGACTTGATTACTGTAATGCGCTCTACATGGGGCTGCCCTTGGTGACCATTCAGAGACTGCAGCTGGTCCAGAATGCGGCGGCCCAGGTAGTGATGGGGTGCGGGTGTTATGCTCGTGGCACACCGCTGCTTCGGGAGCTGCACTGGTTGCCAGTATGTCTCCGGGTTCAATTCAAGGTGCTGGTCATTACCTTTAAAGCCCTATATGGTAGTGGGCCAGGATACCTAAGAGACCGTGTCACCCTAAGAACATCTGTCCGTCCCACCAGGGCGGATCGGAGGGGCTCTCTTGTTGTTCCATCGGCTAGAGAGGCTCACCTCTCTAGCACTAGGAGGAGGGCCTTCTCTGTGTTCGCCCCAGCCCTTTGGAACCTCCTCCCAACTGAACTGCGCCTTCAGACAGAGCTCCTGTCCTTTCGGAGGGGCTTAAAAACCTGGCTGGCAGGGCAAGTGTGGGGACCCGGGAATGCGGGATCCTATGTAGGGTGGCCGATCTAGTGGACAGCTACCCTTTCCGGTTTTTATCTCTTTCAGTTTTATCTCTTGCTCTGTTTTAAGCATTAGTTTTAAGTTTTAAGCATCAGTTTAAGTATTCTTTGTATTATCATATGTGTATCCTAGTGATTTTTTAGTCAATATTGTAAGCTGCCCAGAGTTGGGTTTGCCCGATTGGGGCGGGATAGCAAATAAAAATAAATAAATAAATAAATAAATAAATAAATAAATGTTAAGATGGGACTAAAACTCACCAAAGTGTCTTCCAGTGGATCCCTTGAGCAAGGTGAAAATGGAGGGAACACATCATGGTCCACCTAGCCAGTGGGTGACGTGATATTCAAATGGCAAAAAACAATTAAAAAAACCCTGCATGCAGATGGACTTGATTTCTCAAGTCCATTTATATCTGCAGAATGTCACTGCAGAGATGTCCACTAATGCACAGACTCCTCACTGAATAACGACTCCAAGATATAGACCGATTGCTAGGAAGGGATTTCTGGACTACAGCTGGGGGCCTCGGTTGCTTAGCATCTATTAGCTTTCATATTAATACTTCTTAATATGAATAACTGCCTATATACTTTATACTTATTGCCACTTAGCATGTAGGAAGGTAAGAAAGAAAAATGGGGCATGATCCTGTGCATGAGAAGGCAAAGGACTATATCTTACGATCATGCAGCTAGACAGCAAAGGAAGCCAAATTCATAATCTAGTCTCAAATGGGTCAAAAATAAAAGGCAGAGACTAGGTTGTGTTGCCAACCCAGACTGGCCAGGTCTGAACAGGCTTAGGCTCTTTTAGTATTTCAGAGACAAGATAAATATTTCAGTGGGTAAAGCAGCAAACCTTTATTTCAGACAATTTGTACACTGAACATAGCACATGGTTTTCCTCTCAGTCCCTTCTTCTCTTGCTACCTGGGAGCTTAGGTAAGCTAGCAAGGGACAGCCTTCTTGTCAGTGAGAGAGGTCTAAAAAAAAAACCCCTGAGCTTAAGGCTGCTTCTTATATACAGTATTGTAAAAGCCCGGCTCCACACTCCTCTACCTGGATGACTTCTCCTCTACAGCTGGACTCATTATATCAGCCCATGGTCTTATCTGTCTTTAACCATTTCTAGAGCTTTAGTGGGGGAGATGGGCAATATCACCTAAAACAGGGGTTCCCAAACTTTTTGCACTACAGGCCCACTCAACCACAGTCATGTGGTTGAGTGGGCTGGCCATGTGTTTCCTCCTGTCATAAAACGTGTCCACAGCTGTCATAAACGCGTTTATGACAGCCATGGGTGCATTTACAGCAGTGTTTGTGCATGAGTGTGTGTGTTTTACTTCAACTTCTGTTAGTGACAAGCATGGGCCGGATGATTTGGTGCTATGGACTGAGTCCAGAGCACAGCTATTGTTTGACCACCCTGACCTAAAACTTCTTGCCATAAAGATTTTCTTGCACAATATCAATACATAGACTACATAGGCAGATAGTTCCAAATGACAAAAACAATAGGTCAGGTTCAAAGCTGCCTAAGGATACTTTGACATCAAGGCCTTGAAATCTAATGATCCCCATGTGACATTCAGAATAGGGTTTTGGGAGTTTTGAAATAATGAAATAATTCTGTATTCTGGAAATTCCACCTGATAGACAAACATTTTAAAAATACCTAAATATGGTTCACCTGCGAGAATGGCCTAAACTGAAAGACTTCGAGACCTAGCTAGGACTAGCGCTACTCAAGGTTCCTGCTCCTTCCCTGATGATAGCTGGGGCCTTTCTTCCTGAGTCAAAGAATATGGAGTGGGTGAATATGTTCTGGGTTTATGATGAACTATCCAAGGTCCTGGGAATGCAGTGGCTCAAATCACTAAGACGCTGACTGGGAAGCGGAAGGTCAGCAGTTCGATTCCCGAGTACTGCAGGATGGAATGAGCTCCTGTCTCTGTTCCAGCTCCTGCCAACCTAGCAGTTCGAAAGCAAGAAATTGCAAGTAGATAAATAGGGACCACTTCAGTGGGAAGGTAACAGTGTTCCATGCACTCCGGTGTCTAGTCATGCCTGCCACATGGCCATGGAAACGTCTACAGAAGCAGACAGTGCTGGCTCTTCGGCTTAGAAAAAGAGATGAGCACTGACCCCTAGAGTCGGATACGACTGGTTTTCAAGCAAGGGAAACCTTTACCTTTGCTATCCAAGGTCCTGAACATGTTTTAGGGGATATACATCAGATCCATCTGTCTGTCTGTAAGCAATTTTATCTGTCTCTTGGTACTGTAATTTTTTAGGATAATTTATTCAAAAACAGTTCCTTGGTGAGGTATAGCCTCAAGTAAATGTGACCAGGACTTGGTATGTGTTAATGATGAAATAAACTAAAACTCTTCAACAAGGTCAAACAATATTGTAAATATCTATATTTATTTATAGTGTTTAATTATATGACACAGTTTTTATTTCAATCATTTTCTTTGAAAATATGATTTTTCCCCTTCCTGCATTGGAAAATGCAGAGGTTTACCTAGCATTTAAAGAACAGCTTCTGAAACCTTCATGTTTGCTGACAATGTTGATAGTTCTGTTTTCAACTTTATTTATTTATTTTTTACTTTTCCAACTGACAAAGGCTAGACTATGACTTTGTGAGATGAAGTCTCACTGAACTCAATATAACTTATTTCTAAGTAAACATGTGGATTTGTTTGTTTCTTTGGCTATTTAAGGCATTTTAACGCCCTCTCTAACTGAAAAAGATCCCAGAGAGACCTACATGAGATCAATAATAAAGACAGTCCCTAGGGATGGGTGAATCTGTCAAGCTCAATTTCACTCAAATTCTCAAAATGCATTTTTAATTAGTGTGTGAATATTTGCCCATATTTTCATGTGCTTTTTAGAAACTGAATATGTTTTAAAATTTATACATTTTTGTGTATTGTTTTTCACTTGGACACATACTTTCAAGTGTCTATTCCACAAAATACAACCTTTTCTGGTTTCCACAATTTCCACATTTTTATATATACTGTTTCTAAACTGTGTGTATATGCATTTAAATGTCTTCAAATATTTGGATTTAACTGCAAACTGTTTTCTTTCTTTATTTGTGTCAGATGCACCACCAGCATATAAAACATACAAAGCTAAAATTAACACATCTAAAAACAAAATAGAATTGAAAAGGGCTAGATGACATCTGCCCAATATCAGGCCACTTCAACAGCATTTCCTCTTGCCAACATAAGGTCCTCTTCAGTGCACGAGGGGCATGGGAGATAGTTTGTACTTCTCTGCATTCACACAGGCTGTCATCTATAGGGAAACCCCATTTTCTCAGATTAGCAAACTGCAAACTATTGAGAAGGAGAGATTTGATTCTAAGTATTTTACATTCATTTTGGGAAGTGTGAATTTGATAATTCATGCCCATCGCTAATCCAGTAAAACCCTGATTTATGTATGCCTCAAGTTACATAAAATTCGACTTATGTAAGGATTTTTCACTAAAATGATGTCCTGATTTATGTAATGCGATTTCCTATGGGCTTGCTTCGATTTATGTAAAAAGTTCATTTTTTCCAATAGGTTTGCGTTGATTTATGTAAATATTCATTTTCCCTATGGGTTTGCTTCAATTTACATAAAAAACCAATTTATGTAAAAGGCTATGGGGACAGACCTTTTTACGTAAGTAGGGGTTTTACTGTATTGCAACCACTGGGCTTATAATTTTTAAAAAGATGGCAAAGTAAAAACAAGTTAAGTGAGTGATTGTGAGAGACTTGCATACCTAAGCTTATCTTAAAATTCAATTCTTCAAAACACCTCCTGCTAATGGATGTGGGATATTGTGTTTCTGTAAACAAATTCTAGGAATTGCTCCACAATAGCATGACTCTATTGCCATCAGGAAAAAATATGCAAAGCTTTACATAGCAAAGACTAGTCTGAATGTTGACAACACCAATAGCAGCAGCCAAGGTGATCTACAGGATACCCTCTTGTACTCACTAACATTCACACTTATTGAAAAACAGCCATGACAATAGCTTAGTGTTTAGGTGAGGATCAGACAGGTGTATGGGCTGGAGGAATGGTTCCTTCCACCACTTGTGATGGTGGGGGCAGTGGCAGGTGCATTCATGGCATGTTTCTGGACATTTTTTCCACTTCTGCCACTTCCTGTGGTGGTGGGAGCTATAGCAGCACATTTCTTGTAGTTTTCATCACATTTTGGGGGCGGGTTTGGTGGTTTTTGACAGGTTTTCTTCACTTCCGGCATGTTTTTTGCATTTTTTCAGTGCTTCTGGTGGTGGCAATGGGGTCCTCACCATGAGCCATATTAATTGGCACCATAGGCTGGCCCCGGCCTGCATGCCATAGGTTGTGAATCCCTGGGTTAACTGATGAAAAACGGAGTTGGCTTCTGCATTTTTTTACCTTGCTTGGTGTCTCTGTGTGAATGGCACTATTCTCTCCATGAATGTGGACCATCTTGACTGCTGCCTGTGGTGTTGTCAAAATTCAGACTGGCCTTTGTTATGCAAAGCTTGGCATCCTTTCCCCTGCTGGCAACACGAGAGTGATATTTTGCAACAATACTGGGCCTTTCTCTGGCATTTTGAATCAAACTTCACATTTCTCCATGAAATTAACAGAAAGAAACTTATGATTTGAAAGATTCAGATGGGAGGGGAAGAGAAACTGACAGAGCCCCCCCTCCCCCCCAGGCAGAGGACATTTGGTGATGCTGCTCATCTGTTTAAAGTCTGGCTCTGAATTTCTCTGTGTTTGTAGTAGTGAATTAAGAAATAAGCAGTCACTTTTTTCCTTTTCTTTTTCCTTCTTTTAAGAAGCTCTTTTTCAACAGCAGACAATGGGGAATACTGTATAGGCAAATTAACCATTTTCCTGGTTTGTTTTGGATATGAACCTGCCACGAAAATTCCTTCACATATCTGATTTCAAAGATTTTTCTGGGTGGGGGTGGGTGGGTAGTTAAATCTGTCAATTCTAAGTCTAAAAGCTTTCTGAAAGGCTTTTTAAAATTTGAACCCTGGATCTTTGGTTTTTTTTTAAAAAAAATTAATTTTCAAAGCACATTAAAATACACACATAAAATATAAAAAGCAAAACAATAAAAACTACAATATATGGCTTATTACAAGATTCACATTAATTAGTTATCCTTATTTATATTTCATAAAACAAATATAACATTTAAGAATTAACACATGTACCCTTCATCCATAGGACCTTTTCTTCTATTCCACAAATTTTAATTCTCTGCATTAATTTTAATACTTTTCCCAATTTCCAAATGCCTGGATCTTTGCTGAGAGACAAAGTAGGACAGAATCCAGAGCACCCTGTTCATTTCAAAAACAATCTTCCTTACCATTACATAGGCATTTAAGTAACTATAACTGCAACGAACTCCCAAAAAATGAGCCAGAAGTGGTGGGTCATGAAGGGGTCATGGTTTCCTGAGTTCTAAAAATATTGAATCAATATGAATCTCTACAAAATGTCTGGAGCTCTACCTTTTCTGAATGGTAGAGTTTAGGGAGGGGGTGTACTTATTTGTCTTGTTTTATAATTGTGTTCTCCCCACCCACCCCACACACGCACTTCCCTGTTTCTTTTAAAGGCCTGCACAAAAGGTGGATGTACGATAAGTGAACCTGCTTCAGCAATAACAACTGAAAGTACACCAGAAGGTGTTCTAGCTCCAGATGCCCAGTCATTTTCCTCTGACTCCTTTAACGTCTCATGGACTAAGCCAGAGTACCCGAATGGTAAGTGAACTCTTTTAGCCTCAAGTTAAAAAGATGATTAGTAAAGGTAAATTAATATTCTAAATGGCAGCTTATATGTGGTGCTTAATTTTTAATGATCATTTTAGCGCATAAAATACCTGAGATAGTATCATTGTCTGTAGCTAGGAGATTGAAGTTTTCAGCCTCACTTTACTCTTTCAGTGGCTCAAAAGTGCTCCCTTTTGATGGTTCTTGTGTACTGCACGCTTTTGCTTAATGCTTTATGAAACAAATGAACAGAAAGATGACTCTGCCACATCTTAATAAAGTGTTGATTTTTGTGGTGTTTTAGCATCAGTCTTAGTATTATTCATTTCTAGATGCATTCAGTAGTTTACTTTCTATTTCTGCTTTCAAAAGGCAAAGGCATTGGGCAGGAATTTTAAAACTAGTCTACATTTATCTGTAGGGAGGGTTTCCCCATTTATTTTCCTCTTTCTTTTTGTTTCAACTTCCCCTGCTTCTGAGCAGCATATCATGGCAACACAAGACTGGAGAGCTATTCTGGTGGTTAGCATGGTTGACAGATGTGGAAATCTGGGTGAAAATTCTTGTTTAGCTCCTCTGATTCTGTCTTCCTCTCTCTCATGTTGATCTAGCTCATAGGTTAAAGCAGGGAAGATACAGCATGGGTTCCGTGCGCACATCTTTGAATACATAGTGAATCAAAATGTAAAAATGTAGTCTGAACAGAGAAATTCTGTTTATCAGTCAAAAGTAAGCCACACTAAGTTCAGTAGTGCTTATTCTAAAGTACGTATAGTATTGTTGTTGTTGTTCAGTCGCACAGTCAATTCTGACCCTTTGCGACCCCATGGACCACTGTCCGCCAGGCACTTCTGTCCTCCACCATCCTCCTCAACTTGCTCAGCTCTGTGCCCATTGTCTCTACAATGCCATCTAGCCATCTCATTTTTGGCCACCCCCTTCTTCTTTTGTCCTCCACCCTTCCCAGCATTAAGGCTTTCTCAAGCAAATCCTCTCTTCTCATTTGATGTCCAAAGTACTTTAGCTTCATCTTCACTATTTGACCTTCTAAGGAGCAGTCAGAGTTGATTTCTTCTAAGATTGACCTATTTGTTCTCCTTGCTGTCCAGGGGACTCTCAAAACTCTCCTCCAATGCCACATTTCAAAGGCATCTATTCTTCTGCACTCAGTATTGCATTTCAATAATAATATCTGAACATCATAAATAGAGAAAAAACTGTTTCAATAGATATTCTCTCTGCTAACAATTTGCCAGGTTGTCAACTTTCATATCTAGACCTAAGCCTTTCTAGCTAGCTAGGATTTTCTTCTTTTCTTCTTTTTTTACAGGTGGAGCTTTCATTCATACATGCATTGTTGTGGAGTCCATGAACAAGGCCAGTGAAAAGACGACTGTGCAATTTGCATTTATTGCATTTCTTTGCTCCTATTTAAAAAATAAGTGAAATGTATCATATGAATAGCAATCATCTTGCGCTGTTGAAACCTATAACAGGCAATGACACCAGGAGATTAGTCAAGTTGAATAGAGGGTATTTTTGCAATAATTTAATAGTCTAAAAGCTGTAAGTAACTATTGCAATCTGTGAGTTACTGCAAGTTTGCAGCTAGCCTGCCTTCTGCTCTCAGATGACAGAGCACTGTTGATTATCTCAGAATAATTTGTAAGCAATTATGAATTTTAATAAGCCAGGTTTATTTGTCAGATATGCACTGCACAAAATATGAACAATGGCATGTGTTATTGCTGTTGTTTGTTCTGCTGTGTAAGTTTTCCGAGAGAGAAATCAATTGTGGGGGAAATGTTTTTCCTATCAGATACTTCTCTTAACAATGTAGTCTTGTACTCAAAGATGAGCCTTACTGAGTTTGGTGGGATTTATTGTCAGGATGAATCTTTCCAACCCCCAACCCCCACCCCAAATGCCCAGGTTGGAGGAGATTAAAAATTGGACAAAGTTTTCTGTGTGCTTGTATATTGGTGCTGTGTTGGTGCAGGAATACATCCAATTTGGATATCTAGTTATGTCTGTGGAAAACTCTGTGTATAGTTCTACCATTGATGATATTTCCACTTTGTAACAGGGCATTTCGAGAGTAAGAAACAGTTTTAGATGCCCAGAAAAGCCCCAGCATCACCCTAAAATTAATGTCACAAATCAGCTGTGCCTAGAAACAAATTATAGAGACATTTTGTGAAAAAAGAACACAAACACCCTACATTTTCTGCCCTGAATAGCATCAGCCAGCAAATCGTTGAAAGTGGCAGGTTTTCTACAATTTCACTTCCTTGCTGCTCACACCCAGTTGGATTACCGTACTAGCCATCAATCCAATGCTATTTTTAATGTGAGATACAAAGATTACTTCTTGGTATGATGTGTGTTCCCGTGAACAAATTTATTAAACAGTAGAAAATAGACATGACGCACAATTTTAATTAATAAGGTATTACCATCATATTGTAAATACGAGGTCCTAAATCTATTGGCAATCACAGAAGTCACAATGGCTAATTAATATGATGCTGGTCATCTGCTAGGTTTGTGAACAGGGAAATGAACAGCATCCTATTAATTAGACTTTGCATTGCTGTGAAAACAGAAAACATGATAGAACTCTGGCTGGGGTAAGGATGATAAACCCCTTTACTCCCTCCCCCAATGAAGGTAATAAACTATTTTTCAATGGCCTAATTAAAAATTAAAAGTAAACTCCATTATACTCCATTTGCTTGCCATTCAAGATTTCCAACTTAATGGCGCATTCTGGTCCTGTATTTTCCTGATGGGGTGGTGGTGTTTGTTCTTCCTGGTACTCCTGTATCTCTTTGTGGCATTTGATTCTGTTGACCACGGTATTCTCCAGGAGAGGTTATCAGGGTTAGGGGTCAGAGGCACCATATTGTGACTCCACTCAGGGCCATGGCCAGGATTCTAGATGGAAGGGTGATTTTTTTTTCCAGGAGGGGCAACAATGTCACGCATATACATGTGCGTGCGCAGACACACACATATAACATTGGAAATTTGCCTGAGGTGGGGGTGGGTGGACTGTTAGCTCAGAGGGATTTCAGTGAGAGATCCAGGAGGGGCTTATCCCCTCTCCCCAGACACCCCCTGGCTATGGCCCTGGCTCCAGTTCATCTTCAATGGCTCCACAGGCCCTAGGAATCACTCATCTCCTGACATTATTTAATATCTAGGTAAAGCTACCATGGGCTGATCTGGAGATTTGGAGTTGGCTTTTATCAATATGCAGATGGAACACTACTCTATCTCCTTTTTACATCTTTTGCAATGGATGTAGTCCAATGCCTCAATAATGGAATGGACAAGAACCTTATTGAAATGGAACCCCATCAAGACAGAGGTCCAGTTGTTGGAGATGGACTGTTTATTCAATAGGGGGCTTGATCCCTACACTGGATGGAGTAGTCCTTCCTCTTATGTACCAGGTTCACAGTTTGGTGCCCATATTATATCATGCACTTAAATTAGACCATCAGATTGTGGCAGTATCTAAGGCCTCAATCTTTCACCTCTGCCAGATCTCCAGCTGCTTCCATACTTGCACAGGTGGTCTCTGACAACTCTGGTCCATGCAACTGTAGTCTCAAAGAATGACTATTGTGATATTTTCTATGTGGGGCTGCAGTTGAACCTGATACAGGGATTACAGCAGATCCAGAATTGATTTCTAGGATGAAGAAATTAATCACATCACTCCAGCACTGGCCCAGGGACATTGGTTACCCATTCCCAGTGGTGGGCTACACACACACTGGGTGTGGTATGGTGGACATGGCCAGGGGGGAAGCCCTGCGTTGCACCCAAATCAGGACTACTTTATTTCAAAGCTTGGATGGGTGGGGTCAGCCAGAATTTCTGCTACCAGTTCTGATGAACTGGTGTGAACCTGCTGATGCCCACCACTGCCCATTCCATTCTATATCAAGTGCAAGGTGGGAACTTTAGCATGTAGTGCCCTTTATGGTTTAGGATGTTGTTATCTAACAGTAAGGCTGCTTGCACCACTTGTTCTCAAACGGTGCAGCTCCTGGTGCTGACAATGAAAATGGCTAAAATAAAATTTCAGTGGTGGATTGAGCCTTCTTGATAACAGCACCCTCAGTGAGGAATGTTTTGCCTATGGAGGTGTGCCAGGCTCCATCCCTGCAGGGGTGTGCTGGGCACCTTGGGGTGGTTGTGGACAGGAAGTGATGGGGGCACCTATTGGGGGGTTGGTGGGAGAAATCCCATGCATCCCCTTTACCTCTGCGTGCTTCTGGGGGGTGCCAGTTGCTGGGGCACATCAGGATGGGACCCTGTATCCCTGTGGGTCATCACACCAATGCATCCCTGGAGATATTTTAAAAACATTTGAAAACAATCCTGTTTTGAGAGGTTTTTAAAGATCTTCTCCATACAGGTAGCTAGCACTGTTCAGTTCATTTAAGTATTAAACCTTTTTTTTATTTTCCTGGATTTACTCTGTTTGTCTTATGGGCTTTTTGTTTCTTTGTGTGTGATGGGGTGAATTTTTATTGAGACTGTTCATGACTTTTTGCCACCAGGTGGGGTTTGTGTTGCTTTATTTTATTGTATATATGTGTTTTATTCTGTAAACTGTCCAGAGAGGATACAATACCCAGATGGGGACAGGGGGTATAGACATTGATGAAATAAATAAATAAATAAATAAATAAATATACAATTTATGTTGGCTTGCAAACAAAAAATTGTATTGAATGAGCAAGATTGCAGTTGTACAATAAGGCTGATCTGATCCTTGGGAATAAATAACAGTTATGACATAGAGTTTTGTGGCACTTTAATGTTTTGTTTAGAATATAATTTTGTGGGCAGTCTCCCATTTTACCAAGTGTAAAATTACTGTTTCATTAGCTGTTGTGTGTAATGTTCTATATTTATGGATGCCTCAAAACGAACCCTTAATGTGAAAACTCATAATTTTATTTTGTTTTGAAATGGTAATTCTTCTATATTTACAATTCAATTTTTTTCTACATCAGCTGATGGATTCTGTCATGGATTCAAGTGAGGGGTCCCCCATCCATAGCCCTTGAAACACTACCCCCTTATCTTGAGGTTTGTGAGTGCAAGAAAAGGTAATTGTGTTGATTACTATAAGTACCTGCCTGGCACCCTCCACCTTGAACTTGTTGTCAATGCTACAGAGGATTCAGAATCAACAAAACCACATGGATAGACACTGGGAAGGGTCTTGCAAGGGTAACACTGTCTCCACATCAATTTAAAATACCAAAATCCAAGTAGATGGAATGATAGCAAATATCCTTTCTGACTGAAGCCATCGCCCTGTACACAGCATTACATAGATGACCAGTATTTGTAATATATATAGTATATGAATAGCAAGGTACCTACTATAATCATGAAAAGTCATAATCAGTTATATGCTTATAGCTAGTTGTACTGAAAGCAAAAGCACTATATTTGAGAGTCCTGTTTTAGTTGATGTTTATTTGGTGGACTGATATGTGTGAAAAGGTGTATGATCCACATATTATCTAACACCACCTTCCCCCATCCCAATTGGATGTATGATTGTTGTCTGCATCATTTTGTGTGACTGTCACAATCACTGTTCCCTGTTGTCTCACTGCCCATATGAATACAGGAATTACAGTAATGTTGTAGGAATGTATGAGCACATGTTATTGGACACCACTGAGTGAATACCTGTATGTGCTTTGTCTGCATTTCAGTGTGGATTTATTAAAGATGTAGGAAATTTATCCAATCTATACAATGTAGTTTATTTCAATGAGACATGCTGATTAGGTGCTCTAGCAAATCAGTGAAGAGCTAACTAGGGTGACAGTGGTTCCAGGCAACAGAAATTTATTGTTTATTGGAATTTGTAAGTGAAAGCATCCTGCTCCAAAGTAAACAATGACTGCATGCAAACAATGCTTCTGTACAGGATACAAAGCTCTCACCTGGAAAAGCAAAAAAGCAAACATACATCCAACTGAAATTTAAACTCAAATAAACCTGCAAAAGGCAGGTTATTGCCAGGCTCAGCAAACAAAATCTATGACAAGTTCTATAGCCCATTAATTATATTCACAGTTCCATTACAGACAGACTTGCTGTGCATTTTACAACTTTCATAGAGCACTAATCATGTTCCCCTTGGATGTGCAGAACATTGGGTAGCTTTAGATATCAGGTGAAGGCAGTGGAGGGTTAAGGGGGTCAGAAGACCAATTATCTGCTAGCTACCATATAATTTCAGTTAACAGTTGCAAGGTGTGAGTTCTCTTTCTAACATTAACTCTAATATGGATCTTATATCCACACATATATTTGGAGGATGTTTCCCTGTAGCTAAGAAAAGAACAGCAGTATGGAAAAAATATGGCTTTCAGTTAGCTGCCTTTTGAGCAGCAGGATCCTAATGCTGGTAGGCAATATTCTATTCATATACTTCTCCACATCCCTGGAAGTGGTCAAATAATTACATCAATCAGGTTTAAGTTAGATTCTTTGAGATTTCACGTCTTCTTTTTTTACTGGGGATGAAAGTTATACCTCAGTCCTGTTTATAAGCACTAACTAATGGACTGAATGGTGCCTACTCAGCAACCATGGGGAGGATTGTATTGTTAAAAAGTTTATGTATATCTTTCCATATAGATGAGTAATTCTGACTCCACTTAGCTGCTAAATAGAGTAGTCAGACTCTTCAGGAGAAACTGTAATACATATATACAGTACTGTATTTAAATTTACATATACTGTACCTGTATATGCATTTATTGGGTCATGCCATTGAGCACTGTACCCTAGAGTAGGATATGACTTGCTTTCTAGCAAGGTAGACCTTTGCCTTTACCTAGTCTCTAATTACATGTCACCTGTACTCTTCCAAGGAGTTTGAGTAAGGAACAGCCTAGTTGTTTTCCTTGGTGTTTAAAATACAGAATATAATTCATGTCAATTCAACAAAAATTAAGATGTGACAAATGGGCATTTTAGAAATCTGGGTTACAAAAGACTACATAAACAAGCATGGATTGCTGTGTTAGAAATAAAGGAGAAATTCTGCTCTCTTCTAGGCAAGGAAACACATGGTATAATTCAGCATTCCATTTGTGACCTCTGCAAAATCCGATCATTGATTTGCAAAGGCCCTTCAACTGCCTCCAGTAGGGCAGGGATGAGCTGGGTACCTTGGAAGGGCAGTGGGCAGGAAGTGATGAGGTGCCTATTGGGGGGTTGGAGGGGGGGAGAAATCCCATACATTCCCATTACCTCTGCCTGCCTCTGGGGAGTGCCAGTCACTGGGGCACTCCGGAATGAGTTTCTGTATCCCTGTGGGCCAGCACACCACTGCAGTAGGATAGAATGTTAGGTGGAATGTGATGGGCCAGATGAAGCCTGATGGGCCTATAGCCATCTCTTTGGCTACAGTGGTCATGATGGACACTGGCTGACAGGAGTGTTCAGAACTGTCCATGAACAATTTGCATTGGATGAATGGTGATATGAGGGCAGAGCTGCCTGAGGAAAGCTTGGTGGATTTTTCTCTCCCCATTCTCCCTGAAGACCTTCAAGTGGTTGCTGTGCCAGTTCAAAATTACTTTGTCTGCTGTGTGTTCTTTCTTTTTCTCATCCTTAACTATTAGGGGCTCATTACAAAAGGTCCATTGCAATTTCACTAGCAATTCAAAAGCAAGAAATTGCAAGTAGGTAAATAGGTACCACTTGGGCAGGAAAGGTAGCAGTGTTCTGTGCACTCCAGTGTTTGGTCATGCCTTCCACATGACCACGGAAACGTCTGCAGATAGTGATGGCTATTTGGCTGTAAATGGAGATGAGCATCACACCCTAGAGTTGGATATGACTAGAAAAGCCTATCACACATTGATTTTAAAGATAGAATAACAGACTGAGACTGAGATAATTCTTTCAAAGAAGACAGACACATGTGGGCTCCTCACAATTGATGGAAGAAAAACTAGGCACATGTTTGTTGTGCCACTTACGGCCCTGTTCTGTTGATTTTTGTAAATCTCGATATAATAGTGTGGCAAGCACATTTGAAATAAATTCACCAGAGGGGCAAAAGGGACTTCTCAGAAATAAAGTTTTCATATAAGAAAACAACATTAGGCAGAATAATTAGGAGTTTTGTTGTAGTGTGAGAACTTAGAAATCAATATAGGATCATACTGTCCTTGAGCAGATGATTACAAAAAAAGAGGTGAAATTAAAGACACTTTTTGCAGTAGAAAGAGAAGATTTTCTAGCTACAGAAGTCAGATAAGAAAGATTAAATTTAATGGAATGCAAAAAATATGCTGCATCCATAGCCAGGATGGAGGGTTCTCATGCCCATAACAAGCAGCTGAAGGGATCCTTCTCAAAGTCTAAGTTAGATGATGCATAGTTTGTCTTATGCATACAGCAAACAGGGCCCACCCTGTGGAGAAAAGGTAGAATAAATCTCTAGCAATGGAACACTTTGCCAGTCTGTAAAGAGCAAGCATACATTGAAATGCATCTGTGTAAGGCTGATGTGGTGAAAAAGTCTGAATCTCCCTGAATGTCCCAAGGTTCCCTTGGGATCTTTTAATCATGGGAAAGTTGCAGAATGGGAAGTTTTATTTTTTTTAAAAAAAGGCTACCCGCAGTAAAATCATCCCAGTGGCAGCAGTTTTAGGAAATTAAAGACTTTATCAATCTCTTAGCCCCCAGTGGTTTCTCCACAATGATTCCAAGGAGGCCTTTGGACCTTGAGGGGAGAAAAATGGAGACCAACATAGTTGATCATGTCATTAGTATTAAACAGTATCAGTTATGCTATATGTTGTTCCAGGAAGAAGGAAGTTCTGCTTCCAACAAAGAGTCCTAGATAAATCCTCAGAACAGTTCTTGCTCTAAGACAGGGGTTTGAAACCTGCGGCCTGTGGGCTGCAGCTGGCCCCCGACACCATTCTATCTGGCCCATGCCGATGACCATTGAAGCAGATGCACCCGCACATTCACAAACATGTCCATGCATTAAAAAAAAAACACTCACCACAGTTTGTGGCAGCATTTGTGGCAGGGGGAAACCACATGTCCAACCTGCTCAGCTGTTTGAGGGGGAGCTGTCTGGCCTGTGGTATAAAAACCTTGAGAACCACTGCTCTAAGAACAAGAATATTATGTCAAAAGCAAGCAGTGTTATTGTGACTTTTTAAACTAGCATATGGAACACAAACAAATGCAAACCAAATGTAGTGGGCCCATTGGGGAAAAAAGTCCCTGCTAGGTTTCTTTTTCAAAGCACTGTTGGCATAAGGATGTTGTATCTGATGAATGATTGGGCCATAACTAGAAGTAGACTTCTGAAAAGTAAATGCCGTGCAAAATTGCCAGTTTTGCAAGTTCCAACTTGAAAAAGTTTCTTGTGTAAATGTCATCCCTCAGAATTCCCTAGCCAGCAGTTCTTGCCTGTAAGTGTAACTCTATAGACACTACAGCCAAAGGTTTGGCTAGCCATTTATTATGGTTCAGAATAGACCAGTCAAGACAGCAAAGGTAATTAAGACAGAGGCATACAGGAAGGCATTTTCACTTCATTATAAGGGACACAAAGGACTTCATTTCAACAGATAGAAAGCAAAATCACTACACTGTGTGATGGTAAACTGAAGCAAAAGTCAGAAAATCACACAAAAGGAGAATACTGTAGTTTTCAAGAAGATAGAGAAGACTCCACAAAAATTAGGGCCTTCATGTGGCTGGATATAGGGGAGTATGAATTTACTTCATTCTGTTACTGTTTGAATATCCAGTGTAGCGTATGGGATAGAACAACAGATTAGGACTCAGAAGGCCTGAGTTTGAATCTAAGTTTAGCCATTGAAGTTCAATGGGGTGAGAAATTGATAAAATCATTCCTTAAATATCTTGCTTATCTTGAAAGCTTTATAAGGGTAGCTAAAAATCAGTTTCAATTTGATGGCGCATAGAAATGGGCAGATGTAAAGATGAAGTTTGTTTAAGAAATTAGCCAGAAAGAACAATCAAAAATATGTTAGAAGTTAAGTGGTATTGCCAAAAGCCGAAAGGAAGTTTGGGGAGAACAAAAACTTGAAAATTAAATAAGCTGGGATGCCCTAATTTTAGATTGTGTTAAAATGTTTGTTGGTGTGTAGCAGGAACAGCACAGGTCATTATAAATTTAAACAGTGCAGGATATTTCCAGGCTTTTCTTATCAGTGATAGGCTTACTTTGAATAATTTCAAATGTCTGAAGTAGACATAGGCAATGTATGGAGAATATAGTTACCTATACAGAGTATATGCCCTTGTCAGTGCAAGCAAACATAAACACTGAAAGATTTAAAAAGTTAAACCACACTGATTTAATAGAGTAAGTTTCAGACTTTACATATCAACAGATAAAGAAAAAAACATTAGTATTATGACAGGAGCAGTCATTTTACACAAGTGCATCCTCTCTAAATCTGCTCATTTTCTGGATGCTGAAACAGTATATTCACATTAGTGTAGGTTAGTGTATTTGTGTCCAGAGAATAAATCTGTGTGTCAGTTGCCAAACAAATAAATTTCCCCAAGGTTTCTGGTGGGACTAGTAGTAGTGATATGACACATATGCAAAATATAAAACGATGCTTTGAAACGTCAATGCAAAAGGGATGAACAGTCACAAAGCTGTGTGAAAAGGTGTGATAAGGGCACATCTTGCTTGACTCAGTGAGTTTTTAATTTTAACCTGAGGGAAACACTGGCATAAAGATTGCAAACATAGATACAGGATAGGTCTGATTCAAAGGAAATAAAGTTGTCAAAAATGTTTGTAAGATTTGTCTCTGAATATTATGCTTTAACTGCACACTGGGGAAAGAAGGAGGAAAAAGAAGATCCTGCAGAAAGCATGAAGGGAAGAATTCTTGATATAATATTTTCTCACCATGAAAGGGGATAGTTTTGGTTTTCTTCATCCCAGAAACTTCATGGTTTCTGAGCTGTACTGTCTGAACCTGTGTTTAGTTGACTGTACCTAAGGAATAAATTAAACTGCAATTGTGCTGTTAACTATCACACCTGGGTTTTTTAAAATCCAAAATTCCACCTCAAATTCAGTTGAGCTGCAGCATGAAGAAGACAGCTTTAACAGTTGACTCCCAGACAAGATTCTGAGGGAAAAATTTCCTTTATGCTCCATTCCCATAGATTAGCCTACATCTATGGTTCCCAAAGTGGGAAATTTTATTTTTAAGGGTGGCAATTGGAGAATGAGTTATTAACAGTGAACGGCCTTTTAGGCTTCCTCCACATGAATAAGAGTTCACTTTTTAAATAATAAAAACTATATGTCATGGGGGTGCACCAGGATTTTAAAGATGCTTAAGTGGGGCATGGCAAAAAAAAAAAAAAGGTTGGGAACCACTGCTCTATTCAATTGAAAGGTTTGATTGGGGACAAAGAAGGCGCCTCTATGACGAGTAGAAAGCATTGCAAGTGCTATCGGCATCATCTGGGCAACAGCATGCAGCTGGCTAATTCTTCGTCTCTAGAAGTGTTGCACTGAAAACTTGCTGATGAGCAAATGACCAAGTGCAAGAAACTCAAAAAGGGACTATTCATCATTTACCAGAGGTTCCTGGGATATGTTTAGTTGCTGAGAGATTACACAAACAATAGGGAAGTGCCTTTTTTTTTTTTTTTTGGTAAGACCAAGTAGTATAGTCCTCTCAGCAGAAGAGAACAATGTTGAAATCTTGACAGTTGAACTGGCTGCATCTATAGTAACATCATTTTGCTTTAAGGAGTAGTCTAATTTGGAAAACCAGAACACTCACTTTCTTGCTCAAAAGCCAGACATATCTGACTCTAGGGTGCAGTGCTCATCTCCATTTACAGTCAAAGAGCCAGTGCTGCCTGTGTTTGCAGATGTATACATGGTCATATGGCAGGCATGATTAGATCGCCCATGACATAGGCTCCACCCATGACATACACTCCACCCATGGTGTGATAGTGAAATTCTTTGCTGCCCACCACTGGCCATATAGGTAAAGGTAAATGTTTACCTTGCTTGAGAGCCAGTTGTGTTCAACTCTAGAGGGCAGTGCTCATCTCTGTTTATAGCCCAAGAGCCACCACTGTCCACATTTGCAGACATTTCCGTTATCACGTGGCAGGCATAACTAGACACCAGAGCTGACAGGACACTGTTAAGTTTCCCACTGAAGTGGTACTTATTTATCTACAGTGGAAACTCATATAATAAAAAATACAATAAAAAAATTGCACAATGAAGAGAATTTGGGGAAAAAAGTTGCACAGTACAATGACGCAATGCTTCCCTATGGGGAAAATTGTACAACAAAAATCCCTATGGGAAAAATCATACAATGAAAAAATTTCTTTGTGTGATTTTTCCCATATAAATTTTCTTTGTATGATTTTTTCCCATAAAGATTTTTGCTGTATGATACATGTTAGGGCATTTTATAGGTATTGTAGTAAGATGCCAGCCCACTGAGTTACTGTACCTTTAAGAGACCTTTAGGGGTCTAGACACAGCTGTTGGTAATAGGGGTATTGGCCATCAGAGGCTGATCACACAGCTGTAACCACTTGGGGACATGAGTCTGGACTGTGCACAGCTGTAGCCACTTTGAGAATTACTGTATATCAATGGCCCACCTGAGATGGGCTAATCTGAGGAGGAAAACTGACTGATGGACATTTGACAGATGAAGAACTGCTGCAGGAATCTCTGCTGATTCAAATAACTATCAGGAACTCTTAACTGGTACCTGTGTATAGTTCTGTGTCGATTGTTTGAGTCTTTCCCTCACCCAGAAGTAAAGTGCATCATTGTTCACTGAGACTGTATGTGTGTCTTGAAAACCAACCTTCCGCTGTTTCAGTAGCTAACCGCTAGTCTGCTACTGTTAACACACATATGGCCCAAAAAACCTTAACAATAGGTTATGGGCCCAGGTGTGCCTAGCCGCCATGCCTAGAGGACCCTGACTGTGCCCAGAAGTGTTAATCAGCCAAGCCCCGAAGTGCTGTGTGCCGGAACCGGAGCTGTGCAGCTGCCAGCGCGTCAGGAGGAGCTACATCCGTGAGAGGTTCAACTCCTGAGGGACAACGCCCCACGCCACCCGCCGAGGCAGCAGTGTCCATGCTGAGATGACGTCCACCTTACTTCGCCTGTTCCAGTTGCCCACGTGCTTTATGTGACTGCCAGTGAGGGAAGAATGGCTGTCTCCAGTCCCTCACTCATGCCCCAGCTTGATAGCACTAACTACCAGTCTTGGTCTCTGAAATGCAGCGTGTTGCTGCGTAAAGAGGGGCTCTGGGAAATTGTTGATAACTCCCAGATATAGAAGCCCTTGATCCTTCTGATGAAGAGGAAGCGAGTAAATGGGACAAATATGATTATGATAACCAGAGAGCTCTGGGTATAATTGGTTTAACTATGTCAGATAGTCAATTGTCTTATATCAGAGGTGAAACTTCAGCTGCCACATGCTGGCATAAGTTTAAGCAGTTATATGTCAGGGACACTGTTGGTTCCCAGATTCACCTCACCAGGAATTTGTTTAGGCTAAGACTCCAGAATGGTGGGGACATGGTGAGTCATCTTCAGTCTCTCAAAGATTTGCTGCAGCAACTAGCCAAAACAAATCTGCTGTTTTCTGATCAGCAGCAGGCATATATTGCCTTATCATCTCTAGATGAAAGTTATGATGCATATGTTGCTTCTCTAGAGGTTCTTCCCAAGAGTGAGCTGACTTTTAATGGGGTTTATGCTCATCTTGTGGAACAGTTTCGGCTAAGGAATGCTCTGAAGGAATTCAGAAAGCCAGCCCCTGCTACTAGCAATAATATTCCTCCTCCCACTGCGTTTATTGCTAAGAAATGTTTTCTCTGTCAGAAGTTTGGCCATCTTGCCAAATTCTGCAGAGCAAGGTTAAAAACAGATAAAAAGAAGCAGAGGAAAACAAACACATGTGTTTCACTGTCTTCTAATAATGTACTTAATAATGGTAAAACTGGCACCTGAGTAATAGACAGTGGTGCTTCGCATTGCATTTGTACAGACAGAGATTAGTTTACTTCTATAGGCAAAACAAATCAAACCATCACACTTGCAAATGGATGACAAGTTAGGGCTTTTGGACAAGGAAGGACACACTGTACGTTTCTGAATGCAGAGTTAGATATGCTTTATGTCCCAAGTATGAGATTTAATTTGCTGTCCGTTAGATCTCTGCTGAGCTTAGGTTACACGGTAACTTTCCAGGGGAAAGAATGCTTTATCCGAGGACAAGATAAGGAGCTAACTGTTCCATTGGAGAAAGATTTGTTTGTTATAGATTCCAAGGCACCTAGTGCAAGTCTGGCTGAGAACATTTGCACAAATAAGCTCCCCCATGATGGTTGTATTCATTTAATGCATAGACGGATGGGTCACATCAACATCCGTGATCTTAGGAAAACCATTAGCCTTACTGAGGGGATATCTTTAAAGCCATGCAATAAATACCTTAGCTGTAACCCATGTAATCAGGAAAAGAGCAAAACCACTCATGCCAACAGGGTGGATGGTTTCCAAACTACCCAGCCCTTGGAATTGGTATGTGCTGACTTAATAGGCCCAATGAGCCCTAGCCTTGGTGGGTCAAAGTATGTTTTGAGTATAGTTGTCCACTATACTCGGTATGGGTTTTTGTACATGCTCAAAGCCAAGAGCGACACCTACTCAGCTTTCACCAGGTGGGTTAGATTCACCCAGAATAAGGCAAAGTCCCAGATAAAGACCCTGATAACTGACAATCGTTTAGAATTTACAAATAAGGCTTTCACTGACTTCCTAGCCAAGCATGGAATTCCCCATCAGAAATCAGCCCCATATACTCCTTTATAGAGCGGAGGGGTCAAACCCTACAGGCCATGACCAGAGCCATACTAAATGACTCCGGCCTTCCACGTTCTCTTTGGGGTGAAGCTATGATGTGCACTAACCATCTGTTGAATAATGCCTACCACTCCGGGATCGATGATATCCCTGCCACCAGATGGCATAAAAGGAGGCCAAATCTGGATTATGTCCGGGCTTTTGGGTCTCCTGCATGGGTACACGTGCCTGCCCAGACAAGACGAAAAGGGCAGCATCATGCATGCAAACTGTATTTTGTGGGCTATGAAGCTAACCATAGAAATTACAGGTTTTGGCTGCCAGGGTCTAAGCAAATTGTCAATAGTGTGAATGCCAGGTTTCTGGAGCACACCCGGTGGGACCATGTGGAGCAAGTCCACATTCCTGGGGTCCTATTTGAGGAGGAGGAGGCAGAGCAGCCCAGTCCACCCAGCAGCTATAGAAAACCTGTAAGCAAACTTTTTGCTGTCGCATTAGCTAACCGCTAGTCTGCTACTGTTAACACACATACGGCCCAAAAAACCTTAACAATGCATCCCATAGGGATTTTCATTATATGATGCATGGATCGTATAATGAAAAAATAATATAACGAAGTGCCTTGTGGAATCAATTATTTTTGTTATATGAGGTTTTACTGTACAGTACTTGTAATTTCTTGCTTTTCAACTGCTAAGACGGCAGCAGCTAGGACAGATGATGGAAACTCACTCTGTCATGCAGCGCTCAGGTCATGAGCTGCTGACCTGCTGATCTTCTGGTCATCAAGCTCAGTGTCTTAACCACTAAGTCAATGGAGCCGCAATGTGTCTTATATATGATGCTAAATTACTCAATTGCTTTAAGAATGGCATGTAGCAGAGAGGCTAAAATCCAGATTTAATTTTTGTTAGCGATCCTATAGTGAGCGACAACAGTATTCTAGTGGAGGTTAAGGTCAAGAGGCTGATGGAGGAAGTATCTTTACATTTTCCTAGTATATTATGCCTAAAATTATGGATCAGCAGTTTTTCTAGGTCTGAAGTCATTTGGATTCTAAAGGATGGCTATACATCTCCAGTGTCCTTCTTTTAATCCACACATGTATTTGCATGTAGAATAGAACTGGAAAACAGAACTGATTTACTGTTGTCAACTAGAAGATTGTTTTAACATATTTCAAAAATAGGTCTATTTAAATGTGCTTACTTTCAAAAAGAGTAATTGGAAGAAGAAGAAAAGAGCACCAGATTTTGTACTTCCAAGATTTTGCTTGTAAAACAATGTGGATTTTTATTTTTATAGCAGCACAAATATTGCAGTTACCTTTTGTAAGCCAGTTATAGCAAAACTGCAGTGCTGTGACAGGTGGACAATTGCCTTCCACCTTTCCATTACCTATTAAACTGCACAACAACGATTTTTGTTACTGGGAATAACACATGTGATTTACATGACATCGAGTGTGCTAATTCCAAATCTGAACTCAGAATTTGCCTATCATGTTCAGATTTTAAGGCGTGCTATAGCTGTTTAAATGGTTGGTAATTGGGCAATGTATTTTTACATGGAAACGTTATAATAGTTGCAGCTACCACTATGTCTGCTGCCACCTCCGCTGAATCATGACGACGCCCCCCACCCCCACCCCGATGGCATAGATGTTCCAGCAGCGGCTGGGCAGTCAGTGAGTTGACATCAGAAATAGCTATATAAGGTGAGATGGGCCAAGGGCTTGTCTTTGGTGTGAAACCATCTTATTGGATAGTACAGCTAGGCCATAGTGAGTCTGTTGAGTAGGTGCAGCTGTGTTAATAAATCAGAGGGGTTTTTTTTTGCTACATTTGTGGCAAATATACCCTGCATGACCAAAGCAAGAACCTAAACAAGAGGGCAAGATTTGCTAACTTAAAATCCTGATATCCTAGTCAGAATCAGACTTCAGATTTGGATTCAGTGCACTTGGTTTAGCATAAGACACATGGATTAGACCAAGTAGCAGACAATTTTTTTTGTGGTGCAGTGTTATAGTCTGATAGTTATTACATCTATTCTTTCTTTCTTTCTTTCTTTCTTTCTTTCTTTCTTTCTTTTGAAAATAGGAATTATCACTAGCTATGGATTATACATGAACAACATCCTGGTTCAGAACTCGTCAAAGCTGAGTTATTATATACCTGGACTTTCTCCTTGGAGCCTGCATTCCTTCAGAGTACAGGCATGTACCGCAAAAGGCTGTGCTTTAGGCCCACTGGTGAGTACCTCAATTTACATTCTGCGAATATAATAAATGTCAGATGGCACTGAATATCAGAGTAAATGGTGATGATTCACACTGGTCAGTACTAACCCATCTGGCAAAATGTGACATTTTATTTTTTAAAAAAATGCCATTAAAACCTTCAAAAGATTGGAATAGGTCACTGCTAGGCACTGTTCCAAAATATCATATACATATAATAAAGACTAGGAATAGGAGTGGGGAAAAAAATTCAAGAGTGAAATGTGTATCATTGAAATTAAGGGAAGTTAATATGTTTAAAAGGCACAGATGTGGTTTAATCTCATTTATAAGGACACAATTAAAGGAAGAATAACTATTCCAGTAATGAGCAAAAAATATCCTCCGCCTGGCCAAAACTATTACAAGTTTTACAGAAGGGAAAACCACATTATATATCACACCAGTGCTATTATCCAAACTGATATGTTTTGAAAAACAAATACACACATGAATCTAAGTTAAAAGACAGTAATGCAGGTGCAAATTATGTTTAGTATTTAATAAATGCATTACTATTAACAGTAAAAAAAGGATTCTTAATTAATATATTCCTTTTTTATTACAGTGGTTCTAAAACTTTTTTTATTCTACAAATGCGTATTTTAACATGGTGAAATCCTGAACTATATTAGCATTTTCTAGAGTGTATAAAATAACGCAGTACAGTATATTATTTTGGTAGATTGCCTCTGACTAATAATATGATTATTGCTATATGCTACAGTGATGTGTCATAAATGGCATAACAAGTTCAGTCTTTGTGAGATTTAATCTAGATGAAGATGAATTTATATTTCCCAGTGAAACATGAGCAGTAACACCCCTGATTTCTCCCTGTTTCTTTTACAGTGATAAAACCTACTGAAACACTGAATCTGGCAGAGCAATATTTGTTTAGCAGTTTGTTTTGTAATAATAATTCTTCTATATTAAGACTATGTTTTTCAAAAAATAGCAAACACCAAGATTTAATCTTTAATTTTGATTTTTGTTAACATTTCCCCATTTGCCTCCCAGGATTCATCCTTTAAAATGCAAGTGATATAATCCATCAGGATTGTAGACTTTATTAGCATTAAACATTTTATAGCTGAGACAGGGTTGATGGATATTTACTCTTAAAAGCATGAGTGGCTTTTTGCCAAATTTTCTACTCAGTTTTTAAAAAAGAGCATCCTGGAAATTTAGGGAACGATCCACTTCTACAGCTGCTGCTATTTAGCCTCCTTGGGCTTGCATGAAGCCTTTACCTACTTGAGCCCTACTCAAGTGCACAAAGTGCACAAAGGCCTCACAGCAACAACAAATTTTTAAAGATTTTATAATAAATTTTATAATATGTTTTATGTAAGGTTTTTCATGGTATGTGGGGTTTTTTTTAATGTAAAATGATGTATAATTGGATTGTGAGCTGCCTGAAGTCACTTCAGTGAGTGGACAGCCATACAGATCTAAATAAGAAAGAAATATACCCATTGAAACACATTTGTGTTGTTTTGAGATATTTCAGCTAGGATGTAAAGCAGGGGTTCCCAAACTCATCAAGCTGGGAACCAGGTCACGCTCTCTCAGTCAGCTTCAAGGGCCAGACGGCCATTTTGCCCTGCCTGAAAAATGAGGTTGGCCATTTTGTTTCTTGAATGCCATTGGGGGATGCAGGGGCATATGAAATTGTGCCGGGAGCCGGATCTGACCCACAGGCCTTAGGTTGGGAACCCTTGATATAAAGGCATGAATATTGAAATTACCTCCATTTTATTTTCAATGCACAGATAGTCTTGTTTAAACATATAGGATGGCACAGCTGTATTTGCTACTTACAATGTATTTCACTCTACTTCCATATTATTGCACTCCATCATGGAAGATAGTTGTAAGTAACTACACTTCATTAAAGCCCAAACCCAGCCCTGACTTCAGTACAATTCATGAGTTTTAGAAGCAACTTATCTGTATCTCCTGGTCAGAATGCAAACTATTTTCTTGAGCCAGTGATCCATCTCTAGTAACAAGAATGGAAATGCAATGTCTTTATTTAGAGAACAACTCACCCCAAATGCCGCCAGGAAGTTGAAGTGCTGCTTCTTCATTTGATTTTTCTGAAAGATTTCCCCTCAATTACCATTTATATCCAACACTTAACTTAAAAACAAAACATCTTCAGCTTACTAAGGACTTTAAATAGATACAGGGACATCTCTCAGTAGGAAATTGATATTATCCTTCCAGCTATTTTTGTTGCTGATGTTTTATTTAATGTGTCCTAATCGATTGAAGAGATGCTATGCAATACAAGGACCTTAGGAACCAGATTTCTCTTGTTTAAGATTAAAAAAAAAACAGTTAAGAGTTTAATCAGTTACTTAAGGAATTGTGTTGTTTAATTTGGTTCCACACTTTTTAAGAGAAGCTATGTGTGAATCTAGATTTAATTAAAATCTGAGGAGTTTAAGATTCAGATGATTAATTTATACTTTAAAAGGGCATCAATTTAGAATATTAACTGATTTTATTTTGCTGTTTATAGAAGCAAACCATTCTTGTGAACATTGATTCATTTGTGAATAATGAAAAGCATGCCTAATCTAAAATGGTCCATATTTCAAAATTCTAAGTGTGTACTATGGGGGGGGGGGGGGACCACAAAAGAGATGATGCTGTAATATAATAGCAAATGTTTATAATTTACAATATTTGATAAATGAGTATTACCTAGATTATATTACAACATAAAATATCATCTTATATCACTTATTTCAAAAAGTATGTATGAGAATGTCTGTTTTCCAAAATTTTATTTTAGCAGTTTGTTTGTTGTGTCTCTAGACACAACTGCTGCCCTTTAAGAAGGGGGTTAAGACCTGGCTGGTGGGGCATGTGTCGGGTATGGGCCAGATGGTTCCCTCAGTCTGTTGGTTCAACTGACCCCTCCCTCCCTGTGTGTGTTTTGTTTAATCTCTTTTAATCTTTGTAAATTTTATCCTGATTTTTATACTGTGTTTTTATTGTGTTTTAAGTGTTTTTAAAGTTTGTTAGCCACCCAGGATCTTTGTGAAGAGGGCAGCATACAAGTTTGATTAAATAAATAAATAAATAAATAATTTAATGTTTTGAATTAGAATTAAAGCAGGTGCTTTAAAATCTGACATTTTTGTGTGAGTGAAGGACAAATGCCTGTTGAGTATGTTTTGTGCAGGTTATTTTGCTTACCTAATAAACAGAATGCACTTTCAGTTTTTATTGTCATTTAATCTGAATCGTTTAAAGCAGGGGTTCACAACCTATGGCCCACAGGCTGGCCCCTGCCCACGGCACCATTTTATATGACCCAACACTGCTGCCACCACTGGAAGTGGAAGCAGAAAAGGATGCACAAGCAGTTACGACAGCCGTAAATGCACCCACGGATGTCATAAATGTCCCATAAATGCACCCACAGCTGCCCAAAATGTGTTAGCGACAGCCACAGATGTGGTTTACATCAGTGTTTATGGTGGGGGAGCCACCAGTACAGCCCACTCAGCTGTCTGAGGGGGTGTGGTCCAGTTCACGGATTAAAAAGGTTGAGAACCCCTGTTTTAAAGGTATGCATAGTATGACTGCACGATAAACAGAAAATTCAGAAACCTGCAGTCAAGTTATTTGAGTGAAATACAAAATGTGACTAACATGAAGCATGTAGCAATTGAAAGAGAGAACCCCCCCCCCCCAAAGTAATCTTGCATTTGGTTTATATTTTTGCACATCACAGATTCTGGGAAGCTTTGTTCTGATGGCAAGAAATAGCTATGGAAACATTAACAGAGTTAATGTCATATGTACTCTCATATTGTATGTTCCATTCATTTCAAAAGACAGAACTAGTAAAATCGTTATTCAGCAGATCTTTGGTACAAGTCATCAATAGATGGTAGCAGGCTTATAGCCTAAATATGAGGTTGTTGTGTGTTTCATGTGAAAGTATGCAATAGTGTAGTAGTAAATTTAGAAGTGTAGTGGCTCATTAGGTAGGTTCTCAAACATCTCAGAGAATCCAAAAATGCAGACAGCTGGGTTGTTTCAGATCAATAAATGACCAGTGTTTTATGGTAAAATTAATTGCTCCCCACAGAAGAGGATAGGGTCCTTGCCACTTTGATTTAGATAGTAGAATTTAAAGAGCCCTGGGCTCACAGTTGAGCATTGTGGTACCCTACTTGTTACCCCCTCCCAGTCTGAGAAGAAGTCATTAATAAGCATCCTCTGAGTACGATTTTGTAACCAACGGTCTATCCACCTGGCACTTGTGCTACCAGGCCACATGTATTCAGCTTTTTAGTCTGAATAACATGGGTACTTTGTCAAAAGCTTTGCTGAAGTCAAGATATATAGTGGCTACAACATTTCCACTGTCTACCAAGAAAGATGACATAAAATTAATGTGATTGGATTTGATCTTTTGCTATTTCAGTCTTGCAGCAAGGATGAGATATCTGCTGTAGCAAGCTTTCTGGGCAGCCACTATTCAGGTCTCTGCAATGGCGAGAGCTCTTAATCCCAAACTATATTTTCAAAGCACCTCTTTTGTGTCACAATTTCTACTGTGTCTGATGATGGAGCCAGGACTCACAGTATTGGATTTCCAGGACATACTGGTTAGCAAGAAATCTGACATAATCAGTCATCTCCATGCATCTTTGGCTATGCTGTACCCACTAAACTTAGTTGAAATTCTAACAATTGAATGAAAGAATGGATCGTCCCAGGAACTGTTGATTGTGACAATTTATCTCGGTTTTAATGCAATTTTTTTAAACAATGTTTTGGTCTTATTTGGGCAATTAAGAGCCATAAATTTTACCAACCCCACATACTATTCCTCATTTGTTGATGTTGACTAATCCAGTTGCCTTCACTTGGAATCTTCTGGTTGCTCTTTTTATTGGGGAAGGCAATACTATCTCTTGTATCTTTTTTGAGGTAAAAGAAGCCAGAATGACTAGTATATTTTTTGGTACACAGTAGACAAGATGTAGATGCAAAAACACTTTTTCCTCTCTTTAGTTTGAGGCCAGAATGGGATTATAATTTTATAAATTTGTACTCTGTTTCTTCAAATATGCATCTGACACAGTTTACACAAATCTCTGAAAATGAGCTAGAGAATCATGCACCCCTGATAAGAACCAGTAAAGAGCAAATCTATGCTCACATAATGCTGGGACCAGGAAAACAGCTATCATATTAATTCCATCCTTACCTCACGAAGGGAACTCATGTGTAAGTTCTCACACTTCACATTAATGTGAACATCTCTACAGCCCACCAATCAGGTTTACTGCTGTTGATCATGTCCAGATTCTGCCCACACAATCAGGGAATAAACTCAACATGGCCACATGCCTCCAACATATCACCACACACATAACATACATATAAGGCAGTTAGTGAACAGCAGTCCTGACACTAGAACTTCTTGGTTAATTTTACTGGAGATTTGAGCTGTAACTTATTTTGCCTTCAAATGCAAGACTGAGCAACTAATTATTTTTATTTTTATTCATAAGGGTAAGGTATTTCATGGCTTTCTAAATAAAAATATGGGATGTTCAGTTATCCTTGTTTTGTTCTTAGGTGATTTTAAAAAAATGTCCTTGCAGGGTGAGGTTGTAAGAGGATTTGTACATTTTCCCCCATGATGTGACTTATTAGTTTGCAAAAACAAAAATCAAAAAGACTCCAAAAAGTGACAGAAAGGGTTTTTTTTAAAAAATTAAAACCCATTGCATTTTCCACAGAATAACAAGGATTGTCACTAAATGTGAATTTGATTGCAAAAAAACAAAACAAAACCCAAACCCTATTTATTTCATCTAATGCTTCTGCTAAAGAAGAAAAATACTGTTCTTTTTATTCTTGTAAAAGAATAAAATATCTCACACTGCTTGGCAATTTTTTCAGAGCATCTTTATGTCCCGGGAGAGCTTTGCTTATTCTATATGTTCTACAAGAAGCTGTCAGAGCACTCAACATGTTGAGACATAGTTTTTCATTGGGAATGGTAACATTTGCAAATATCTGTATACATTACATCCTAGGAAAAGAAAAAAAGGACTAGTATTCTTTTTTGTGCAATTTAAGCAAATTTAAATTGTATTGCCTTTAATATAAACCGAACAATGCTAACAGATGACAGTCTGCAGATGTATTCAATATGACAGTGATACCAGCAATGTTGTATGCATCCAAAATGTAGGCAATAACAAAATCTGAGGAAGAAAAACTGGCAGTAACCCAAAGAGCAATGGAAAGACAGATGTGCAGAGTAACAATGAGGGATAAGGTCACCAATAAGGAATTGCACCAAAGAACTGGACTGTGTGATGTGGTTGATGAACTATATGTGGCAAAAAGGTGGGCAAGCCATAACATCCACCTAAAGGATATAATAGATGGACCTGTCGGCTAACAGAAACCAAGGAACCAGAAAAGACCACTAGGCAGACTCTGAAAATGATGGGATGAGTAAAGCTGTTCAGCCAGAGATGGAAAACAGAAAGCAAAGGATAGAACATTTTGGAGTTCAGTTGATCTGTGCTAAAAGCGATGAGAAATCAATATTGGATATTGGATTAAGCAAATTTGTGTGAATAACAGAAGATGCACACAATAATGCTGTCAGTTGCTATACTGCATGATGAGAAGCATGATTTTGAAAGGATTTGGGGTTTTTTTTAAAAAAAACAACAACAACAACCAAGGTTGTTATGTGCTCACTGGAAAGATTTGCCTAGCATCTCAAAGAGAAAGGGCACTAGTTTTGCACATAGGCAGTTTCTTCACTTTGTTGTTGGCAGAACCCACATCCTCATCCGTGCATGTCTCTGGCAGCAATTGGCTGACCAGTAAATGAGCCGGATTCTGTGTCTTTCCACATTCATACCATGTGTTGTCTGCCAGCAGCCTCCACTTGAGCATGTCGGTCTTGCATTTAGGGACTCCAACCCTCAGCCTATTCATAGTCCTCCAAGTGATGTAGGGAAGGTTGAATTCCTCAGCTATATCCACCTTTAATGTTGTTACTTGTTCAGTGAGCTTCTTCCTCCATCTTCTAATTTGGTTTTGCTCTTGTGTACCCTCAAGAATGTTTGTTCTTGCCATAAAGTTCTTCCTGGATCTGAGCCATTAGAACATCATGATTAATTTTACTGGAGATGTGAGCTGTAACTTGTTTTGTCCTCACATGCAAGACTGAGAAACTTGAGGCTTATATCCATTCAGAGTGTGCCAAGGGTCATGAATTGTTTCATTAAGTGGAGACAGTCATTTCAGGACCAAAAGTAGCTGGGAAACACCAACCTTCTCTCTGTTCTGTGTTGCCTATCTCCTTGTTGAACTACTTGCATGCATCATTAGGTTCCAGTCTTGAATCCAGATCATACTGAGGGGGAGAAAGGAAATCTCAATAAAACATCCTTAGGAAAACCTTCATGTATTGTATAATTTTTCCATTATCCATCTCATTAGTGTAAAGGAACTTGCCTGAAACAAGTACAGTAAAACACCAGATAACGATTGGATCTGATAACGCTAAAATCGCATAACATTGGGGAATTTGAGGCAAACATTTGGATTGGATAACATTATGTTAACGTTATCAGATAACCTTTGCCTCAAATTCCCTGAGGTGTGGCTGTGACTCACCAGTTTCTCTTGGGAGAAAGGGAGGGGCTGCCTGCTCTCAAGCTTGCCACATTTGAATAACAAAGGCTTGCAAAAACCAGTCTGACTAGTTTAGCAAAGCAAAGGCTTAGGACCCTTTCCCCAGTGTAACTCAGAACACTTTGCAGAAAAATAATTGCAAAGAGACAATTTGACCCAGTTACCTTTATGAAGTTTCCCCTTTAAATTCTAAACAGCCTGAACCCAAGATTGTAGCTCCGCAAGCCTCATGCATTGTCAATGGAAAACAAGCAGACTGAAACCTTTCACCTACAAAGCAAGTAAGCTTTTCACACCCTGCAAAGCCCTGAGGGAACTTCCTTTATTACAGCAATGGTAGGTGGGCTGATTCTAAACGAAAACATTTTCCTAGCTTCTGTTCAGATCTTTTAAAACAGCACTTTATAAAATTTTCAAAAATTTAAAAATGCTGTATGGCTTTGTTCCCCTAAAGTCAGGGTGGTCTGGCATGTTTTTGTAATGTATTTACCCTTTCGACAATTATTTCTTAAAGTTCTTTAAGTTTCCAGCATGTTTCCTTGACTTTCCCTTGAAGCCTCTGTTGCTTATATCTATGGAGTTAACGTTATCTGAGCCACCTGAATAGGATTTTAATGTTATCTGGTGCATGCATCGGATAAGGCTAAAAATCGGATAACGTTAAGACTTGTGGAACCAAGTCTTAACGTTATCTGAGGTATTACTGTAGCTCTGAACCAGGCAATTTCAACAGGTGTGGAGACCAGTTTCCTGCCTCCTGGGCCCAGTGCACACAACCTCCGGTTGAATCCAGAACTGATTACAGGGCCACCTCAATTTCTTTGAAAACCCTTTTTGAGGCAAAACAAGACACAGGGCCATACTGAGTGGGGCCACAGGGAACTCATGGGCCACATGCAGTGATGGGATGTAACAGGTTTGCACCAGTTCACCAGAACAGGTAGTAACTTTTCCCAGTGTCCTGGAGAACCAGTAGCAGCTTTTGAGGGGAATCACCTTCGGAGCTTACTTTTTCACTGGCTCCCCCACTGCACATGTGTGCCAAGCACTTGGTGTGCATGCATGCCTACAGTGCTTGGCACATATGCACAGCCTCCTTGCTGTCCTCCCAAGTGGGGAGGAGGAAGAGAAGCTGCTAGCCTGAAGCTCCCTATAGCCTACTCCCCAGGGTAAGTGACTCACCTTTAGATGTGGTGTGTATTTTAATGTGTATTTAATACCTTTACCTATATTGACATACTACCACAGTTGCTAAAAAGGCTCGGCGGCCGGCAGGCCTAGTGGCCTGCCTTGGGGTTTTTAAGCAAAGTCTTGGCTTTACCTCATCAATAAGCTACACCTGTGCTGTTCCAATTGCTGTTCCAATTGGAGAACCCTTAAGGAGGTACAGCTGTTTTATATTTACATTAAGGCATATTATCCTAGAGAACTGGTTAGGCAAAGACTTAGTACCTAACTTCTTTAACTGTTGAAAAGTTGAAAAGTGCCAAAATGAAGCCATCTTGTGTTGAGTTCATTCTGTAGTTCCTTCCATTTGACCTAGTGTGAGAAAGATTAACCAGAATAAGCTTTAAGCTCTGGTTTAAAAGCTCTGGTTGATTTGTGTTTGGGGTGGGTGGGTGTATTTTAATGTATTATTTATTTATTTTATTTTATTTATTTACGGGTTTGTGGTGTGGGTGGGTAGGTGGGTTGAGGAGTGTGTGTATGTGTGTGCATTTTTTTATTTTATTTATTATTATTTTTATTATTATTTTCTTTGGCCCCACCCACAACATCATGATGTCATGATGTTGGCTCCACCCATGATGTCATGATGTCATGACATTAGCTCCACCCATACTGTGATGCCATCACGGTGGGGTAATAAAATTTTTGACATCCCACCACTGGTCATTTGTTTCCTATCTCTAGCTAGCAGAGCAATCTGCACAGAGGAAGAGACGAGAATATACTTTTTAATGTTGCTGGTTATATCATGGGTCTCTCATTGTCAGCATGGAATGGAGTAGATCTTGCCTCTTTTAAGAGGTAGAATGAAAAGAAAAGAAAATGTACAGAGAGTAATATGCTGTAGTTAATGTTAAGTGGTTGTTCTCCATGGACCTGTATGCTCTGCTTTGCCCAAATAAAATGACAAATTCAGATTTTTGCATCTGTGAATAGAAAAATTATCCTTATTTATGCTTCACTCATAGAAGTACAACTATCAGTTAAGTTATTTCTTACAATATGAGATCACAATGAGAATAAGATAGAGCTGTCTTTTTAGAAAGCTGATATTCAAGTATTTAAGGTCATTTGATACTTACGCGCACAAGATTCTAGTGGCAAAATCTGTGGCATCCAACTGTGACATCATTTGCACACGGTCACTGCACATTTTTAAATGCACTGTAATTTTCTCACATTTTTGTTCACTGAAAACTAGTTTGGAGATTCTGGCTTGGTGACTGTGCTTTTTTCTATGTATTTAATTCCTTAATATATTTTTTAGTACAACTACTTGTACCAAGTGTATCATATTTATCTCATGTCTACCTTATTACAGATAAGTTAAAGATGAGCTTGTGTTGTTAAATTTGCAGATAGAAGCTCGTACAATAGAAGATGTTCCTGAAGGAAAAGTTGAAGTATTTGTCATTAATAGTGGATCCAGGGCAGTTCAAGTGAAATGGTATCCTCCAAGTGAACCTAATGGGGACATCATTTATGCTGTTCTTTTCACTGGCATCTTTTACACAGATGAAGGTATTTACATCCTGACAAATTATTGAGAGTGTTTCAGTGTTGTCATGCTGTTACTTCCTGTTTATTACGATTTTTTAAATAAAAAGTTGTCCTAGATGGGCATTTGAGTCATTTTTGTATAAATACCCTCCTCTAGCTGCTTTAAATTAAAAATATCTTGATTATGGCAGTGAACACATTATGGAGTGATCATTTGTGCACCTCTTGAATAACATGTAGTTTGACTTTCTGGAAGATATTCAAAAGTGAAGTATACTGTCCTTGCTAACTTAGACCACGACAGCATGAATGCCTGCAGCCATCTTCTAGAAGAACTGTACAACAGTTTTTGATTATCTCTGTCCAGGAGATGAAATACAAAATATTTATTTCCTATTTATCCATTTACTTTATGTAGAACAAAGAAGTAAAAACACATTGTAGCTTTAAGTGATATAAACATATTACACACACAAAATTATTCTGTCCTTACACATCCAAGGGATTTTGAATATATAAAGAAAAACCTATGTTGTCTTTTTTATTTATTATTATTATTTATTAAATTTGATTTTTATACCGCCCTACTCAGTACAACCGACTCAGGGCGGTTCATCTGCTGTCACACTTGTTGCTGCTGCTACGTGATCCCTCATGCTCCATAATGTCTATTGATGGGATCAGACGATGAAGGTTGGGTGGACGAGATAAGCTTGGTCTAGGGAAAGCTCTCCTAAAGTTGTCTTGTTTTATCCTCCATGATTGTCGGCCCTGATTATCCTCTGAGAACCAGTACAAGCTAGTTTCATACAAGAGCCATTGTACTGCTTATCGTAGTTACTAGCTAATATAGCTACAATGTTTGAATGCCTGTGGGAATGCTTTCTAGTTCAGCTTACTGATCACACATGTTACGTGAGGCAAACATGATTTTATTAACCAATGATTTATGAGACTGATTATGAAACTACCAATCACATAGCTGTAATATTCTATATGATAATGAGCTATCCTATTCTGTATGAAATAAATACGGGCATTAAAAATAATGGCAGAACAAAAGAATAAGAGAAGATATCTGCAGATCAAGAATTAAGCTAGCATACATATGATCATTCAATAAAGGAAGCTCTGCCGGCTCAGAAACTTCACTTGGTGTATTTTCTTATGGATTATTCTTCTACAGTCTATGTAGTTGGTATCCAGTGTGCATGTGTTGCTGTGTCATGTACAGTTGCATATGTATGTCTGCTACCTCCCTATATTTATAATTCCCTCAGATGCTTGTATCTCCCTTCAGCTGTAAAAAAAAAAGCCCTGACTTTAGTTGAGATTGTAAGTTACAGAGCTTGATTATGCAGTCAGAAAATTTATAATGAAAATTTCTATTGCTTTTACTGTACTTGATGTAGCCTG